>JAVYIG010001554.1:0-323611 GCA_035222895.1 Strongylocentrotus droebachiensis | reverse complement strand
GCTGACATAGCAGGGACGTACACGAACACCAGGCATGTCTATATTCTTTTTAATCGGCGGAGACTGAGACTGAGATATATATATATATAATTATAGGGGAGAGAGAGAGAGAGAGAGAGAGAGAGAGAGAGAGAGAGAGAGAGAGAAAGGGGGAAGAGAGAGAGAGAGATAGAGAGAGAGAGAGAGAGAGAGAGAGAGAGAGAGAGAGAAAGAGAAAGAGAGGGGATAGAGAAGGGGAAAGTTAGATAGAGAGAGAGAGTAAGAGAGAGGGGAGAGAGAGAAAGAGAGGGAATAGAGAAGGGGGAAGTTAGATAGAGAGAGAGAGAGTGAGAGAGAGGGAGAGAGATAGAGAGAGAGAGAAAGAGAGAGAAAGACGGATGCAAAATGGAATACAAACGAATCCTTTTATTTAATTTGGAACCATGGCTTAATATTATCGGACAATGCCCATGGTTAATGAACATCATCATGACTTTAATAATGCCATCCAGATACTGACATTTTAACATAAAAGGTCAGTGGATTTTGGCAAAGTTGGACAACTGCGACTTTTTCTTAATTAAATGACGTTCCTATAGGTGGAGGTCGACATTTATTTAGATCAACAAAATAATGTTATTTTACACATTTTGACAGAAAGCCTTGCAAAAGAAATAATTTGATAAAAACATCTGTTCCGGTACTGTATTGATGGAACACCGGCGACTGAGCGTGAAAGGAAATAGCAATTACATGAATTATTTTCCAATACTATATTATTTCACATGAAAGGAAAAAGGGAGTCTACCTTTTCCTCGATGAATAACAGGCAAAATTTTGAGCCAAGATAATTAAATAATTAAGCGATGGAACACTTGGTGTGCTAGATTAATTGCATTAAAATGTGAAATTTATGCAACATTAGTTTAATCATTTACATCCAAAGAAAGTTTCTACATCGAAGTTAATAATCATTGTAAAAATTCTGATTTGACACACAAAATATAGCTTTTTAAAGAGAATCAACTCTCGAAAAATCAGGAATCTTTTTACAACAACGAAAAAAAATAGCATAGGCTGTCCCCCTGGATCCATGTAAAAATGTGGCTCCCTAATTGGGGGGGGGGAGGGGATAGCAACATATTTGTTTTAAAGGGGATAGGGGGAACACATTTTCGAATATTACGCGCTATACATGAATTAAAATTATTTAGAGGTAGCTCCTCCCCTCCCCCCAGCCCCCCCCCCCCCTCCTCCACCAATCTTAATGCTATATACCATGTAGGATGCGGATAAATACATACGACTCGTGACATTTTAAAATTGATGATCATTAATGCCGAAATCTTGGCAACATAAATGATAATAACACTGATTGAGTAGTATGCATTCTTTTTAAATGACAGATCCAGACGAATATGACAAATTGTCGTTGGCATATTACCCATTTAGAAACAGGAGAAGAGGAGGGGTGGACGTAGACTAGCCATAAATAAAAATAAAAAAAGAGTGGGATTTGGCAAACAAGATTATTGGGGGTGGGGGGAGGGGCTGCTGATCCCCATTGGATCAGCAAAATATCACCTTGTATTATAAATTATGATATTAAATAGGCCTATAATCACCTTCATTTATTGTATAGCTGGATAAAGTTGACGATCTCTGCAATTGTTTATCTTACAACCTTGAATTTATTCACATCTGATTCAAATTCAAGTTTGCAATGCAAAGCCAAACTGTCAAGCAAAGGTAGAGCAAACGCGTAATTACATAATACAAAACCCGTGTGGATTAATAATTACGTTCAATGCCATTGTTCGTCAAGCCTAATTCCTATGTTTTTTAAACTTGTTCAATGACATCTATAATGCTTAATCCATATTTTGTCTCTGGCGGCGGGGAAAATGCTATAAAAGGGGTAGGTTTATCTGAAATCTACATCACAAATCCTCTGGAATTCAAGGGATTATCACCGATAAAGCTATAGTTTCATTTCGGCGAATTTATTAGCTCTATCAACTCTATCAACATGGGATCGGTGAGTGACTTAAGTTATGAAAACTTCATTTGAACTTTTCTCTCATTAATTATTTCTTCATCGTCCATCATGTTTGAACAGGGAGATATAACTGACATCTCCCTGGTTTGGATATCATAGATTTTTAAAGTGTACAGTTGTTAGCTTTTTATTTGGCCATTTCCGTCATCCATATTGCGTTATTCTGATCAAGAATTTTGTTACTGATAGTACTATAGTAGAACTGAACTTTAAGAATAGTATACATTCATGTTTATCCTGATGGTAGGCTGTTAAGTTACTTGTTAAGTTACTTTTCAAAGGAAGGTTTTCAACGTTCCATCTTTTAGATGCATGTGTATATGTTTGAAGAGAAATTTATTATTTTAAAAAAATATTTTAAAAATCCTTTTCTTCTTCTTTTTTCTTTAAAGGTGTGACAGTCATGGAGTCATGATTGATGTGTTAAATATTTTTAATGAGACGATAAACTTCTCAATGTTTATTAAATTGTCTTCAATATTGAACTTTTGTCTCTCTTTCCTTGTCCCAAAATCCAAAATCTTTGTCGTTCCCTCCCTTCGAATTCCGCCTCTTTCATTTTATTTTATTTGCTAATTTTGTCATATACTGTTATTTTGTTTTGTTGTTTCCATTGCAGACACGAATCGCTGCTATCCTGAGCCTTAGCTTGGCCATGTACGCCACGGTGCATTATACAGAAGGTAAGAAGATCAAGAATATATCGTAAAGACTTTCGAGAAATCAACTCAAGGGCACTTCATCAATACCCCGTTGTGACATCACAAAGAAATCATGTTTGGATTACGTAACATGTCATTGTAATGTTCCCAGAGTTAATAAGGTTGTGGACAAGTCACGAAGCTATTGAATTTGCCTTTGGTTGAATTTTTTGGAAAGTCTATGCGATTGTGTTCTATTGATGCTCTAACATTAATTAAAAAATTGAAAGAGTTTCACTTTTTCTGGTAAAAAGTAACATTTACTAATTTCCACATAATTAAGCTGTTTATTTAGTGTTAAGAACCAACTGTGCAATTTTTCTGACGATTGCACAACATATTGTGGGCATGTAATGCAGTGGCGGATTTAAGGGTGGACATGCCAGTTCATGACCCCTCCCGTTGTTCCCTTATCGGCGTACCTTAAGTATACACAGCTAAAAAATATGCCCCTTGACTGTGTAATTCGTTGGAATGAGTGCCCCTTCCTCCCATTTACAGAATCCTATACACCTACGATATAATGGATAAATTTGTGACAGATGTCACTCGTTCTTCTTCCATTCGGTAGACTATAGCTGTGCTGTTTGATTGAAAGAGGCATGGACAATCAATTGTTTTTTGCTGGCACAAACTTTTGTCTGTCAAAACAATGCGATGTCTGATGGCCTTTAAATAGCTGCCATGAAATATTCGTTGAGCTAATACAAAAAATTGGATTATGGTCTTTTAATAGCTAAGTTGTCAATACATGTTGAAAGTGTTAAAAAGAGATTTTGAAACTGCTTAGGTATTCTTATATTTAACAAAATAATGTGGATTTCTGAATTATTTCTTTGAATTTTTCATAATAAGTCCGCCCAATGTCATCTTAATACAATCATCTGTATCTTTGAGAAGTGATAAACTTTGTCCATTTGCATTTTGTTTAGCGATCTGTTAAACATTTTATTCTCCATGTGCTATATAATGTTAAAGAGTGCTTATCCACATGTCTATATTTTCTTTAAAAAGAAATCATCACCATAACTTCATCATCATCCTCCTCATCATTCTTCTTAATATCTTTCCTTTGCTATCCTCCCTCCAGCTAATCCTGCACGCAGTCTCGACATCAACTCCGTCTTCCTGGGGCTCTGTCCGCGATACATAGCCCTCCTCGACACTCCTGAAAACCCCGAATGTACCGAGGAATTCATCGAGAGCATCAAGTACGACCTTAAGGATCAAACCTTAGCTACCGACATCATCGTCTATCTCACACTGGCCGAGGAAGGGAAATTGGGATTACAGACCGCTGATCCTAACGTTGAGGGTTTCGAGTTCGACTCGGCGTGCGAGATCTTAGAGCATTTCTGTACCCCTGTGATCCAAATTCCGGACAGTGGTGAGTAACAGGCAAAACGGGAGGACAGGGGGCATCGCATTCGAAAGAGGATGGGGCAGTTGGGGGGGGGGGGGGTAGGGGGGGGGGGAGCAGGTGTATTTAATAAAATTTGCTGACAAATTGGGTGACAATTTTCCGAGAAGAAAAAACAAAAGTTCCTCATACTCTTTTAGAGGTTATTATAACCAATCCCTCCCCTTCTATAGCACTTTTGTTCAATAATTATTTTTATTTTTAATCATTGTTGTTTGTCAGCAGATATTTTATCTAGAAATTCACTGCATCCCAGTTACAAAATACCCTTGCAATCACTTACCAATTTGGAATTTCCATATAAAAGACTGGAATTGCATATTATACTGAATGGCATAAACGATGGGATCTCTTTCAAATCATTTCCAAAGTCCGAGACCAAATAGCAGTACACAACATAATATGTGTCTCGCTTGTGAAATTTGTAATCCTAAAGGCCCCTTCCGTTTTTTTGCTTGCCGGATATTTTCGGAAATCCTGCAAATTCCTCTAATTTCAACAATTAATATATTGCAACAAATCAATCTATCTTTTCTTCCCCTCTTCCATTGTGCTTCATACAATAATAATAATAATCTGGATTTATATAGCACTTAAAGGGATAGTTGGGTTTTGGTAGAGTACAGTTTTGGTCAAACAGAACTTTAGTAACCGAAACCTGCACAATTTTCTTACAAATTAATAGTTATAACTGCACCATGCTCGAAAGGTATACACAAATTGCAAACGACTAAGTAATAAGCCTGTTTACAATTTTAAAAAATAGCTGTTAAACCACATGAGGGCATTCTCTAAAAATGTATTGGTTTCAACCCCTTTTAATAATAAAATTGTGCATGTTATGGTTAGTTAAAATAATGATTAAATAGAGAGATCATCAACAACTGTTTAAACATATCTGTTTTAAAAGTGTAAGTATTTTTTTGTCTTTTAACGGCTGTTTTCAAAACTATCACATATTTGTGGGGTCCCACAAATATTAGAAATGGTTATATTTCAGTCGATCTCTGCATGAACCGATCTTGATCAAAGATGATTTTGTAAAGATGATTTAAATTGTATGCTCTTTCAAATTTGACACTCAGTTTTTAATTACCTCACAAAATGTTTATTTTGTCTAGTAGTGCCATCTATACCAAAACTCGACTATCCCTTTAATATGTCTTGGATTTCAATCTCATTACAATTTATGAAAGAATTAAGTAATATATGAAAGCTGGTACTCTCAAAGTATACCCATTCCTATTAATGACTTTTTTTTTTTTAATTCCCATTTTGCAGCTCGCTACAGACGTTCCAGCTCCAACTCCACCTCTTCCTCCACCTCAGGATCCGGCTCAATGAGTTCAGAGACTGGGTAGAATGCTCGTGTCTCCCGCACTGAATCACATGGATGGGACTGTAGAGAAAATTTAAGCAAAGTGTAGAGTCTGCTTCGAGAGCGCATCTCTACCCACACCAGATCAAATGGATGGGACTCTATAGAGAACTCCTAGCATATACTACATATTGCTTTGAAGAGACAGATTTTTTGTTATAACGTAATTACACAACTATTATACAGTAGGCTTGCGGGTGCACCATGTGAGATAACTATTGTTATCTAATCTAGCAATGTGCTTGAAAGAGGCTTACACAGGCTTATCCAGCAAAACTGGTCATTTTCTAATATGTTTGAACTTTGAAGTAAAAAAGACAACAAAAAATGGTCTCTATAATGGGCAAATCAATGAAGTATAGCCAATGACCCCTTTACTATATATGAGGGAGAGGTCATATGTAGATGAGGTAATTGGTTGAAGTTCAAGAACAGAACAAAATTAAGGGAAGAAATAAGACTTGATATAGAATAAAATTCATATTTAAGTTGTATTTATCTAGATGTAATCAAGACTGAAAACATTACATGAGAGTACAAGTGCTGTGCCAGGTTCAGTAAAAAAAGAAGAAAAAAAAAGAAAATTGAAAGCATAATTTGTCTACAGTAAATTTAAGCCATGGTTAACTTCAAGTTCTCTTTGTTAACATAACATGTCAAGTTGATGAAACAGTATTTGATTTCAGAGTGCAATGAGTGTCTGGAATGCAGATTACATGAGAAATAGAAATACATGAAGAATTAATCATTCAAACTAAAAATGCAAATTCAAATTTACTGAAAACTATCTGTGGAAGGATTACATAATATTCAGGTACAGGAATGAATTGCCAATTTCTTTTAAAATAAAAACGAATAATCAGAAGTATTACAGATAAACAAAATCTCATGCACCTACAGAGCCCTACTGAGTATCTCAATAGTGCAATAATATTGATATATTTTTTATTTTTTGTGGATTATTCAGAATTAGTATTATTACTATGATTATCATTATAAACATGTGAGGATTTACAGCCTCTAAAGCCCTTCATTCGTCCACGAGTATTAGGAGTATTTATAATCTAAAAGGTTTTGTGACTGTAGCTGTACAAGAAAATATGTATAAGAAGTAAATTATTTAAAGTATTTAAAGGTAAAGACCAGTATTGGAAACGCCCCAATTTCAAAAAATGAAATGGAAGCTCCCATTACCAATCATGTGAAAGAATATGTTTTGACTAATACATGATGATAAAAAAATTGCCGGGAAACCGCCTACTAATTCATATATTTGGTAAATTTGTTTCTCTCATGGTCTGGTGAGAGATATAGGGTAGTCCCATATACATCTTTCTGTGTATAGTGCTTGTAACTTTACGAAGAATGGGCCAAATTTCTTATCATTTTGATGATTCCAGAACCTTGCAGATGCTAGATGCTAGATGATCAACCTTTTCTGATCGATTCCACAACGTTTCTTTCACAATGCAATCGCATGACCATTACTGGTCTTTACCTTTAAAGTTATAGTATAATATTGAACAGGATAAATTGTTTTTTTCATCCATTGCATGTAGTTTGTTACTAACATTGAATAAACTGGAGGTAAAAGAGAAAATAGTGTAATATTACTTTTTGTGTACTTAAGTGGAGTGTCTTTTGCAGAAAAAAAATCATGAAAATGAGATGATTGGATGTTTGTTGAGAAAGAAAATGAGGTCACTGTAATTCACCGACAAAACCCAGTTACATTAGATGTGGCTATAAAAGGTCGTTTAGTTTGCTTGCTCATAATCGGTGAGGAGAAAAATTATTATTATCTTTCAAAATATGCAAAGTTTTAAAAATCAATTAATATTTTTTTTTAATCTATGAATTCAGATTTCCTTTTTATATGAACTATATACATGTATACAAAAGTGATTAAAAAAAGAGAAAGAGAAAAAGAGGATTTAGTTATCAAATTTAATTTACTAAATTAAGTTTTTATTCCTTGTATGAATATCAGAGATCGGTCTTGTCTTTATGACTCTAAACTATTACTTTTTTCTTTTAGTAAATAGTAAACTTGAACTTGAAAATTAAAAATTGAATGAAAGGTGCGGAGTATTGTTGTAGAAGTTATTTGTAAGACATACAGTTAACAACTAAATTATTCATAGCCCTTGTAAATTTGATGTGTTTTGTGTTTTAAACAACTCAATAATGAAGGGCAGACTGATTGAATTAGGGCCTTTGTTAAATATATTTAGATGAGAGCTTTAGTATGTCACATTCTTAAGAAAGGTATATCGGGTCAAATTAATTTTTCACATACTTATAAAACTTGGTAAGGGTATGAATAATTTAGTTGTATATTTCCTATGATATTTTATTTTTAGCATAGCAATCAGGAAAATGCCAGTTTAACCCTTTCAGGACAGGATATATATTTAAAGACTAATTGATCTCACATCGTTCTTCAAATTGGCAATAATATGATTCTTCTTTTATTGCTACATTGTTAAAATAAAACTATAAAATATAATTCATGTGAATAAGAATGTTGTCTATAAGTTGAAAAAAAAATGCAAATTTTGGTGGAAAATCTAATAAATTTTGAATCTTTCAATGTGTTTCAAATTGAAGGAAGTTAAAGCATACTTATATCATATTTATATATCACAATGGAAGAGAGCAGAAGTTAAAAACAGTTATTTGAAGGTAAATCACTATGTTGCTCAAGATCAGAGATTTGATTTTAACATGCGTGTGTCTTAGTACATTTTACATAGAAATATATAACCACAACATTGGTGCCATCGTCCAACCAAAGTTCTTCAAGCTATCATCATGATGCGGGCATTTGTTTCTTTTTCTTCACTTTCCTCTTCTTTTGGCTCCCCGGCGATACTTTACTCGTCTCGTTATCTTTCATTTCTTCCTTCTTGGACCCATCTTTCTTTCCTCCTTTCCTCTTTTTTGACTTTCCCGGTGCAGAACTCTTTCCTTGATGATTCTCGTCTGCTCCGCTACCTTCCATGACGACAGGTTTGTTCTTGCCTTGTTTCTTCCTCATTAACTCCCTGCAAGCGTAATATGGGGGGGAAAGAAGATAAAGAAACACATGTAATCACCTTTTTATAATTTCGATGATCTAGAGGGGAACGTTCATTAAAAGTGCAAGTCAAGAGAAAGAGAGAGAAAGAGAATGTGTGTGAGTGAGAAAGATATGTAGAGAGAGAGAAAAGTGACAGACAGACAGACAGAAAGAGCTAGAGAGACAGGAAGATAGCAAAATAACAACATGATGACGGAAGAGAAAGAAAGACAAGGAGAAAAAAACAAACAGGGAAATCGGAAATGAAAAAGAAAGACAGTAAACAAAAATTACATGGCTTGAGAAAGTCCACAGAACTAGATAAAAGCTTGCCTACTAAATTTTTAGGTTGGCCTAATACATTTTAGGGTTGGTAGAAGTTTAAAGTACAGGTTATGATTACCCCAACCAATGAAAGTTTTCTGTATCAAACAGACATAGGATTCAAGCACAGAAGTCCGAGCATACAAACAAACAAAAAGGTTTTCAATAACTTACGTTTTTCTCTTTGCTTTGCGTATAGTTCTTCTTTAGGAAGTGTTCTGATGGTATCTCGTCTCACCGGATTCTTCTCCAACAATTTCTTCTTTCTCCTAAAAAAACAAAAAATAAAATTATTAAAGGCAGTGCCTTCAAGTACAGCATTTTATTTGTTAGCCATTTCAAATTTTAAAAAGCCAGAATAGCTTTCAACGAAGATGTACAAATGAATTATTTTCCAATACTATATTATTTCACATGAAAGGGAAAAGGAAGGCTACCGTTTCCTCGATGGATAACAGGCAAACATTTGAGCCAAAATAATAAAATAATTAAGCTATGGAACAGTTGGTATGCTTGATTAATTGCATTAAAATGTGGACATGAATGCAATATTAGTTTAATCATTAATTTTTAAGGAAGTTTTTACATCGAAATTAATAATCAGTGTAAAATTGTGCTTTGAAACACAAAAGATATAGCTTTTTTGAAGAAAATTCAACTCTCGAAAAATCAGGAATCTTTTTACAACAAATAATACAAAATGTCATAGACTCTCTTCCTGGGCCCATGTAAAAATGTGGCTCATCAAGGGAAAGGAGGGGGAGGGGTAGCAATTCTCCACCTAGTATCGACGCATATTGATGTTACCATGTGGGATGGGGGTGAATACATACGACTCGTGACATTAAGCTTGGCAACATACATGATAATAACACTGATTGAGTGGTACGCATTCTTTTTAAATGATAGATCTAGACGTGTATGACAAATAGTCGTTGGCATATTACCCATTTAGAAACAGGGAAAGAGAGGAGGGGTGGGTTAAGAGTACGTAGACTAGCCATTTAAAAAAAGAGTGGGATTTGGCAAACAAAAATATGGGGGTGGGAGGAAGGTCGGGGCTGCTAATTTTCATTAAATCAGCAAAATATCACCTTGTATTATAAACTATGTTATTAAATATGTCTATATATCTAAGCACCTTCATGTTTTTGTATCAATCGGAGCTATACAGTGCGTCCCAGAAATCAGCCGTAGACGAAAGACTTCATGCATGGATGACTGTCAACGAAAGGGAGTTAAGTCTTTTGTCAATTCCGTTTGTTGCTACGGCAGGCAGCGAGTGAAAACGAATTCGTTAAATCAAATTATGGAAAAGCAAACATCACTTTAAACAAACAGAACCTCGTTATTCATTCCTTGCTCATTTTTCCTGATTCAGGTGTCATATGAAAGGGCAGAAACTGAACTTTCTAGAAGTGTGATTTTCTCTTTGAAATTCAGATACCATCCGCCAAATGATTTTTTGGTTCCCTCTATTCAAATTAATTTTAATCACTCATGCGTGAAATATACATCATATGAGTTGCATCAAAATGAAAGAGGAAGATCTAAGCTTTACAAATATGTGTCATTTATTAATGATAATTGTGATTAAGTTATGATAAAACGTCGATAATTCTCGGTTTCGTTTTTTCTGGGACGTACTGTATAACTGGATAAAGTTGACGATCTATGCAACTGTTTATCGTACAACCTTGACTTCATTCACATCTGATTTAAATTCAAGTTTGCAAAGCAAAGCCAAAGGTAAAGCAAGCGCGTAATTACATAATACCAAACCCATGTGGATTAATAATTACGTTCAATGCCATTGTTCGTCAAGCCTAATTCCTATGTTTTTAAACTTGTTCAATGGCATCTATAATGCTAAATCCATATTTTGTCTCTGGCGGCGGGGAAAATGCTATAAAAGGGGTAGGTTTATCTGAAATCTACATCACAAATCCTCTGGAATTCAAGGGATTATCACCGATAAAGCTCTAGTTTCATTTCGGCGAATTTATTAGCTCTACCAACTCTATCAACATGGGATCGGTGAGTGACTTAAGTTATGAAAACTTCATTTGAACTTTTCTCTAATTAATTATTTCTTCATCGTCCATCATGTTTGAACAGGGAGATATAACTGACATCTCCCTGGTTTGGATATCATAGATTTTTAAAGTGTACAGTTGTTAGCTTTTTATTTGGCCATTTCCGTCATCCATATTGCGTTATTCTGATCAAGAATTTTGTTACTGATAGTACTATAGTAGAACTGAACTTTAAGAATAGTATACATTCATGTTTATCCTGATGGTAGGCTGTTAAGTTACTTGTTAAGTTACTTTTCAAAGGAAGGTTTCCAACGTTCCATCTTTTAGATGCATGTGTATATGTTTGAAGAGAAATTTATTATTTTAAAAAAATATTTTAAAAATCCTTTTCTTCTTCTCTTCTTTTTCTTTAAAGGTGTGACAGTCATGGAGTCATGATTAATTTGTTGAATATTTTTAATGAGACGATAAACTTCTCAATGTTTATTTAATTGTCTTCAATATTGAACGTTTGTTTCTCTCTCCTTGCCCCAAAATCCTACATGTCCGTAATGTATAGTTGTAGATGTATACTGTTGAAAAATCTCTTCATCGTTCCCTCCCCTTTGAATTCCGCCTTTAAAAAATGTTATTTGCTAATTTTGTCATATTTATTTTGTTGTCTCCATTGCAGACACGAATCGCAGCTATCCTCAGCCTTAGCTTGGCCATGTACGCTACGGTGCATTATACAGAAGGTATGAATATAAAAAAATATCGTAAAGACTTTCGAGAAATCAACTCAAGGGAAATTCATCATAGAAATCTTGTTCGGTTTTACGGCGTAACATGTCATTGTAATGTTCCCAGATTAGGTTGTGGACAATTAAACCACGAAGCTATTAAATTGCCTCAGTTTGATTTCTTGGAAGTGTATGCGATTGTCTTCTAATGATACCCTACAATAACAAATTGCACGAGTTTCACATTTTTTTGGTGAAAGGCAAAATTTGCTAATTTCCAAATTTCCAAACAACTTTGTTTATAATACTGTAACAAACTGAATTTTTTCTGAATAATCGGTTAACATTTTGTGGGCATATCATGCAGTGGTGGATTTAATGGAGGGAGGGGGGTACAACCAACTTTTACCCCCCCCCCCAGTCCTGCCCCCCCCCCCCCCCCCTGGAGCCAATTGGCGTACACAACTGGAAAATGTCTCTTAATTATTGTGTAATTTGAATGATCAGTGACCGAAATAATGGCTAAATTTGTGACAGCTGTCACTCATCCCTTCTTCCATTCGGTAGACTATGTTGTTTGATTGAAAGAGGCGTGGCCAATCAATGTTAGTTTGCTGGCTCAAACTATTGTCAGTTAAAACAATGCGAGGTCTGAAGGTCATTAACTATTTGCCATGTAACATTCGTTAATCACAGCCAATAAACAAAATTGGATTAAAGTCTTAGCTAAGTTGACAATAAATGTTGAAAGTTTGAAATTGCTTAATATTTAACAGAATAATGTGGGTTATTGAATCATTTCTTTGATTTGATTCGCCAATTGTCGTAAATTTGTTTAATTCATCTGAATATCCCTTTTATTTTGTTGAACGATTTATTAAACATATCAAGAAATGTAGGACATCTAATTCTCCATGTACATTTACTACATGCATATTCATGCTGTGTTAAAATGCGTTTATCCGCTCGTCTATATTTTTCTCTTAAACGAAACAACGTAGAAATGTCATGCAAACTTGTGCTAAGGTTGTGGGTTCAAATCCCGACAGCGAATGTAATGTTTGCCATTCCATATCAAGGCGAGCAAAGCCAGTTGAAATTTGCCATACGCCTTCATGCTGACCATAATTATGATATCATACTCCCCTGAGAGTGGAGATGGTGCACACATTGTGTCCATGAACAAAAATTAGATGACCGGGGTAATGATATTCAAAATGTGCTTATAAACATTTTACTAGATGCTACTTCAGCCTAGATGATGTGAAAAATGTTGATTGGTTATTCCATGGTGATGATGGTGATGATTATTAATCATTATCACTATCAACCTCATCATCATCATCATCATCATCATCATCATCATCACAGTCATCTAGAATGAAATCCAATATCATCATCGTTCTTCTTCTTCTTCTCCTTTTTTCCTTTCCTTCTCCTCTTCAACTTTGTTATTCTTCTTATCCTCCTCAATCCTCGTACTCCTCATACTTCTTCTTCTACTCTTCCTCCTCATACTTCTTCTTCTTCTTTTCTTCATCCTCCTCCTTCTCATTGTCCTTCTCCTCCTCCCCCTTCTTCTTCTTATCATCCTCATCTTCATCATCAACATCCTCATCATCACCCCCATCACCACCAACTTCATCCTCATCATCATCGTCATCCATCTTAATATCTTTCCCTTGCTATCCTCCTCCTCCAGCTAATCCAGCACACAGTCTCGACATCAACTCCATCTTCCTGGGGCTCTGTCCGCGATACATAGCCCTCCTCGACACTCCTGAAAACCCCGAATGTACCGAGGAATTCATCGCGAGCATCCAGTCCGACCTCAAGGATGAAACCTTAGCTACCGACATCATCGTCTATCTCACTCGGGCCGAGGAAGGGAAACTGGGATTACAGACCGCTGATCCTAACGTTGGGGGCTTCAACTCGGCGTGCGAGATCTTAGAGCATTTCTGTACCCCTGTGATCCAAATTCCGGACAGTGGTGAGTAACAAGCAAAACGGGAGGACAGGGGGCATCGCATTCGAAAGAGGGTGGGGCAGTTGGGGGGGGGGGGGGAGGGAGGGGAGGAGGAGGTGTATTTAATAACATTTGCTGACAAATTGGGTGACAATTTTCCGAGAAGAAAAATCAAAAGTTCCTCATACTCTTTTAGAAGTTATTATAACCAATCCCTCCCCTTCCATTGAAATTTCTCCAACAATTTGTTCTTTTTACTTTTGTTTGTCAACATTACTTACTAAAATGGTCATTACCTGGCTAGATAATTTTCTCAAGAATTATTTTCACTGGATCCTAGTTGTAAAGTACCCTTGCAATCACTTGCCAATCAGGAATGTTATATTACAGACTGAATAACATGAATAATATACATTATTTTAAGATATTTCTTTCAATCATTTTTAATGTCTGACACCAAATAGCAGGACACAACATAATGTGTCCCACTTTCCAAATTATTAATCCAAAGGCACCTGAACAAAAATTAAAATACCCTTTTTGCTTGTCAGATATTTTTTCTTTTTGGAATCCTGGACATTCCCCCTAATTTCAACAAGTGATTTATTGAAACGAATCAATCTATCCCCTTCATTTCCTCTTCCAATGTGCTTCGATCATACAATAATAATAGTAATCTCATTACAGTTTATGAAGAATTAAGTAATATTAAACATTCATCCAAATGACAATCTTATGATACTCATGAATGCTTCCTATCTATCAAGTTGATGAATTTTCAATATCTAGCTCCTTTTATTCCATCTAAAGCTAGGAATATTCATAACTCCTCAGTCCTCACTATGTTGTAAAAATTAGTTTATTCTTTTAATTAGAAAAATTACATGTATTTTTAATGCCCTGCATTTTCCGGGAAAATGGAAATGTCCTGGGCTTTTGTATTTTCTCCTTTGTTGTCCAAGTTTGAACAATGAAGTAATGTTAAACAAAAATATGAAAGCTCTAAGAGTATATACCCATAGCTGTTAATAAATTCATTTTTTTGTTCTTTCGATTCCCATTTTGCAGCTCGCTACAGACGTTCCAGCTCCAACTCCACCTCTTCCTCCACCTCAGGATCCGGTTCAACAAGTTCAGAGACTGGCTAGAATGCTCGTCTCTCCCGCACTAAATCAAATGGATGGGAGTGTGGATAAAATTTAAGCAAAGTGTAGAGTCTGCTTCGAGAGCGCATCTCCACTGACCCACACCAGATCGAATGGATGGGACTCTACAGAGAAACCCTAGCAGATAGGCTTATGGACCAAAACTGGTCACTTCCTAATATGCCTGAAGTAAAAGAAACTCAAAAATAAACTATTCTTTTGGTCTATAATGGGCAAATCAATAATGTATAGCCAATGATCCCTTTACTATATATGAGGGAGAGGTCATATGCAGATGAGGTAATTGATTGAAGTCTAAGGACAGAAGCAAATTGAGGGAAGAAATAAGACATTGATATAGAATAAAATTCATATTTAAGTTGTATTTATCTAGATGAATTACAGAAAGAAAGGAATCTCATACACCTACTGAGACTCTCAATTGTGCATTAATACTTTATCATATTTATTTTTTGCGAATTATTCAGAATTTGTATTCTAACTATGATTATCAATATTTATATTTGAGGATTTACAACCTCTAAAGCCCTTCATTCGTCCAAGAGTATTAGGAGTATTTATAACTTAAAAGGTTTTGTAATTGTAGCTGTACAAGAAAATATGTATAAGAAGTAAATTATTTAAAGTTATAGTATATTGGACAAGATAAATTGTTTTTGCATCCATTACATGTAGTTTGTTGCTAACATTGAATAAATTGGAGGTAAAAAAGATAAAATAGTGTAATAATTATTTTTTGTAATTAAGTGGAGTGTTTATTGCAGAAAAAGTCATAAAAGAAGATGATTGGATGTTTGTTGAGGAAGAAAATGAGGTCACTGTAATTTACCTAGAAAACTCTATTACATAAGATGTCGCTATAAGACATCTTGCAGTTTGCTTACTCATATTGTGTGAGGAGAAACATGAGTATTACCTTTCAAATATGCAAAGTTTTAAACATCAATCACTTCTTTTGTCAATGCAGTTGGTGGTTACAGTTGTAAAATTCAATTTTTTAATTCATGAATTCAGATTGTCCATTTACAGTAAAACCAAGGGAAACACGAAAAGTGGTCTTTGTAGACAGGTTCATTTAGTACATGTTTCAATGAGAAACCTTTTTCAAGGGAAACAACAAATGTGCTCTTTGTAGACAGGTGGTCACTAAAGCAGGTTTGACCGTTTATGAATGAAATACATGTGTACAAAAGAGATTAACAACAAATACACAGACAAATAGAGGTTTTAGTTTATCAAATTTAATTTACAAAATCACTTTTAATTTCAATATCAGGGATTGGTCTTGTCTTTATGACTCTAAACTATTAACTTTCTAAATAGTAAACTTGAACTTGAAAATCAAATGGAATGAAAGGTGCGGAGTACTTTTGTAGAAGTTAATTGTAAGACATACATTCCCTATGATATTGTATTTTCAGCATAGAAATCAGGACTATGCCAGGGTAACCCTTTCAGAACAGGATTTATTTTTAGCGCTAAATTGATCTCATATCATTCTTCAAATTGGCAATAATAATATGTTTCTTTTATTGCTACATTGTTAAAAATAAAACCTAATGTCTCTGAAAACAATATAATTCATGCGGTTCAGAACGTTGTCTTTAAAAATTGCAAATTTTGATTGAAAAACAATGAATTAGAATCTCTCAATGTGTTTCAATTTAAGGATTTTAAAGCCCGTCTGCACTAGTTTGGCCAAGGTGGATTAGACCTCCCTGCAAGGTCACTGACTAGGTGGTTATCTCATCAAATCAGCTCTCAATTAACATAAGAAAAAGAGGATCATGGGGGACTAACAGGCACCGATCAGGCATTGTTTGCTATATAGAGGGCTCAAGTATAGCTTTAAGTAGTGCAGTGGGGCTTTAAAGCATCTTTATATCATATTTATATCACAATGGAAGAAAGCAGAAGTTAAAAACAGTTATTTGAAGGTATATCGCTATGTTGCTCAAGGTCCAAAATTTGGTTTTAATATGTGTGTTTCTTAGTCCATACAAGTATAACCACAACATCCGTGCCGACACCAAACCAAAGTTCTTCACGCTATCATCATGATGCGGGCATTTGCTTCTTTTTCTTCACTTTCCTCTTCTTTTGGCTCCCCGGCGATACTTTACTCGTCTCGCTATCTTTCATTCCTTCCTTCTTGGACCCATCTTTCTTCCCTCCATTCCTCTTCTTTTGCTTCCCCGGTGATACTTTACTCGTCTCGCTATCTTTCATTCCTTCCTTCTTGGACCCATCTTTCTTCCCTCCATTCCTCTTCTTTTGCTTCCCCGGTGATACTTTACTCGTCTCGCTATCTTTCATTCCTTCCTTCTTGGACCCATCTTTCTTCCCTCCATTCCTCTTCTTTTGCTTCCCCGGTGATACTTTACTCGTCTCGCTATCTTTCATTCCTTCCTTCTTGGACCCATCTTTCTTCCCTCCATTCCTCTTCTTTTGCTTCCCCGGTGATACTTTACTCGTCTCGCTATCTTTCATTCCTTCCTTCTTGGACCCATCTTTCTTCCCTCCTTTCCTCTTTTTTGACTTTCCCGGTGCAGAACTCTTTCCTTGATTCTCATCTGCTCCGCTACCTTCTGTGATGGGTTTCTTCTTGCCTTGTTTCTTCCTCATTAACTCCCTGCAAGCGTAATGTGGGGGAAAATGAATAAATATTGAAACACATGTAATGTTTGGTTCATAATTCCATGAAAATCAATGGGAAGGATGGGGACAAAAGATGATCTAAAGGTGAAATTTAATTAAAAGTGCAAGTCAAGATAAGGCTTTAGATGAAAGAGAGAAAGAGGGAGAGAGAGAGAAAGAGGGAGAGAGAGAGAGAGAGAGACAGAGAGAGAGAGTGTGAAAGAGAGAGTGATAGAGAGAGAGAGAGACAGAGTGAGAGAGGGAGAGGGAGAAAGAGACAGAGAGACAGACAGAGACAGAGAGAGAGAAATACAGAGAGACAGACAGACATAGAGAGACAGAGAGAGAGAGACAGAGAGACGGCGGGACAGACAGCCAGAAAGAGCCAGAGAGATAGGTAGATAGACAAATAATCATATCATGACAGATGAAGATGAAAGACAAGGAGAAGGAGAGAAAGAGGGAAATCAAATATGAGAAGAAAAAAACAAGAGAGAATTACATGGCTTGAGAAAGTACACAGAACTAGATAAAAGCTTGGCTACTAAATTTTAGGGTTGGTAGAAGTTTAAACTACAGGTTAAGATTACCCCAACCAGGGAGGTGAAAGAACAGGAGGCGAAACTCTTGTAATTTATTCAAACGCATTCTTGAGTTCTAAAGCGTAACAATGGGATGTGTAACATTCCACTTGGCTTTGAAGTTCCATGCTCCGAACCGCGCTTCCACTGCGGGGAATTTCGGAAGCCAGGCACCAGTTTTACATTTATACAAAATATTAAATTACCGGCAAAATTACAGTGTAAATTAAAAACTTTATATGGGAATTTTATTTGGAATAGTGCATCAAACAAATTTTCAAATTTTAAATTGTGTGCCAGAGTTGGTAAAAGAAAAATTACATCCTGTCAAAACTCAAAATTTTAGGATGATGCTTTAATGTCCCGTTATTTGATCCATGATTTACAATCTTCAATAACATTAAGTTTGCTAATGCGTGTTTTTTGTATTTTTCAAGTTTAAAAAAGAATGAAATTACACAAGTTTGTGTTCGCTTGTTCTACTCTTTACACATTCAACAATGGATGAGAAATCATTGGAAGGGACAGCGAACAGTTGCTGTGATACCATTTTCTGATGTAGGAATTCTAAATCCTAAAATTTCATGCGCTCTTTTATCTCACCACCTGGTCAACAGCTGCAGATTAGCGCATAACTTTCCGGCGGCTTGGAGCATGGGGTCAAAGGAGAACGGCTTGATTCAAGTCCTTCTCTATCACGTCCCTGCCCCAACCAATGAAAGTTTTCTGCATCAAACAGAAAAATTACAAACAAAAAGATGCCCATAGTGAGAACAAATTATCCATATCCAACATCCCAAATAATAAATCCTGACATAGGATTCCCGTACAGAACATAGTCTGAACATATGATACAGAGCAAACAAAAAAAGGTTTCCAATAACTTACGTTTTTCTCTTTGCTTTGCGTAGTTCATCTTTAGGAAGTGTTCTGATGGTATCTCGTCTCACTGGATTCTTCTCCAACACTTTCTTCTTTCTCCTAAAATACAAAAAAAGAAAATTATTAAATGCGGTGCACATAATTACAGCATTTTAGCTGTTTAAAATCAAAAACTAGATGGAACTTCGACTGCGTGCAGTTCGAAAATGATGCCTTTGTCATAGAGCAATTTTACTAACCAAAAAAGAAGCAAAGTTTCAAAATCAAGTTCGATTGTAATACATTAACAGGTTCTCAGAATATCGTGATTACAAGCTATTTCTCATATACATGCATGACCCTTTGATCTTTGACCTCATGACTCTAAAATCTAATCAGTTCATAGGCTTTGCAAGATATACATGTCCTAAGTTTGATTGTAATCCATCCATCTGTTCTAATGAGAATGCGTTCACAAGCTATTTTTGCATGCTTAATGAACCTTATGACCTTTGACCTTCAACCTCATAACCCCAAAATCTACCGTAATTAACGTTGTATAAACCGCCCTCGTGTATTAACCGCACCCCTCTTTTTCGCCCTCAAAAAAAAAAAAATGCAAGCTGCCATATTGGATCTACAATTCAGGCTCTTTCATTACTGTTGTTATAATTGTTTATTTTTAAGAGGTTAAAAAAAATTATCGTGATTTTCCAGGATAAATAAATTACAATACTATAAAATATATTTATTATATTATTTATATTGTAAAATTTGGCCGAATTTGTTACACTTATGTATCGTTTAACCAACACACGTACGTACCCACACTCAAAATACGAAATCTATCCAATCCCACCACCAGACATATATTTAGAATCAACAAACATCCATCTTCACGTAAGTTAAAATCATCAATCAAACAGAAATATTACATTATTAATAGTTCAAAAAATAAAATATTGTATATTTGTAGGTTCGTGACAAGTATTTTCATACAAAATATAGCTAGAAATATTTTTTTTCTGTCGTCACATATTTTTTCATCTCACTACATGAATTATCACACGTGGGGCAATGCAAATTTTTTGTTCACCGCACGTATGTAATAACAATCCCAACACAATTATGATCGACTTGGCAGTGACAGAGCACAATTTCAGGCCCCAAATTTCATATTTTGCATCATCGGAATTACATGAAAATTTATTAGATTCAAGATTATAGTAGAACATTCACATTAGAAATATTTTTTCTAATGTCAGAACTTTCGATGGATGATTTGAAAAGCGTTAAAAACGGGTGTCATTTTCAGGAAGATGGTATCTAACTAAGCCAAGAACTTCAGCCTCAGTGACACAATTTGCAGCATGAATTATGTCTGTAACGTGTATAAACCGCACCCCCGACTTTTAATGTTTACCGGCGGTAAAAGAGTGCGGTTAATACAACGTTAATTACGGTACTCAGTTCATTGGCTTTGCAAGATACATACATGTCTTGAGTTTGATGGTAATCAATCCATTGGGTCTAATGATAATGCGATCCCAAGCTATTTTTGCATACATAATGAGCCCTGTGACCTTTGACCTCGTGACACTAAAATCTAATCAGTTCTTTAGTTCTGTTACATGACCAAAGTTTGGCAGTGATCCATCAGTCGGTTCTTGAGAGAACGCGATCACGAGAACGGGACGGATGAACGGACGGACAACCCGAAAACATAATGCCTCCGGCTACTTCGTAACGGAGGCATAAAAAACGTATAAAGATGGTAGTTCTACAGTGTTTTACTCCTACAAGTGGAAGACAAAGAGCTCTGGTTTGTACATTAATTTTACCTCTAACTAATTTATTTGAAAAATAATTTAAACTAAGATATATTTCATGAATCTGAATAGCACAACTTCCGTTTTTGACCGGTTGATGCAGACTTTCTGTTCTTTCTTTCAAACCAGTGATCAAAGGAGATGAAGGCGCATGGCTGCCAACCCCAACCTTGGGACGGCGCCCGATGACTGACTGATTGCTTGATTGTTCATTCTACTCTGATGAATGCAAGAAAAATAACTTCAGATTTGCCAAAGCTTTTTACAAGCAGGTACATCTTAAAGGAGCTCTTCAGGGGTGATAGTGAGCACTAAAAAGAAAATAGGTTTTTCTTTTCCTCGAGTGAAAATTTAAAAAAAGGATTCGGGGGGAAAAAATGGCATCTAACAACAGTCCCTGCCTTTAGAGTAAGAAAATTTCGAGAAAATTGTGGGAAAAATAGGGAAAATCGGGAAGAAAAAGAAAAAAATTGGGAAAAAGACAATCGGGAAACTGATTTAAATCAGGTAATTATGAGGCCTTTACATGTATCTTTAAACTTGATCACCAGTATGGTCTCTTATAGAAGTTTAAATTTGAATTTAAATTTTAAAAATACAACATTGAATATTTTATTGATCAACCAGCATTTACAGATTTGTTAAGACTATATGCAACAAAGAAAGAAATGAGGACAATGACCCAAAACGGTATAAAAAAGCTTAAAAAGAAGAAGGATAACACTTACTTGGAGAGTTTCCTGATTTGTAACATGTAGTCAGGTACTGGACAGCCTGCATTACGCATCACATTGGCAATACTAGGAAATAATTAGAGGAGACATTTATAACTAAAGGTAAATCTTAATATGTTTATAATAAATGTTACAGATGATATAAAGTAATAATTTGTGCACATAAATAGGGAGAAGGCAGAGAAAGAGAGAGAGAGAGATAAATAGAGGGAGGCAGAGAGACAGAGAGAGAGAAAGAGAGAGAGAGTGAGAGGGGGGGGGGGTAGAGACAAAGAGCTGAAGTTTGGATAGCTTCTATTTAATAGCATATTTAATGTAGAGGGAAAATGATACAACTTCTTTAAATCCTATTATCATTGATTACTTGTTACTCTTATTTTTAAAATAATAGAAGAATGTAATTTAGTAGCCATTACAAATAGAAACTAATTACTATGAACTATACGAATATTCCATGTTGGTACTGTACATTTATTTTTATTTTTCAGGAAGTGCTCTTAAACTTGCTCTATTTGGACCACTTTCCATCTTTCTGATGGTTCTGTCAAGTTCCCAAAATTAAAGTTGGTATAATATAAAGCATAAATAAACATTATTAGGTATAAACCGATGCCTCACACAGGAACTTAATTGTATTTTTGGTAAATAACTAAAGCATCAACTTCCTTGTAACGAATTTGAAATCTACCTTCTTAAGTGAACGGCATCGTCTTCTGTGAAGAAAGTGACCGCCCTTCCCTTGAGCCCCGCCCTCCCCGTTCGCCCTATCCTGTGGATGTAGCTGACTGCCGAGGTCGGGAAGTCATAGTTGATGATGAGGTTCACGCCCTTGAAGTCGATGCCCCGCCCCATCAGCTCCGTGGCGATGAGCACCCAGATCTTGCCGGCTCGGAAACCCTTCACGATGTTGTCCCTCTGAATAAAGTAAAATTTAACATTTAAGACTGCGTTTTATCATAAAGGAACTTTATTATAACTTATATGTATCAAATGGTCGGATGCAAGTCAAGGCAATGAGATATACAGAGCAAAATTTATTGCAAGAAAGAAGACATACAAAAGGTGGAGTACTTCTCGACAGAATAACTTTTCTAGATTATCATGGCAAGATTTCTATTTGCATTTGTAAAATATGTTTAGAATTAAGATTAACAAAGTCCTTGTAAAACACATCTGATGATTATCATTTGGCTACAAATTTTCAAGAATCTTTCCCAAACAAATTCTTATTATCATCATCTCCATCATCAATACCATCATCATCATCATCATCATCATCATCATCTCCATCATCATCATCATCTCCATCATCATCATCATCATCATCATCATCATCATCATCAATATCATCATCATCATCAGCAGCATCATCATCATCATCATCATCATAATCTCCATCATCATCATCACCATTATCATCATCATCATCATCATCATAATCTCCATCATCATCATCATCATTATCATCATCATCATCATCATAATCTCCATCATCATCATCATCTCCATCATTATCATCATCATCATCATCATCATCATCATCATCATCATCATCAATATCATCATCATCATCATCTACCCCCCTACGACAACTACCCCTACGTCAACCATCCTCTAGGACAAGTTACCCCCGGACAACTCCTAGGGGTAGTTGTCTGGGGGGGGTAGTTGCCCGGAGGGGGTAGTTGACTGGGGGTGGTTATCCAGGGGGTGCTTGTCCAGGGTTTAGGTGTCCGGATAAGGGATGTTTCATTTCCCTTGTGGCTTTTTTCCAAGCATTCCGGTCTTCAGCATCTGCCAGAGCAAGGTCAGATGCTTTTGTATCTCATGCTCTCATATCTCATATATTAATAAAATCATTTAGAGAGGATGACTTATGCAAGTGCTTAATAAATGTATTGCTTACCTGTGTTTGGGTTTTGTCAGCATGAATGACATCTACATTATAGCCATCGTAGATCAGCTCCTGGAACAGTTCCTTGGCCCTCTCTTTGGACTGTACAAAGACCAGGACCGGAGGAGTGAAGCCCTGAGAGAAAAAAAAAAAAAACACATCTAAATTATAGCCATCATAGATCAGTTCATGGGACACTTCACAAGCCTTCTCCTGATTAAATATGGAGAAGTTCTCTGTCCATGGTTGTTTAAAGGGATCGTTTAACAATGTTAAATCTGAGATGCACGGCCCTACAGTGTACGTGTTATCATTGTCTGTGTTATATTGAAGCCCTAAAAAATTGTGTTTCAAAATGATCAAGAAGTGCCTCAATAAAGTACCATACTCGTTTTCCCCAATAGACTGTAGTGTTATGAAAACCGTTTGGCAAAAACAAAATTTGATTTCAATTTTCAATCATAAATATCTTATCAGACAGGCGATCGATTGTAAAAATCATGGGGTTCCTGACTGACATAAAGGTTTATAATTATCATTGCAGCATGACCTAAATCAAGGATTTTTTTAAAGGATCTAAGACAAAGTTACCAGATCCTTTTAAACTACATTGACAAATAAACTCTTGAAAATAGTCTGGATCTGTATGTTATGGAGCAAACAGAAATATCCGAGTGGCTGGATACCAATAAGTTTGTTAGTTGGAGATTCTTTTTTTCTTCCATTCTAATTTGTTTGTCAAAATGATAAGCTCTTTTCTCAACCTTATGTATATTGCTACTACTTTAGTCAATTCTTCTATAAACCTTTAAAATCAGCAGATGGGATGAAGTTCTTACAGTCGGATAGACTTACCTTACTAAATAAATTTCTCACTGCAAGAAGTTTCCCTGATTCACTCCCGACGAAAATCAGTTCTTGTTCTATCCTGTCATTAGCTGTATTTCTAAAAGACAAAAAACAATATTTGTATAAATATATATACCTTTTAAACAGTCAATATGCCACATTTTCAGTGAAAAACTAATTGAATGTCTACACTACATATAATTATGTAAAAAAGAATTCTGAATTTCAAACAGTACATCAACAACTAATATCTTCAGATTCTAACAAAGAAATTAGGATATAAATATTACATATCATTTGAAAGTTTTCTGTACAGAGCATATTGGAGAGGACCTTGCAAGATACGTCAGTGTTGCCAATTTGCCATTGTTGCCTATTTTTAATCGGATAATGCTAAAACTTTCACTAACTTGTTTCTTTCTTTTTAAAATCAGGGTGAACTTCTCCTTTAATGATGTTAATACTAACCTTGCACCAATACTGACTGTCACAACATTATCCAGGTTCAACCTGCACCACTGCTCAACATCGTAGGCAAAGGTCGCACTGAACATGGCACGTCGGACTTGAGAGGAGTCGCACGCCTGGTAGATGATTCCGAGCTGGTCCCTGAAACCTGTCTTCCCCTCCTCAAACAGCTTATCCGATTCATCGATAATCAACCATTCAACGCTAGGATAGAGAACAAATAAAAGAAATGAGAAGATTGCATGAATTCAGTGAACATCTTCTACTCTTAAACCAACACATCCGCTTCATTAATGATCAACCACTCAACGCTAGCATACCTGCCAACCTGAGACAAGAGAAATTAGGAGTAAATTTTTCTGGATGGACTACGAGGTCGCGAACCACCGAAGGATTGGGGTAGTAGCCCGTAGATTGGGGGGGGGGGGGGGGGGGGGGGTACACAGGACTTTAGGGTCTATTTTTTTTTCTCTCCATTTTAATGGTGCAAATGGGCCTTTTCCTTCAACCTTTTCGCCCCACACATAAACAATTTTTGTATTCTTTCTTATACTTCTGATTATGAACAGCACGAGTCTTACCCATTTTGTCCTTCAAAAATGAAGAAATCAACGAAGAAGAAGAATATAGTAGTAGTAATCCAAAATAAATCTGAGGAAGTCCGGTAAATAACAAGCTTCCACGATCGCAGTCATCGCACAAGCATTGAAGAAAACACGCCAGTGTATACAGTGTTTATGCACGGTGTAACAACTGCACATGTAATATAAATACATGTGGGCTATACGCATGCAGTTACTATGCAACAACGCTGCATGTAGTGTATGTATTAGTACAACGTCCGCACACACTTTATCGATATAGCTTGCACACGTGCTTCCATGTACTAGTACATGCAGTACATGGATAATGACTGCGGAACTAACGATCATGTTCGGGCTGCGCTGTGTATATCTTCTATGAGCGCGAGCGCGGATGTCGGCGTGATCTGGTTATCAGTGCTGTGTTATGCTTTAGTCTTATGCAACAGTCGTTTTAAAAAAAAAAAAAAAATAAAAAAAATAAAAAAAAAATAAAAAAAAAAAAAAAAATTTTAAAAATAAAAAAAAATCGGAGTTTTGAGGCATTTAATCGGAATTCGGAGTGGGTATGAAAAAAGTGGAGTAACTCCGCCTAAATCGGAGTGGTTGGCAGGTATGCGCTAGGATAGGCAACAGATCAAATTGATTTACAAACTTTTGAACAGGATTGCATAAATTAAAAGAACATTTTCTCAATGTTTACACGATTCTAAAAACAACACCTTATCGAAGAGCACTTTATTTCAATTTTTCTGAATCACTTGATGAAAATCTCATTTCATAAGCAACTAAAAAGAAAGAATCAAAACGAGTATACAATGCAAAAGTACAAGTGTTAAAGAGTGATTTCCTACATGAAATTACTTGAAATAAAAGAGTTGAGAAATACAATATTAATCAAACATGCATTGAACAATGAAATAAGAATGGAAATGAAATGGTAAAAAAGGTGTTTAATCTCAACATACTGGTTCAATTTGATGGCAGGAGGATCTTGCTGAAGAAGGTATACCAGTCTGTTGGGGGTTGTGACTAGGATATCTGAAAAACAGAACTACAGTCATTGAGCACAAGATTACTTACTATACATGTACATGACATTTACATTTTAATAATTTCATTCTTTAACAGATAAAATTTAAAAGAGCACAGTTGACTGACCTTCTTTATCAAGAGCCAAGTTCCTTTGTTAATTCTTGGCAAAACAGTTTGAATGTATCATTAAATTTGTAAGTTTAATAAAATCTTGTTAGCTAATGTTCTCTTTGAAAAATTAACACATAAGAAAGACATAGCTATCTATAATATCTTATATAAACAATTATAATTATTTTGGTACCAATATCATCCATTTTCATGATATGAGGTAAACTAACCAAATTTCTGAGCTGTGTGTGGTCCAAACTTCTGTGCTGCCTTAGCTCCATGTTCTATGGTGTGTATGCGGAGTCCGCTGCCCTCGGATAACCTCATCAACTCCCGGTAAGTCTGCTGAGAGAGCTCCCTCGTTGGCGACACCACCACGGCACGGAAACCCTTCTTCTGCGGACCCTGGATGTATAAGGAATTTGATGATTAGCACATTATGGTGCATTACCTTTTAATTTCAAGTAGTCTGCAGGCAAAGACTACATCCTGCATCCTGCCACTTTGCTAACATACTTTAGCCCTCACTCTAAAAGCCGATCAAGTTATGGCTAAATGTTAAAGCCCCTCTAAAGTGTTGGGAGCCCCAAAAATTTGATGGCAAAATTTCACTTAAATTATATCATAATGTGAAAGAGGATGTCATTCAAGACACATTTCTGCAAGCATTTTCAAAACAAATGTGTTTGAAGTCAAATATTGATGACAGACATCCAAAAGGTACCAGACATGATTAGCATTTTATGCTATTTTCTGCTCCCTATTATTTATTTGAGATATTTGTTAAACATACATTTATTATTGTTATTGTTGTTATATTACTGTATTTGAACGTTTGGATAACAAAACTCAACTAGACTCACTTTCTCATTATGATACAATTTAAGTGAAATTTTTGGCGAATTTGGGGCTCCCAACACTTTAGAGGGGCTTTAACCCCACCTAAGTACATTTTAATCCACTGATTTATGGCATGTCACTCTCTTCATCCTGTACAAATCACTGTAATTATGTAACTTAAATAAAACTAAGAATAAATAGAGTCCCAAATTATCATGCATATGTGTTCATTCCTGTTTCACAAAATTATTTAGTATGTAATGCTATGGTCACATTACCCAAAAGTAGACTGCTCGGCGGCCGAGCGGCGAGTTTTTAACAAATTCTGCCCGGCGGCTGCCCGGCAACCGAGCAGCGGCCGCCCAGGCACCGCTCGTTTTTAGGGCATCGCTCGGTCGCCGCTGAAGTTTTAGCGCGGAGTTAAAATTTGGGCGGCGCCTGCTCACTTTTCACTCGCCGCCCAAAATACACCGACCTAATCGCTGGGCGATGCCTAATTCCAGCAGCGACCGAGCAGGCTACTGATCGGTCGGTCGCTGCTCTGATTTGTGACCATAGCTTTAGTGATGATTCTTGTTAATTTTACTGCCATGTTGTAGCATGTATGCAAAATTTAAAACTCAAACAAACAATTAAAACTCAGAATATGTCTATTGACCATTTTATTACAATTGTTGGTGGTAAAGATGTGAAAGAGAAAGGATCAATATTTCTTTTTGTTATCCCTGAAGGTGACGTTGATGATGATGATGATGATGATGGCGATTACGAGGATGATGATAAAGAGTTTTGATTGTGATGCGGCCATTGATGATGTTATTACCTTTAGTTGATGCAGAATAGGGAGAAGAAAGGCAGCAGTCTTTCCTGAACCAGTCGGTGCACAGGCCAGAAGCTCACGACGCTGTAAGCATTTCAGAAAAGAAAATTGATAGAGGATTATAAAACGCTGAAATAGCTTTGTGAAGAATTTAGTTTTCATAACACCTGGCCAAGTAATGAATACAAAAATTATAATAAATAAAAGGCTAAACCATACTTTCAAAGGAATAAACCTGAAATGTTACTACTATTACTCCTACTTCTATTTCTACTATACTGATTAAATCAATAAAACATGATTATCTTTATGAATGAATTCTTCGCCTTAAAAAAAGTGAAGTAACTCACATGCAAGAGAACTGGTATAGCTTGCATCTGGATAGGTGTGGGTGCAGCATATCCCACCCCCATGATGTTCTGAATGATGTCATCATGGAGACCGTATTCCTCCTGTAGCTCCTCAAACGTCTCCACCGGGTCAGGGATATCCTCCCCCTGCACATGGATCCTGTTCCTTTTGCGGATTGCCTTTATCTAGGATCAGGAATAGAAAATTATGAATGAAACCTTATCTTTTAAAGCACCCCTTATACTTATACAGTCAAACCTGCGTTGGTGACTACCTGTCTACAAAGACCACATTTTTTGTTTCCTTTGAAAATGGTTTCTCATTGAAACATATACTAAAGGAAACTGTCTACAAAGACACTACCTGTCTGCAAAGCCCACTTTTGTGTTTCCCTTGGGCGGTCTATATAGACAGGTTTGACTGTTCATCTACAAGGCTGACAATCCATCCGATCTCATTCAATTAATGAGGTATTTCTCATGGAACACCTTTTAATGGCAATTGCAAAGCGATTCACGATGTGTTCCACATGTATTTGAGCTACCCTAACAAAAGTAGATCATTGATTGTAACTTTGCAATAAGTATTAAGTACCATGTTAACATTATTCAACAGCCAATCAAATCAAAGTGTCTGGAAGTTACCATTGATGGCAACATTATCATCAATGGTGAGCAGGACCCAGGTGAGCTAACATTACAAACTACAATCCACATTCCTCAGCAAAACATGAAGGATTTATGTACTAACCTAAATACTAGATAGACACAGATTTTTACTGCAAGTGAAATCAATTCAGTCCTCCAGAAAGCCAAGCAAATTGAACTGTACCTAATGCCACACACTTTTTGGTTTCATAATTCATAAGTATATTAGAAAAGCCTGTAAAGCGTTTTCAAATATTTCAAGATATATTTACCTTTTCAGGTCTTCCGGGCCCTTTCAGGTTATCCTGGTTGTCTGTTCCACTTCTTTCACCGACAGAAACTGCAATCAAAATCAATTCAGAGAGAAAAAAGGAGAAAATAATGAAAAAAAAGAGTATATATATATATGCTTCATATGTTAACAGGGATGCCAGTTAGAATTGATCAGAAGGCATGAAAATCAACTGGAATGAGCTATTTTGTACACAAAAAAGCCTAAACTATGGTCTGAAAATAACTCGCCAGGGCCTGAAAACTGGCATCCCTGTGTTAAATATAAATTAGATATTCGTTTATCAAATATATTAAATAGGTTAATTAACCAGGCAATTGTGTAAGTGTTTAAGCTGTTGAACACTAAGCTAGAGTCTAAATGTATTATTAGACCGATCACTGCCTGGCATTGTGTATCTAGAGGGCTGCTCTTGTTATTGATATTGCCCAATTGGTTTAACCTTTTTTTTTAAGCCCACTGCACTACTTATAGCTACTTGCGCCCTCGATATAGCAAAAACAATAACTAATCGGTGACCATTGGTCCCCCATGGTCCCCTTTTTTGTATGTAATTGAGAGCTAATTTGATGAGATAACCACCTGTCAGTGACCATGCAGGGAGGTCTAGTCCCTCCGGGCCAAACTAGTGCAGAGGGGCTTAGTTTAAAGGCTGCCATTTGCTCTATACAAGTCATAGATTGAAAATAAGATAGCAGACCTTTTTGTTTCTTCTTGGAGTTTCCTTTGGTCTCATCTGAACTTCTTTTACTGTTTCCAAAGATGTCAAGAGCTTTGATGATGTCTTGTTGCGGAAGCTGCTTCCCAGTGCGTCTTATAACCTGAATCATTTTATAGGAATGAACTTTGCTCTCATTAACATGCTTCTGAAACTATCTCGGCAATCACTGTAAGGACATTAGACCAGTGTTCTACAAAAAAAAAATGTAACCCCATTCTGGGTTAAGGTTTCTTTCAATATCAGTTTTAACAAAGGATATAAGTACAAGTACAAATTTTCCTTTTGTTGAATTATTTTGAATTGAATTTTAGACCCAGAAGAATACAGACCTTAGAAGTTTGCCAACAATAAATTCATCTCAAGAAAGGCAGTGTAAAAATACTTTCTGTCTACATGATCTCTATTTGGATTTGGTTGTGTAAAAATGTGATTTCTTCACAACAATTTTTATTAATTTATGAATATTGTTTGTTTATTTTTCTTTTGATCTTCTATAGATCTCTTTTCTAATTTACCACATCTCTTTGTAAGCTTTCTTGAGCTAGATTATTCACTACTCCCATGATTTCTTTTTCTGATGCATGGCCATAATAAGAGTAGACCTGTATTCAGGCCGCTCCAGCAAAGCATAGAGAGTCAATGCTAATGCGTATTGACCTCTAGCTCTGCATGCTTGCTGTGAGGCAGGTATTATTAGACCTATACACAAATATACACACCACACAATATCGCATAGACTGTACACAAGCATGTCGATGTAGCTGTAAGCAAAGTTTGACACTAGACTTACAATTTGAATTTTTAAATTATTCTTTTTAACATCAGTAAGTTGAAAATAATGTATTTTACTGCTATTTAGGTGTCATCAATTGTCACTAAAGTACCGATTTTGAGTGAAATCAGTTGAGTTTTGTACAGTGGTGTTTGAAATGTTGAGAATCAAAAGCACAGCTTTTACTACACAGCCAGGATAATGATGCTCCTATGTGTGTGTTTTTTATATTTCATTTTGTTTTTGAAGACTGAAGTTGAAAAGCGATTTTAGGTCTTCGACTTCGAATTCAGAATGTAAAATGTGTCTTCAACAAGTTCAATTACATTCATTTTCATGACATAGCACAATAATTAAGTCTATTTCAAGTCTCTCATCGTCTGAAACTCTTTTCAAAATCAAATGTAAATTCATGTCCAACCTCACACAATTTGCATACATGCATTTCAACACATGGGACTCGACAGTCAAACCACACCGCCATCACGATTTCATGTTATCTTAATAAACAGGAATTTGTTCATCTTTATCTAATACAAATAACATTTTTAATCTATTCTATTAATTCTAGTCTTCATAATCTACCTGAAACTTTTCTGCATCACTCTTGAATCTCCTCAAATCAAATTTTGCGCCAGCTCCCAGCTGACGAAAGAGGTCCATGGAAGTCGCCATCTTTTTTTGCCTGGCGCACGCGTACTAGCCGATACCATAATTTGGGCACTTATTGCATTACAACAACAGAAGGACGAATCTTTTATTCTGGAAATTCTCACCATGACTACTCACTTAAAGAGTAAAGGAGTTGATATATATGTAGAGTGGATACCTGGACATTGTGGAATAAAAGGGAACGAGATGGCGGATTTCCACGCAAAGGCCGCATTAGTAAAGAAAATAGAAGTCAATAATAATCTAAATATGTCAGAAATGAAAAGCTTAATAATTATTAAAAGTTCCAAACTCCTTTGGCAAGAAAGGTGGAACAAAACCAACTCGTATTTGAAAACATTTCAAAAAGATGTTAATAAACAATATATATGTTCATTAGAGAGACAACATTCAACAATTATCCATCGACTCCGTTTTGGAGTCCTTGGACTTATAACCAGGATCTCCTCAGATTGAAAATTCATGCTACTGGTTTCTGTAATAGATGCCCCAGTGAAATAGAGACTGTAAAACACTTTTTAGTACATTGCCCTAACTATATTATAGAAAGGGCTATGTTTTTAACTGAAATAAATGAATCCCAACCGGAAAAAATTATGGAATATTTAAAAAAGAGTGAGTGCAGTATACAAAAAGCTATTGTACGGTTCGTTCACAGACTGCGAAACGGTTCCCTATCAGGAAGTAATACCTCCCTTGATGAACAATAAAACATAATACAATATTATAAATATGCAAAAATTACACTCAGTCAGGGGCGTACGCAGGATTTTTTTAAGGGGGGGGTTTTAAAATATTTTGCTCCGGAAAATTGAAAATCGCGCCGGCCGAAAAGTCGCTCAGTGGGGGGGGGGGGGGGGGGGGGGGGGGGGGGGGGGAAGGCGGATTTTTTTTTTTTTTGGAGGTCTAAAAAAAATCGCAACGACTCAGCCGGCCGAAAAGTCGCTCAGTGGGGGGGGGGGGGGGGGGGGGGGGGGGGGTAAGCGGACACTTTTTTTTTTTTTCGTTGGGGGGGGGGGTAAGGTCACCTTATTTAGGTTAGCCGTGGGTATAATTTTTTTTTTTTTTTTTTTTTTTTTTTAATAATACAAAAAAAAAAAAAAAAAAGCCAAAGGGGGGGGGGGGGGTTTTAGGTTTTTTTTAGGGGGGTTTACATACATTAAAATACCAAAGGGGGGGGGGTTTGAACCCCCAAACCCCCCCCCCCTGCGTACGCCCCTGCACTCAGTATATTAAAAATATAATAACATAATGTAAAAAAAAATTAAAAAAAATAAATAAGAACAGTGAAACATAATACAATATTATAATATGCTAAATTACACTCAGTACATTAAAAATATAATAACATAATGTAATAAGAAAATAAAATAAGAAAAGTAAACATAATACAATATTATAAATATGCTAAATTACACTCAGTACATTAAACATATAATAACATAATGTAATAAGAAAATAAAATAAGAAAAAGTAACAACAATGATAAATGGTATGATAAGATTATTGAATATATAGGCTTGTGTAGGTACTATCTTATTTACATTTATGTATGGTGTTGTGTATGTAAGTGATATAACAAATAATCTGCACGTACTGTTAAGAAACACTAACAAAGCCCATGAATGTTTTGCTTACGATATTATTTGTCGATACTATCTTAAAAGATAGATAAATATAAAACGAAATAACTATATTTTTAAAAAATTTAAAAATGAGAGATATAACACGTGCCGTAAAGTATTTTGGTGACAATAGTCAAATTACTGACTAATCGCCAATAAACCAAAACACAACAACAACAAACAAGGAAGGTGAGATCACAGAACTAATAAACACTGTCCTACTTTTAGCTACTTGCTCCCTCTATACAGAAAACAATGCCTAATCGGTGACCATTGGTCCCCCATGATCCTCTTTTTCTTATGTTAATTGAGAGCTGAGTTGATGAGATAGCCACCTGTCCAGTGACCTTGCGGTGTGGTCTAATCCCTCCTATAAACTAGTACAGATAAGCTTTAAGAGTTCTTTGGGTGAGATCCCTCTCTGGGGCTTGGTGTCGAAAAAGTACAGTTTTAAAAGCCCCTTCACCTAATGCCAATTTTTTTTTTTACACAAAAAGCTTCGGATAATTTCCATAATGTGAAAATATAAAAGCCCCTTCACCTATATAATGCCAATTTTTTTTTACACAAAAAGCTTCGGATACTTTCCATAATGTGAAAATAATTGTATCACGGTCTGCATTAACTCTTCTTTTCAAATTGTTTTCTTTATACTCTCCGCAGAACAACTAGACCGTCAGTGAGATAAGATCGACTAGGAGGGAATATAATGTAATGTAGCGAAAATAAGTTGAGGGGAAGTCCTTAGATTCACAAAATAATCATTTCATCATAAAATATAATAGAATGCGTACGAGAACATTTGATGAAGAATGCATCTTTCACTTTTAAGGATAGGTGCATTTCGGGGGAACTAAATGCCTCGACTTATTTTACCTACAGCCTATCCTATATGAAGAAGAAAACAATAAATCTCTGGAAAAAAAAACTTGGGGCGGCTTGGTATAGAGGCCCGTTCTATATGCAGCCTCGTGAAATTTCAGTTCACACTCAATTTATTTTTCTTTGATTGTCAGATAAAGGTCCCGGATCAAAGGGAGCCACCCTATTCCGCACCTGCATGAGCGACATAGGTAGTATTTTCCTTTAAAAACAGTCCTTTAAACCCTCGTATCTGGGAGCGGGTTTTGTTAGGTTGGTGCCGAATATATAACCTGGCATGACATCATGATAATAATTTAAGCCGACGAAAATACAGGGACACCTACAAAAATATATTAACTTTTTCATATAAACTATATTTTTTAAAGTTGGCGATAATAGGTAAATTTGACTGTATTCAACAACAACAAATTGCTGCTTGAGTTTGAATATCAGTGAAACCACTGAAAGTGGTAAGCCTCGAGCCGCCTCGAGACCCAAGTACAGAAGGTACAGAACCTCCGGCTATAGACCCCGCCCCCCACTCACTGTTATTTAGGGTACACATATGCATGTTCCCTCCTTTTGAAAACACCCCCTAAGTCCGGTGTGTAAAGTCAATACGGGCGAGATTTTTGTGTACTACGAGCCGGACTTTGGTGCGTGAAAAGTACCCCTTTACCTGACATTTTGGTAACACGCATATGGTATCCCTCCGTTCACGGAGTGGGGAGGGGGGGGGGGGGGGGGGGGGGCTATAGACCCAGACCTGCTAGTCACTATTGAGAAAGTTATTTTAACAAAACATAACATGCACAAAATATGGTGAAACAAATGACTTTTTTTAGAGAATGCCCTCATGTGATTTAGTGGCTCGCTTAATTTATTGTTAAAAGGCTTATTACTAAGCCGTTTTAATTAATTTGTATACCTTTCGAGCATGGTCCAGTCATAATGGTGCAGGTTTTTGTTACTAAATTCAGGCTGACCAAAACTGTACTCTCTATACCAAAACTCAACTATCCCTTTATTAAACACACAGTGTGATTTGATTTTGATTTTGATTTTGATTTTTTTTTGATTTTTTTTTTTGGGGGTGGGGGGAGGGTCCCTCTCATACGATGTACACATGTAGGATTATGAGAATGGAATATTGATGGTAAAGTTTTTGTGTGTTTTTTTACTACGAAATTGAGGTTGGTGTGTGATGGGGAGGGGGATGTCCCGATACTTTGGTAAAAAAGCGTGAGGACAGCTAGGCTATTAACTTTCGAAAGATTTTTTTTAAATTTAGTATTATTTAGGTTTTATTTCCACATTAACTGCATATGAAAAGAATTTGCAAAGTAAGGCATATACAAAGTAACAAAACATGTACATATATTCAATAGATACAACAGTAAAAAAAAAAAAAAAAGATTTAATGGCAAGTCATTAAATACAAATGATGCTAACAATAATCTGAAGTAATGAGGAGGAAACCTTGGAAGCATTATGCTTGTAATTAAGGTTCCCTTTACACAATTCGTTTGTTACATAATATATAAAACAACAAACTAAACAAAAGAAGAACAAAAACGGGTGTGTGGTGCAGTCAAAGAATATTTGACCAACCGCACCTCCATTATTTTGTATTTGACATAGTCCGCTCAGTACAAACACATTTTCATATTCTTACAGTTCATAGATTTAATAGATTATTTATTTTGACATAAAATTGAGAGCAGAAAATGCCCGAGATGCATTTTTCTGATTTCATGTAGCTTTTTAATTTAGGGCATATCGGCCTACACACTGCCCCATCCTCATTCCATGTGGTACTTGTAATAGGGAAAGCGCGCGCCGCCGACAATGGGGGATTTCCCTTCATCGCCTTTCTGCCTCAAGAGGGCGCTAATAACTTTCGCGCATGTTCTAATTTTCCCGCGACATGCCTGCCATTTGTTTGCGAAACCGTCTACATTGCATATTGCATTGTATAGTGTACACGACTCGACTTAGCCTAGATCTACAGTGCATTTGTGCATGCACATGCAAATACATGTTTGTTTTGATATAGCAGGCATTTCACTCTATATTTTCAAAGAACATTATCATCAGAATCCAGCATGGAAACGCTAGATTTTCCAGATGTTTCTCAGGAAGTGAAGGGTGCTATGGTGAGTGTTACTTCCCAGACATCTTTTTTAATTTCAATGTCAAGACTCGAAGCCTCGATGACAAACCCACACATGTCATTGTCACAAACTTGCAAAGTTCTTCTTCAAATCATGATCTAGATCTAGATCTAGACTAATCATAAAAATAAAATGTTCTGGATTCTGGATGAACTATCTGTAGATCTAGGTCTAGATCTATACCCAGACGTTGTGACGTGTGTCGGGAAGGAATTTTTTCCCCTGGACAGTTGATTCAAATCAGTGATTTAATTTTTAAGCGAAGCCGAAGGAGGTTTTACATGCAATATTTTATAAATCTTGTTTAAAAGTTGCAAGACGTAGACTATGTTAGGCATAAATAGAAGACAAATATTTATGATGGTTAGTGCTGATTTATGCATACTTTTCTATAAAATACTAAGGCAAAAGTGATGATTTTAATTTTATAAAGTTCCAGACAACACCCCCCCCCCCATCATTATTAGAGCGAGGAATTATGATCAACAACATTGTGTATTAAAGTAAATAAGTAAGTAAATGCATAATATGAATGAGTGAATTAATTGATGGTTTACTTGACCACAATATTTTCTTCGTTAGAAGTACTGGACACTATCACTGATGATATTGAGATCTAGATCCATTGAGAAAAAAAAGATCTGGGCCTGTTAAGTACCCGTATTAAACATTGGATGTTTTGGTCATTTTGTCCACTCTGTCCGCAAAACTAAATATATGAGACTAAGGTCGGAATCAGACTATATTGACCATTCATTTCAAACCTTCCCTGTGCCTCTACCTCTAGAATGGTGGCCGACTGAGGCTGAATGAACAAGGCGTGACATTCAAGAATAACAAGACGGGCAAGGTAGATCAGATTCAATCAGACGACATAGACAGGACCAACTGGATCCGGGTCGCTCGAGGTCTGCAACTCAAGCTTTGTCTCAAATCAGGATCCGTCTTCAAGTATGATGGGTTCAAAGAATCAGTGAGTTTTTTTTGTTTTCTTCTATAGAGTACCGAAGCTGTGACATCATCAAAATCTATTTTGAGAATTTCTCAATTTAAACTTCATTTCCGAAAGAGCATAACAAATAATTTCCAAATATTTCAAACCAATTGAGTATGTTAAGTATTGGCTGAGATATGCCCATCTGAAATTCTGAATAAATAGATTTCAATAGGAAATAACTTATCATAACATTACGAACCAGAGCAAAATAACAGTGATTTCCTATTAAAGTAAATTCATTCAGATGTGCATATATCTCAGCCAATACCATATTCAATTGGTTTTCATGATTTGGACATTATTTTTTAAGCTTTTTCTGAAAATGAAGTTCAAAATAGTTTTGTTGATGACATCACACTGACACACTTGACCACCCTATAACTTAGATGCCGTAAATTTAAATACTCTTCAGCTTGCCTGGAAAGTAGTAAAGTAGGCTGTACGCCTACTTGTTAGAAGCAACCATCAATCACTCACCTAATTTGGCCTTGAGGGTAATTCGTCCTTTAGGTCCGGATAGGTGCTTGATACAGGTTACTTGTCTATGCAAAAGAGGTGGAATTCTCCCGCCGCACACGTATATGTACTTGTCGCACTAGAGGATCTGTGTGTAGCCAGCTCAGCTGTGTTCCAGAAGTGCAGTGTCGCCCTCTAATGGTGAGGGCGGCACCCGTCGTCTGCTAACTCTGGCTGCTCTGCTCTATCGTCTGCTAGTGTCACATATTATATTTATGGCCTACTACATTCCCCCCCGTTTTAAAAAATTAGTCCCCGGGAGAGCCCAACCCAAATCAATCCCAAATTAATCCCCAAAACCCCCTTGCGTCACAATCCGTGACAAAGGCCTGAATAGTAAACAAAAACAACAGGCCATACTACAAGAAGAAAAAACTAAGTAAAACTTCAAAAACTGGGAAAAACCCAAATACTAAAAACCCAAAACACCTTAACCATAACAAGTAACAGAAAAAGTGTAAAAATTATGTCGCCAGTCCCCTTATCCCTTTTTAGTATAAAAATGGACAAGGCAACCCAACCAAAATAAGAATATACCAAAAGAAAAACTCCCAGGCGCATTGCAAGCCGGCAAGGTACCGAGGCCCTAAATCAATTTAATTTATGCCCCCTGACTCCAATGGCCGTTCACCCAGGATAACCGATAGAATACTTCCAGGTCCGCCCTGGGTCAGTGATGCTGCGCGCGCCACCCAGGGCATCCGTTCCCTGGAGGGTGCCACTGATAGCTACAGTGACGCCCAATGCAGGGTGTAAGTTAACACCCCACGCGGGGTAGCAGGGGTCGGCCACCCGACACCCCGCTCTGAAATGCAGGGGACATTTCCATCGCCCCTTGAATACCCCGCCGAGCATGCAGTTTAGCTTGCTCTGATAAAAAATGGAGGCCATTACAGTCGGTGGCATCCAAAAGCTCGTATGCCGACTCCGACTATACGTTGACCTTCACCTCGGTTACCTCACCAAGGATAAAAGTGTGGAGAATCTGTCTCCATGCACACCAGGAGTCTGTTCGTAGGAACAGCCCTAAAAGCCACTCCCTAATCGAGGAGAAACATGCGGATACTCCTTCCACACCCCTTAAAGCCCTTCCCGAGCCGGTCCTAATAGAAATGGCTATCACAGGCCTGGGGAATCGGGGCCGTTTGGGCCACTCAAGCCTAAAATAGCTCACAAGCAGCCACCGTCTGCACAGAAGGGGATGCCCCCTCCATTTCACTGGCCTTCGGTTTCTCCTCAGGAGGTTCAACCCATCCCTCCTGAGCGCCCGACCCAATATCTAAGGGTGCCTTGAGGCAGACCTCGGGACCACCCGGGCCTGCCTTCTACTGCGGAGCTCTTCCCGCAGCCATTCGTGGTGTTTCCACGACCCGATCAAATCGGCCTTGGCGGTAAAACCCCGCCCATTGGTCCGATGGATCAATCTCCCGACAAAGAACTGGAACACCCGCCACTGGGGCACGAGGGGCGGCGTGTTAAACGAACACCCAGAAAGTGACTCGGGAGATTTCCAATTCCTCGCAGTGATGATCCCGAGCCTCACGCTCGGAATTGAGGGCACATTGAATTCTAAAATACCATGTGGCGACTGGGGGCTCCTCTCCTTGGAGTCCTATCCCCTCCCCTGGTAATGATAGAGATGTTCTCTCCCATCCATATCTTATCAGGCGCTACTCCACGTCGGGTTGAACAACTTAATCGTCCGACCCGCCAAAATTATCCTCAGGGGTGTCAAGGAATAAGTTCCTCTTTCCCAACGGAGTGGTCTTCACAGATGCCTGCGTTCCACCTTGAGCTGCCATGAGTTTCCCCAGGCTCCTCACCAACCCGGACACATGGCCTTCTAGCTCAGATATCCGAACCTCTAGTCCAGAAAGTCGGGCATCCGTGGTTCGCGGGGTGATCTCCACCTCTCGAATTTCAGGCCCCCCAGTGCCTTTATCCGATTCCCGCATTTCCGCGTTGGCCCGACACCCACGGCCGTACATAGCCCCGTGGGTGTGTTGGAGCCAGCGGATGGCCTCCACTGCCTCCTCCACGGTAGAGGGGCGCTGGTTTAATGCTTGGTAACCAGCATCCTTATCTACACACCCCTGGCACATTCGCAGCACCATCTGCCGCTGTACATATGCCTCAGGTACCTCGGGAAACGCCCGAGATGCCAACCGGTGAAGCCGGTCCGCCCATTCCAAGAGGGGTTCATCGGCCCCCTGCTTAGTGGTGTTAAACTCGAGCAGGACGGCTTCGGGAGGTTCCCGATACCCGAATCTGCCCTCTCGATGGCGCACCATCCCGAAATACCCTACCCCCGGGTCTCGCTCTTGCGTCATGTCGAAGAAATCGCTTGCCGACCCATCCAAACACCAGCATAGCTGGTTTAAACGCTGCGGGTGGTCCCATTCACGGGCATCCGCAAATGCGCTGAATTTGCGGAAAAACGCCCGCCAATTCCCCCGCCCGTCAAACACCACAGACTTGGGCAACGGCTGGTATGAACCCTTGCCCCGCTCCAATGCCTGCATGTATTCAGACGGTCGGCTAAATGCCTCTTCCCTGTCTCTCTGTGGCTCCACGTGAGGCCGGCGGTAGCGCTCCCCGCCCCCGCCCCGATAGAATCCACTTTCCTCGGGAGCAGGCCCCCTCGGAGCGTCCTGGTAGGCCATACGCGGGGCATTGTACCCCCCCGAATTGTAACGGTTCCCAAACTCTCGGGGTTGGGTGGTATTCCCCTCCCCCCAAAACTGAGCATCGCCGTCCTTATTCTCAGTCCGAGCTGCTGTTCCATTCGGGGGAGGGTATCGGTCGTGGGGGTACAACGGTGCCCCACGCTCCTCATCCCTGCCTTCCTCCGGGGCTTCTACTGGCGTACTGCCAAAATCCCCCGTCTCGGACAACGTCCGAAAACCGCCCGGCCGAATGGGGGAATCCCCCGCGGCCTCCCTTGGGCGGAAGTCCAAACTGCCTTGGAGGTCCTTGACCTCCTCGTAGTGAGGAGACGCCTCAAACAGCTCTTGAGTGACTTCGCCACACTGCGCCCGGAGTGCCCACAGACAGCCTATGCGCGCCGGCGTCGCTCCGGGAATGGCGAGCAAGTCCTCGAATGAACAATGGTTCAACGGAACCTTGGCCATATTTAAAAAACCTTGGTGCGGGTCTCCACAACCAAAAACCTAGGCTCCGGCTTTAATGTAGTTCACCCGTCTGGTAGATAATTTCTACCAGTAGGCCTACTAACTCCGATTGGGTAAGTACCCCTTGCTTATACGCCTCTATCACGAGAAGGAGGGTCTGTACAAGCCCCTCAACCTCTATTTCAAAGGGGTCCGTCCCCTCGGAAATAGGCATGGATTAGATCAAACTATAATATACCAAAACAGCGGGAGATAACGTGGATTAATTATATAATAACCCACTCTCTCTCTCTCTCTCCCTTTAAAACTACTGTAGAGGGAAGCACACTCCCTACACTGAATCTAAATTCTCCTCTTTAGATTCAGGCTGCAGCAGCGAAGGAAAACACGCCCTTTCGCCCGGAATCCGTCTAAAAAAATAGATTAAAATACACTAGTTACCCCGGCTATACAAATTTCCCAGATACTATGATGAAGGAAATGACAATTCCCTTCCCAATAATCCGTCTGGTTTGTCTAGGGCGCGCTGTTTGTGCGGGTAAACGTTAACGTGACACTTGATGCAAACCTGGCACACGTTAGCCAAACTGTTTCCACTCATCCACTTCCGCTTACACTTAGGACATTTGTACTCACCGAAACACCTCCTCCTGCCTTGGTATGGGGTTAAACCTTCGCGTTTCGGTGTTGCCTCTGGACAGTCCTTAATGTAGTGACCTCTATTAAAACAAAGGTGACAGAGGTACGTCAAGGGCGGTCTCTTTTTCGGTTTTCTGTCGTTAATGGGGATGAGGGCAAAATCATTGAATTGATCGGCTAAATCCCCTACACTGCCATACGGTGATGTGGTCAAGTTGGTCGGGGTTGTTGCTGTTCCCGAAATATGCCCTTCTTCTTCAAAAGGGGAATTCTCCTTAAGAAATTGCTCGGGCCAGTTCCCCGTCAACCCAAGACTGAATTGGTGTGGGGAGTCTCTTAATGAGGGTGCGTCCAGGTTCATACCAGATCTGTCGTGACCTTCCCCCTGACAACGGCTGAAATAAGTTCACCGATATAGACTAGACTAGATCTAGGCCTAATCCAGAAGAAAAGAACCAAACCAATAGCCTGTGCTAACCCTAATCTTTCCCTTAAATAAAACTGTGAAGAAAGTTCTACACACCTCCCTGTAGCCCAGGGATATACTAGACCAGGTCCCGGTCTCGTCCAGGACCAGTCCAGTTAATTATCTGAGAGTGTGAAGCCGAAGGGAATACACGCCCTTCACTCGGCATACATACACTTGCACCAGATCCAGGTCTAATCGACTAAGATCTTTGGTAATTTTAAACGACTAAAGGGGAACACACTCCCACTCCGTCTCACTCTCAGTCTGACCTGCGTTGTTGGCTTATTTTATTTTATTTATCTCTTAGCCAATAGCCCCCTGCCGGCAGGAGCAGGCAGGTGAGCTACACGCCAGGCCCACTGACACGCAAAACACACAGTCACAATCACCTCACAAATCCGAAAAATTGCACAAGGTATAAGGTGAATTTTAAACAAAGGAATATAAAATGGTGCCTCAAACAACACCACCCAGTGGCACTTACCTTATTTTCCACGGAAAAAAGGCACTGTAATCCACTGTCGATCCCTGCAAACACCCAAAACCGTTATTTCACTAGACGTTCTAAACTCTTGCACAACTTTCGAAGACGAGGCAATGCAGAAGAGAAAGTCCTCTTTCCGCAATAACCCTCCACGGCGCACCAAGCAAAACATACTCCCGCCCCGCGCACACGGCCTTCCACTGTGCGGGCTTATGGGAAATCCTCGAATCACCGCGGAGGAATCATTTCCGAAACGACGCCATATTCAAAGTACAAATGGGATAAAAGCCCCAACTTGCAACAGCGAACAAACAAACGAAAAACAATACAAATATAGCATTGGCATAACTGCCTAAATGCTCACATGCCCCCTCATTCCCCCCTCTCATGGAAAAAGGCATCGAACTTCGCCGAATCCATCGACCCGTCTCGATTCTCTCCTAAGGGGGGGGGGGGGTGGGGGGGGGGTCACTCACAATCACATCAGCAATATTACTAATAACATACAAATAATCCAAATACCCAGCACATACTACAAATCCCCCATTATCCCATCTCCCAGGAGAAGGCCCCGAACTTCACTGAATCCATCAGCCCTTCTCGGGTTCTTCCCAGGAAGGGGGGGAGGGCACTCACACCATTCGTCCATCACAATTCATATCAAACATCGCTGAATATGACGTCAGCGTCGGCTCGCATTCGGGAATTCCCGAAATGCATTGTTGTACATGGATACGTGAAACAAATCACCGACAACACTAGTATCCCTACTAGATTTACATACAGTACGAAACCCACCCGACCGGGGAGGAGAGCACCGAACTTCGCCGAATCCATCAGCCCTTCTCGGCATCCCTCCCCGACTGGGCACAATACCGACCACGGTTACAACGAATGCCAGCCGGAACTACGCGCGGTCCACCCCACTACCATCGCCCAGAAACTAGGTTTCCCCTGCAATGCGCAGCTAGGTTTCCCCCGCGCTTTTCCCGCCGGCGCGGCCAGACTAGGCAAGGGGTCCCCGTTCCGTTAGAAAAAACACACAACAGAACAAGAGACAAAATCTCCCCAAAACGGTGCATCCCGAGGTCCTAGTTGTCCGTGACGCCAATAAAGTAGGCTGTACGCCTACTTGTTAGAAGCAACCATCAATCACTCACCTAATTTGGCCTTGAGGGTAATTCGTCCTTTAGGTCCGGATAGGTGCTTGATACAGGTTACTTGTCTATGCAAAAGAGGTGGAATTCTCCCGCCGCACACGTATATGTACTTGTCGCACTAGAGGATCTGTGTGTAGCCAGCTCAGCTGTGTTCCAGAAGTGCAGTGTCGCCCTCTAATGGTGAGGGCGGCACCCGTCGTCTGCTAACTCTGGCTGCTCTGCTCTATCGTCTGCTAGTGTCACATATTATATTTATGGCCTACTACAGTAGCAAGGAAAACTAACTCCACCATCTGGGCAAGTTCTAGGTCTTACTATTAGGTCAATTTGTGTCACTCAATAAAATCAAAATCAGAAATACCACTTTCTTTCAAATTCATTATGATCCAAATGATAGTAGAGTATCTGGTTTACTACAGTAATTCATGTTACAGCAGTTCACATAAAGAATTAAAATGATTTGGGTTGACAAGATTAGCAAACTATGTCTTTATTGGTATGATATCTATCATTATGTAGAAGAGAAAATATTTTAATTTTTCTAAAGCAACCTGCAACCGCATGAATCATATTTTTAAAGTTGATACTCTAAGACAATCCCAAATACTGAGATAATTACATAAATAGAAAGCTTTTAACCCCCATAATAACATCAAATGATGTCCACCCGACAAAACAAGTTTAGAATAATGAATTTATTCGAGTAAACTCTACCAAAATATCTAAGTCTGAAACCCGGAAGTGCACGTAGAGTCGGGCCTCTATCCGTGACGTCACGAACGGGAGTCATGGGCTCAGTGAGAGTGAATGGCAGTGATATCCCTACGTAAATGCTATCCTGTCAGAGCTTAGATTTGTTGTTGTTAAGTAGTATATTTGATGGATTTTCTGTTTTCATTTGAATGAAGAATAACGAAGCAACATTTTCCAGTCGCTGATTTCTTTTTATATCCTCATATTCACCTATTTGGTAGAGATTTAAGACGAGTTTACTGCTTAGGAATTAAAGTTAAATCGTGCACGTATTAATAGGCGGATGCATTATATTGTCATCAGATAAGGTACAGGAGCAGTTTTGTAAAACGAATAGGTCTAGAACTATGATAGTAATTATCATAGATGTGTGTGACTGCCTCAAAAAAGGATACAGTACCAGTTAAACATTTTATGTGGTAAAATATCAAACTTAAACGAGATCATGCAAGCGCGCTTCCTCTATAATATTTTGGCGAGTGATGCGGCTCTTGCATGAACGTTCGTGAAGCGAGCAGAATCGGGAGGTAAGACCAAGCCGCTGCTCTAGGCGCTGCTTACTTGTGATGGAACGTACGTGCGCTAGTTACATGTATATGTTTATCGGCAATTGCAAGAGAATGAAAGCGACGTTGCCAGCTAAGAAAAACAACTAACAAAGACTTGCTCCTGACTACCGGTGTCAGAATTGGTAGATAAAGGATCTTTAGGGCCAAGGAAGGCGAAAGACATGGGCAAAAGGAAGAGGAAACCATCGGGAGATCGCTGTAGTGTATGGTAATGAACTGTGCATGGGTAGACAGGCACTGTTCACTCCGTGCCTGGGCCGATTTCAACACCAAAACAAAAATTACATGGTGAAAATATCGACTAACAGCACGTCGTTGGCATGTATATGTCATAATTTTTAAAAGGGGAATTGATATTAATACTATGAAGTACTAGGGGAAGGTAAAGAATTGTACATAGAATTATGATTTATTAGACTTTTCAGCCTTTGAAACAAAAATATGCAGAAAATCGTATCACTCTGCACACGTTTGCTATGGAACATCCGGGTACGTGAATATACTCTCTCCCGGACGTGAGGTCATAAATAGTAGACCAGCGCCGTGACTGATTTTCTATGCAAAGAGAGGCGGATATTTTCAACATTTCAATTGAGCATTTCGAGTAGACAGAATTTTTTTTGTGATATACTAAGTAATTGAAAAACTTAAAAATAACATATACTTGCCGTAGGTAACAAATTAAGGGACATTTATTTGCTTAGAGTATCAACTTTAAGTGTATATAACAGGCCTTAAATTTCAATATTTTGAGGGCAAGGCCACTTTTCTGTAGGGCACATTCCTATATTACAGCACAAATAGGAAAAATTGGAAAGGGCACACAAAATCTCCAAGGCCAATGAGAGGGGCATTGAGGCCAATCAAAGGGGCATCCAAGGCCATGGCCTTGGTGGCTTTGGATTAATTTAAGCCCTGATATAATTAAAAGTTACAGTGACCAGTGAATTGTTCAGAATTATCTGAAATTTGCATCATTCAAAATTAATTTTTCAACTGTTAAATCACAGGATCGAGAGAAAGTAGCTGACTTCCTTCAGAGGCATTACAGTGTTGAACTTCTAGACAAAGAATTATCGCTGAAAGGATGGAACTGGGGCACTGCACGATTTGAAGGTATTGTGCCGAGCATTACGTTAAGTTCAAATGACTTCTCAATCCCTCCTGTGCTACCAAATTGTAATACAAACACAAATATGATTTTCAATTCATGCGACAAATTTTTTATTTTATTTACAGTGCCCTTTTGCAATTTGAAGAAAAAAAATTACAATATCCAACTTAAATGAAAATTTCATGAACCAATTTTCAATTCAAATACAAACGAGCTGTTCTGTCTTCTTCTTCTTCCAGTAAAGTACAGTCCGCCGTTGGCGTATTATCGTACCTTGTGCTTGTCAAGTGCCGAGTGTACAGTGCAAGTAAAAAGGCTCTACAAGAATTCTATGTGCAGCTAAAAAATAGTCTGAAGCTCAACGGAGCTTAATGCATACATGCCAACTGTTCAGATTAAAGAGGAACATTCCTCTTTTTGGGAGAAGATAATTATCATTTTAATGCAGGTGTTCCTCTTCCTGTACAAATTTGTCTGTAGTATTGAATAGGAGAGTTAGGATTGTTCCTCTTTTTTTTAAAAATAGCATAATTTGTACAGATTTATGATTTTCAAATGTTGGCATGTATGTTAATGTGTTGCACCTTCTGCTTGAAAACTTCCAAAGAGTTCTCTGGGTTGGTAGAGGGGGGGGGGCACACTCCTGTATACCCCTGTTTAGCACACCTCAAATACAAATTAAGAAGAAGAAAAAGAAACCTCCTAGCCCTGACTATAAGAATGAACTTAACCTAAAACACAATGGAAACCCAGTGGAAACTCAATTTTATAGCATTTAATCTTTGATAAAATAAATATCAAAAAAATATATCCTGAGCGAAAGTCAGGTCACCTAAATGAAGCAGACGCTTTGACAGGACTTTACTCTATTTTTTATTAGGGGTCCAGGTTGAATTAGTAGGGTCTGTGTGCAATTTAACCACCGTTTTAAAAATAATTTTGAAATTTGGGGGTCCGCAATGTATATTGATGCAAAGTGATGCACCAACTTTTATTTCATCGGTTGTCTTTGATAGGTTCCGAGCTGGATTTCCACGTCGACAAGAAGTCTGCTTTCCAGCTCCCCCTCGGCAACGTTTCTCACGCCACCACGGCGAAGAACGAGGTCATCCTTGAATTCCACCAAAATGACGATGCAGAGGTTTCTCTCATGGAGATGAGGTTCTACGTACCTTCAACAGACGCTACCACCGATGCAGCGGGGGTAAGATTTCTTCATTCAATTGAATTTATTTATTGTTCATAAAAATAGAAATTTGTTGCTCACTGGTACAGGTGTATTACAAATGATGGAAGCAATTATACAAATTATAAAACATAATAACAACATAACATCAATGGCGTTACATCCACAAAACGAGCGACGTCCCACATCCAGGCGACTCGCAATTCAAACGCAAAAAGGGAACACGGAACACGTCTGTATCAGAGAAGCATGATAAGTTCAATGTGATTGCTCGCCTAGGAAATGGAGGAAAGTATATGTAATACAATAGTACAATATCAACAATACTTGACCTCGTTTTACCCTACTGTTGTAAATATGAATCAAATCCGTTATCAGTCAAGAACAATTTACTAGCCTAGGACGGTATTCAGTTCAATACTTTAATCAGAAATAGGAGTATTTTACTAAGTTTTCGGCTCAGATTTAATACCCAGCCAACTTTGGTTAATGCTCCTGGCTAAGTATGTTACCCTCAATTTAAGACAGCACCCTAGTGTCTAGACGCAAATTATTTTGGAAGCATTGATTGGCAGACTTATGGTTTTCATACACTGTCATCATAAGATGCGCACAATCATATTAGCACGCATTTAATGCGGCGCTTAAATTGCGCATTACTGTTGATTGACCTTGTGATGTAACAATGCTTATCAGAAAATATTCAGACTTCTGCAACTTTCAAGAAAATGGGCCATATTGCTCTGAATCGAACAGAGATAAGATTAACTTTCTTAGTGTGAATTGAAAGATTTCAGCATGTATACTGACGCATTGTATGTGACATTGTCTCCCCTATGCAGGCATTCCTGGAGAATGTAATGGCTAAGGCAGACATCATCCAAGCCACCGGTGATGCTATCTGCTCATTAGAGGAGATCCCATGTCTGACACCAAGGTAATGAACTTTGACCTTTGACCTTTTAACAAGGGTACTACTGTAAACAGTGCTAGGTTTCTGATAAGCTCCCACTTGTTATTCGATGATAAATTTAAAGAATATTGAAAATGTAAACTTTGGGTATAATTTTTTTTACCAAAAATATTAGACCTTTCAAAAGAGAAATGTGAACCTTAAAGGCAGGCTTTACTACTTCAGCAAGAAGGGATTAGACCACCCAGCGAGAGAGCCAGCGAGGTCACTGTGACAGGTGGCTATCTCATTAACTCAGCTCTCATTTAACATAAGAAAAAGAGGATCATGGGGGACCAACAGGCACCGATTGGGGAAGTTTTCTATATAGAGGGAGCAAGTAGCTACAAGTAGGACCGTGTGCCTTTAAATGGTTTAATATGGTAGGGTAATTAAGGTACCGTATTTGCCGGCGTAAAGGCCGCACCGCCGTATAGGCCGCACCCCCAACTTTGACATTTCGTAGAGGAAAAAAAAAAAAAAAAAAAGAGAAAAAAAACGGACCAAACAAAATGATCGTAATTTTCTTGTAGAACACTCTTTATTTTTACAAACTATACCAAATTCATCAATATTCTTATAAATCAACAAGAAGTTAACCTCAAAAATGATCATAATTTAGCAGATCTTCATCGACTTTTAAGCTAGTACCGTATCGTACGCAGATTTGGTATCCTACAATACCCCTTCCTCGATGTGCGGTGTAATCCGAAATAGCATTTTTCGACCTGCGCAGTTGCGTTGCGCGGCAGCTAGCTCCGTAAGTAACGGCCTGTCCCTTTGTTTACTTTTTGGCGATGCAATGGTATGGACTTAGATCTAGATCTATCGGCAGATTTTATTAGAAAAATAAGTTTTTTCGTCTTCATGTCAACTATGCAACATAAACTTGTCGGTAAGTTGTGTGGAGTTATTCTAGAATTGTCCTGTACCGTTGTCTAGTCATGCTACCGTTCCTATAGTCCCATACGTGCAAATGGACGTGATGTTTTGACCGCTGAATTTTGTTGTTGTTGCGTATACGCCGCACCCCGACTTTTAGATTTTTTCTCACCCGAAAATACTGCGGCCTTTACGCCGGAAAATACGGTAGTAGTTTTCAAAGGAGGTATAAATACTCTTGGCTCCTTTGTATCAGTTGATTAAAATCTTAGCATACATGTAGAGCTTGCAATTATAGAAGACTGCCATTCTTTTCTCTGTATTCTAATATCGAGCTCAGAGCATACAAGATATTCAAACAAAAATCCTGTATTTTACATACAGCTTATTTCTGTTGCATCTAAGTATCTAGATTATATTATTTTGACATGCATCATCCCAGTCCATCATTTCAGTTTTAAGAAATAGTACCATCTCTCATGGCACTTACAAATATGACATATACAGTGCATCCCAGAATAAACGAAACCGAGAATTATCAATGTTTTATCATAACTTAGTCACATTTATAATTAATAAATGACACATATTTGGAAAGCTTAGATCCTCCTCTTTCATTTGATGCAACTCATATCATGCATATTTCATGCGTGAGTGATTAATATCAATTTGAAGAGAGGAAACCGAAAAGTCATTTGGCGGGCGGTATCCGAATTTCTAAGAGAAAATCACATTTCTAGAAAGTTGGGTTTCTGCCCTTTCCTATGACACCTCAATCAGGAATCATTTATCAATTATAAATGTAATTAAGTTATCATAAAACATAGATAATTCTCGGTTTCGTTTTTTTTTCTGGGACGCACTGTATATCACTCTTTCCTCCATAAAACACCATAATCTAGTCTAATCAGTGTCTTTGTCTTTGCCAATTTGCAGAGGACGGTACGACATCAAGATCTTCCCCACATTCCTGCAGCTTCACGGAAAGACTTTCGATTACAAGATTCCCTTCACAACCGTTCTCAGACTCTTCCTACTGCCTCATAAGGATAACAGACAGATGTTCTTTGTGGTGCGTTTGACAGCGTGCTACAGAATTGTCGTGGAATGAAATCAACAAAGGATATCTTGTCTGATGATTTATTTTGAAAATTTAAAATCGTTACTGTTGCAGATATTTTTCCGCTTTCGGTGAAACCAAATAATAAATTGTTTACTGTTTCTCCTTAATCAGTATAAAATTAAATTTATAAAATGTAACCTCCCAATGAAAAATTTGACTTAGATTTGAGTTAGAGATGCAGGTAAGTGTAATTAGATGAATTGTAAGCACAAATAGACATGGGGGGGGGGAATACTCTAATGTTCATTATAAAAAAACAAGTCGTATTATCAAGGAGTAGAATCTCACATATACTTCATATTGGCACAGATGAAAAAATTTGCTTAAAAACATTCATGGACATTAAATAATTATTCACGATGTTGAAAACTTCGACCATAGGCATAGGTAATGTCTTCCCTTCCCTTCTTAACATTCGTTTGACAGTAGGGGTCTTAAATGTGCTTTAGATACCAGTAATTTTGTTTTTAAATGTTCTTTATAGGATGCATATTATGGGTTCTCGTCATTCTCTTTCTCTCGCTTCTGTAGATGAGTTTAGATCCCCCCATCGTTCAGGGTCAGACCAGATACCATTTCCTTATATTGAGCTTCAACAAGGAAGACACACTAGCCCTAGAGCTCAATCTTACAGAGTAAGGAATTCCATTTCTCTCAAGTTTACTTTTTGTGATGATGATGATGGTTTTAGAGATGAGGAGGAGGAGGAGGAGGAGAAGGATCATGATGCTCATGAGGATGATGATAATGGTGATGATGGTGATGGAGATGATGATGATGATGACGATGATAAGGATGATGATAGTAGTGATGATGAAGATGATGATGATGATGATAATGATGATGATGGTGATGATGATGAGGAGGAGTAGGAGGGTTATGATGATGAAGATTGGTGAAGTTAAGTAACAAAAATGAGTAAAGCACAAATCTTGACCACTGCAATGTAATTCTAGCGAGTCTGGACAGTACAATGATTATGTTTGTATCCACAACACACAGTACACTACCTTGAAATTATTTATTTCTGAACATATGTTAAATAACCATGTGTGTCAATTAACGAGAGGGGATACATTGTGTCATTTTCTGCTTGTGTAATACCATAGCAGTAATCATACTTTGTCTTGTTTATTATCAGGGATGAGCTAGAGCAGAAATACGAGGGCAAACTAACCAAGGAGATGAGCGGTCCCATGTTTGAGATTGTCAGTCGGATCATGAAGTGTCTGGTGGCAAGAAAAATCACAGTACCGGGCAACTTTAAGGGGTAAGTGTCGAAGACGGGTTGCCATGGTTACCCACTATTTCCACTTGTCCTCGGACCATTCACATACTGTATTCATTTTTAGGCATGTTTAATACCATAGTATGAATTGACCCTTTTTCTCATTTTTATTTATACTTCTTATATATACTTCTATGAAATAGGATATTTGTTTGGGAGTATCCTGTTGGCTTAAAAACCTATCACGTGACATTTGTTAAGTTGTTACATGTATATGTGCATAATGTGCTTTTAGTATAACAATCTGCTTGGCACAAGATATTCTGTTTAAAAGTGAATGAGACTGTGCATCAACCATGTCTGCGCCTACTTTCACGTACTAATTTTTAAAATCATTTTAGCCGCGAACATTTGACATAAAATGCAGTCTGGATAATCTGGGATGATTTGAGAGAAGCAAAGCGTAAGATCGTTAATATACACAAATTTTAAAATCAATATTGCATGCATATGGTTGTTCAGTATAACATATATCCAACTACAAATTCAGAATTTCTTTTGTGCCATTATATTTCAAACTTGGCCTGTTGCCTCTGTAAAATGAAATGTCACTCACGCAGTTCTGAATTTGTGGGTTCATATATTTTGTTGTAATGAACTGTGTAGCATGAAATATGTATATAATAATAGTTCAAAATAAAGGTGAAACCATGATTTAAGCCCTTGGTTAAGATTAAAACCTTCTTTGTGAATTTGTGCCAATTAATTTTGTTTCCAATTAATGTGGATTGACTGTTAAGGCTTTAAACTGAAATGATTCTCCAGGTGTGAATCTTAAGTGTTTTATTGCATTATCATGCCTAGAAATAACATTTGATAAACAAAAACACTTTTAACCTGTTGACTTCTAAAATTTTCTCATTCCCATACGCTTAATACAGGGACCATCCGGTTCTAGTAGGCAAGGGGTTAAATTGACTACATTTGTTTTATTTTCAGGGCCAAAGGAGCCCATGCCATCAGCTGCTCGTACAAGTCAAACAGCGGCTTCCTCTATCCGCTTGAGAGGGGTTTCATGTACGTTCATAAACCTCCCATGCACATACGCTTTGACGAGATCCAGAGTGTCAACTTTGCTGGAACCGGGAGCTTGAGGTACTTTGACTTTGAGATCGAGACGAAGAATAAGACGACGTTCGTCTTCAGCAGCATAGAGAAGTAAGTTCGGTTATTGTCTCTTCTTCTTTTTTTCTCCACCTTTCAGTTATTTTTAAGCCTGGAAGGTTGAGGAGGCATGATGGCTCAGTGGAAGAGCAGTGGTCTCGAAACTTGGAGGTTCAAAACCAAGTCAATGCGCTTTTGTCTTTTGTTAATGCATTTATCTTCATTACCAAGTCCCTCAGAGAGGACTTAAAGCCGTTTGGGTCTCTGGTTGCTTACTTACAAGCATATCAATTCTTTCTTAGCAAGTTTTTTTTTTCCAAAGTGGAAATTTAAAAAACTTATCAACATACCAGTAGCTCATATTAAACTATGCGCATTGTTTTAACAAATGACATTTTTTCAGAACAATGTAACACTGAAAGAAAATTTAAAAAATTTACAATTCGAAAAAGAAAAAGGTGACAAAGTTTAGCCCTGAAGAAATTCCTGTCCTGAACAGGATACTATTGATTGTACGTTTGTTTGTATTTAACAGGGATGACTACACTCCACTCTTTAGCTACGTGTCGAGTAAGAAGCTCAGAGTAAAGAACAGAGGAATGAAGGGAGTAAGTAGAAAATCAGACCTTCATTTCTAGAATTTGGTGGAGCTCTATTAATCCCACTCCTTGTTTTGCCAAGGAGCTCAAATTGAGCTCCTCAAATAACTCTCCTGGAAAGAGTGAGGAGCTCAATTTGAAAATTGAGGTTTTTACCTTGTATTATTGTGTGTGGGTTCAAAATGCTGTAATAAAATAATAATATTTAGAGCAGGAATTACAGCTCGCGTGCGTGACGAGAGTTTTCCCAACTCACACACTCTCACCATACCACGAATGGTCCGTCGTGGGATCCTAGCGGGCTAGAGTTTGTCAACAAGACCAACGCACTTTCGGAGAGTCGCAGCGCGCGCAATTTTACCGGGACTCGAAAGGTTTGTCATGGGAAGCTGGCCGGCTAGGTTTCTGCCACAACAACGCTGGGTCGGCTGCTAGCAAAATGAGAGTAACTACGATCGAGAACATCGTAGGTGTTCTTAACTTATCAATAAGAGAATTATAAATTCTATTTGAGATGAAATAATAAACTAGATCTACAAACAAACCTCGACAGATCTCTAATGACTATTTGAATGCTTGTTTATTTCTCCATTTGACGATTTGTTTTCTTGATCCTTCGATACAAAGTACGTACGTACGTGCGCCACAGCATTTTAGCGATCGCATGGTCTGAACGTGCGCGCTAGCCTATTAAGGGCGCATTTTCACGAAACACTTGCGCCTTATTAAAGCACTAAATACAAAGCTAGTAGAGAGCACGTGGGCGGAAAACTGTTCGTGATCCCGAATCACGAACAGTTTGCCGCGCGAGCTCTCTACTACCTTCGTATTTAGTGCTTTTATAAGGCGCAAGTGTTTCCGTGAAAATGCGCCCATTACGAATCATTCGTGTATTTTTTCTGTTCTAATAATTTATTGGCGCATTTTCACGGCAAACACTTGGGATTTTTAACTGAAGGAAAACATTGAAACCAAGGAGCGCTGTAAACAACGCTCCTGATTATTTTTTTGGAGCGCTGTAGGAGCGCCGGCGCGATCGCGCTCCTTAGAAATGAAGGTCTGGAAAATCATGTCTAGAATGTCTGTTACAGTCCCTTTGTTTATGTGCTATTTGCTGTGCAAGATGGTTGTACGGCACATGCTCCAGGGACAATCGCTTCACAGTCAAAGTCCTATACTATTAACTGAACTTCAACTTCAACCCTGGACCAAACCCTATACATGTACCTAACCTTAAAGGCATTGTTATGCCTCCGTTACGAAGTAGCCGGAGGCATTATGTTTTCGGGTTGTCCGTCCGTACGTACATACGTACATACGTCCCGTTCTCGTGATCGCGTTATCTGAAGAACCGATTGATGGATTCCTGCCAAACTTTGGTCATGTATGTATCTTGCAGAGCCAATGAACTGATTAGATTTTGGGGTCACGAAGTCAAAGGTCACAGGGCTCATTATGTATGCAAAAACAGCTTGTGATCGCGATATCTCAAGAACCGATTGATGGATTCCTGCCAAACTTTAGTCATGTATGTATCTTGCAGAGCCAATGAACTGATTAGATTTTGGGGTCACAAGGTCAAAGGTCAAAGGTCACAGGGCTCATTATATATGCAAAAACAGCTCGTGATCGCGTTATCTCAAGAACCGATTGATGGATTCCTGCCAAACTTTGGTCATGTATGTATCTTGCAGAGCCAATGAACTGATTAGATTTTGGGGTCATGAGGTCAAAGGTCATGCGGCTCATTATATATGCAAAAATAGCTTGTGATCGTATTATCATTAGAACAGATTGATGGATTCCTGCCAAACTTAGATCATTTATGTATCTTGCAGAGCCAATGAACTGAGTAGATTCTTGGTTCATAAGGTCAAAGGTCATGGGCTCATTATGTATGCAAAAATAGCTTGTGAACGCATTCTCATTAGAACTGACAGATGGATTACTATTTAACTCAGGACATCTTGCAGAGCCAATGAACTGAGTAGATTTTAGGGTCATGAGGTCAAAGATCAAAGGGTCATATACATGTATGTATATGAGAAATTACTTGTAATCACGATATTCTGAGAACCTGTTAATGGATTACAATTGAACTTGAATTTGAAAAATTTCTTCTGTTTTGGTTTGTAAAATTGCTCTATGACGGAGGCATCATTTTCGACTGCGCGCAGTCGAAGTTCCATCTAGTTTAACAATGTTTTGAGTTTTATAAATCTGAGATGCATGGCCTTACCGATACGTGTTATCAGTGTCTGTGATATGGTGTAATATTGAAGCCCTAAAAAAAATTGTGCTTCAAAAGAGTAAAAAAAATTGAGTGACCAGTGTTAATACCATACTCATTTTCCCTAATAGACTGAAGTGTTATAAAACACTGTTCAAAACTGTAGGGCAAACAGTTTTTGACATTTTTAATTCCAATCATAAATATCTTGCTAATCAGATGGGAGATAAGCTTGTAGAAGTCATGGGGTTCCTGACTGACCTAAAGGTTTATAATTATGATTTCGGCATGAGCTAAATCCAGGATTTTGTTTAGAATCTGAGGCAAAGATACCAAATCACTTTAACTTTATTGCTTTGCACCAAGAAACATACATTTTTTGGCATATTTGTTGTGACCGATCAAAGACATATAATCTTTAATGAGGTGTGTCTTAATAAATAATTCATGAATATTGATGATCTTTCCCTTCCCTTGACCAATCAGGACACAGTCAACTACGATGACATCGGAGACAGTGACGATGGAGCCGCCCATGATGCCTATCTGGAACAGGTCAAGGCTGAAGGTCGAGAGAGGGAAGAGGGAGAGATTGACGAGAATGATTCAGACTCTTCATCAGGTAATAATTAATAGAGCAGGCTAAATTTATACTGCTAGGGTGATTGTGTCCTGTTTTCTTTTTCCTTTCATCTCACTCGTTATCTCATTCTCTTATTATACATCTGAATTACATCTGGTTCAAGACTTCTTAAGGGCATAAATCACCTGCCATAGTTCTCTTTCTCTCTCTTTCTATCCTCTACACATATCTCTATCTTGCTCCTTTGCTTTGTATACTGTCTTTCTTTTGCTATAACTTCTGTTGCTATTATTTCTGTTTGTCTGTCTCATCTCTCTTTCTATCGTATCTGTGTCTCTCTCTCTTTCGTCATGTTTTTTTCTCGCTTTCCACATATATATATCACTTTATATCTCGTGCTATTTTCTATATCTCTCTGCTTTTCATTCTCTTGTCTCCTCATTCATTCCATAATCATAATAGCAAGTACATTTCATGGAAGCTTCAGCATTTAGATGCAATTAATAAGTTCAATTTTAATTCTCATATACCTGGGGAGTGTTTCACAAAGACTAAGATCAACTCTGTAGATAATATTTTTTACTTCAAAAATGAATTATCAAAAAATGTAGATTTGTGACCATGGTTTGTACGTCCCTTGAGAGACCAAACAGTTGAATGAATGGCCTGCCATAGTTCGAGTCCAACTTAAGTTGTTCTTAGTCTTTGTGAAACATCCCCCTCTTAGGAGGGCTACAAGTGTTTGAGGACTTTACGTAATTTACATGGGATCATTGATAATTACAACATGATTTTTAGTAAATCCATAACTGTTTTCGACCTACCAATGCCATTTTGAAGGAACTCTGAACCTGAACTTGATCTTTGTTATTTTAACCGTCACTTTGCTTCGTCCATTTTCTTTTTCAGATGAAGATTTCAATCCATTGGAAAGTGCAAGTGATGTAGCTGAAGAGTAAGTAGCAACAAGTCCTATGGTTGAGAATATTTAAAGGGAAATCCATTTTTGGATTCTCTATTTCATTGTTGAATTGGGTATTTAGTTATTCATTGGATCAAGCTTCAAAACTCATATGCCTCATTCATGAGAAAAATTCTTTTTCATGATTTCAAACGTATTTACTGTATATTGTGGGAAAGGATTTCCAACTCAAAGACTTATTATTATGATACAGTCAAACCTGTCTATTGCGACCGCCCAAGGGAAACAAGAAAAGTGATCTGTACAGACAGGTGGCCTTTATGCACAGGTTCCTAATAGTACATGTTTCAATGAGAAACCATTTTCATGCGTAACAAAAAGTGTTGTCTTTGTAGACAGGTGGTCACTAAAGCAGGTTTTTGACTGTTTGTAGATATGTTTGATATACTGGTCTTAAAATTTGGAATAGTTTATTATTTTAGCTACCTTTGTTTCCCCTTCTTCTTCAAATTTCCAGATATGACAGCAACATTGAGACACATACATCGGGTTCTGATTCAGACTACACGGCAGGAAGCGGAGAGGACGAAGCTGAGGACGACAACTACATGAAAGAACGTGAAGAGAGGAGAGAGAGGAAGAGGCAGGAGAAGGAGAAGGAGAAGAGTAAAGCAAAACAGAAGAAGAGAACCAAGAAATCAGTAAGCTGTTGCCCAAGCAGGATAAATACTCCAAAGATAATAATAGTAAAAGACTTGCCAAAGTACATACATGTACTTTATTCATTCCAACTTGCCATTTATTGAGTACACAGAAGAAAAACAAATTCTGCCTGGGTTTTTTGCAGCATATATGCGAACGGGCCTTAAAAATAACATTTTTATAGGGGCAGTTTTCACCCTTTTTTTTTCTTTTTCAAGATCTTTCCTTAGCTAATCACTCACCGTTCCCCTTTGACATTTGTCTTTTGATTACACCATACATAGTCTGACAAACCCAGGAAGAAGGTCAAGCAGGAGAAGGACGCCAACCGACCCAAGAGGCCGACGACCGGCTACATGCTGTGGCTCAACGACCAGCGCGAGGACATCAAGGAGCAGTTCCCGGGCATCAGCGTGACGGACCTCACCAAGAAGGCGGGAGAGATGTGGCAAAAGCTGGGAGACACCGGCAAGGCCAAGTGGAACGAGATGGCCGGCGAGAAGAAGAAGGAGTACGAGATTGCGATGGAGGAGTACAGGGAGAAGGCAGCAGAAGAAGGATATGAACCTGCAATTGTAGGGTGAGTTTTCAACCTTTCGTTTGTTTGCTGATTGCCTCATGTGCTGGCATGCCTCGAGTGCTCATCAGCACAACCAGTAAACACAAATTAACAGAAGGACAAAATCCACAAGCAGTAAGCCTCTTCTGGGACCCATTTCACAAAGCCCTTTTTTTCAATGACAAATGACAAAAATCATTGACAAATCTGCTGATAACCAATCAGAAGCAAGGATTTCAGTAGCTTATATAACAAAAACGGTCATTTGTCACTGATGACAAATTTTGTGAAATGAGGCCCTGATCTACAGTGGCAACATGGTAACACTTATAACATCTATACATATGTGTGGTACTTTTCTACTGAATATTTCATTTTTCTAGAGGCCACTGGTCATATCTCAGCCAATACCAAACATATTCAATTGGTTTTTGATATTTGGACATTATTTTTGATGCTCTTTCGGAAAATATAGTTAAAAATGAGAAATTCTAAAAAATAAATTTTCATGACGTCACAGCTTTGGTACTCTATACTGTTATTGATGACCCACTGCTCCTAGTGATTTACCCACGATCCTTTGTATTGCATCCACAGTGGCAGCAAGAAGACCAAGTCAAGCTCGAGCAAATCCAAACCCAAGAAGACGTCGCCAAGCCCCAAGAAATCCAGCGCCGGATCGGGAGGAAACTACAAGAGCAAGGAATACATCTCATCAGAATCGTCCAGCGATAATAATGACGAGGTATGGGATGATGAGGATGATGTTGATGGTGGTGATGGTGGTGATGGTGATGGTGATGGTGACGATGATGGCAATGATGATGATAATAACGAGGTATGGGATGATGAGGAAGATGATGGTGACAGTGATTGATGATGATGATAATAGTGATGATCGAATGATAGATGGATGATGATGATGATGATGATCAATGATGACAATTACGAAGATGGTGATGATGATGATAATAGTGATGATCGAATGAAAGATTGAATGATGACGATGATGAAGATCATCATCATAATGATGAGGGCAAGAATACATCTCATCTGAACCATCCAGTTAGGATGACAAAGATAAAGTTGAGGTATAGAATGTAAGAGTGAGATGCTAGAGAGGTGTTGGTGATGATGATAATTCGTGACCAAGCATCCTGCTTCCCTACCACACCTACCGTGCTAAAACTTCCTATCAAAAAGTAATAACCCATGGCTAGAAGTGATAATGCACTGCTTAGATGCACGTACACATGTATGCATACAAATAAAAGGATGGGATAAAATGTACACAGTTTCAAATAGCAAGGACATTGATGCGCATACTGAGACTGTTTCGCTGCGCTTATGTGGTACAGGGATGCCAGTTTTCAGGCAAAAGCCTGAATTTTGGCCCTGGCGATTTATTTTCAGGCCATAGTTTAGGTTTTTTGTGTACAAAATTCTATTTCTAGGCGATTTTCAGGCCCTGTGATAAATTCTAACTGGCATCCCTGGTGGTATCATTCAAATAGAGCAAATGGCAGTCTCCTTGACTGTACGACAGGTGGCATTCATTGTGACCGAGTTTTTTTTTATTTCTCAACTTCATATTCGTATCCCCTACCCATTTTATGAAAATATTGAGTCATGTTTTGGAGCTTGTGCATTAGTGATATGCACTGCACTTGGTAAAGTCACAATTAGCCGGATAAGGAACTTGACAAGTCTCGTACCTTAACCGATTTTGACTTTTATAGAGCTTAGAGACTTTGGTGGTAAGCACTTTATAAGCATCGTTTTTATAATTATTATTATATTGATTTTTCACTATTGCACTCACAAACATGAATTATTAGTTGATTAACACAAACAGGCACAATTTTATTCTTATTATAAAGTTCTGAGCATGTTTTCTTGCTGACGCACGATTCAATGTGATAATAGATTTGGGGAGATGTTAATTGCTAGCAGAGCTATTGACATCTATATTCCAACTGAAAAAGTACAATCAACTCTATCCATGTGTATCAACTGTCTCCGGTCCATGTCTATGATGTGTAATGTCATGGCAGGAAACCCATTTAGGTTGAACGATATCCTCTCGTTTCCTGTCTCACACTCTCAGTTTAATGGTCTGACAGGTCATCATGCCCTGATCAGGGTGGTCTAAACAAAAAATGATGGCCCCTCTAAAGTGTTAGGAGCCACAAATTCACCAACAAATTTGATGGCAAAATTTTGCTTAAATTGTATCATAATGTGAAAGAGGATGTCATTTAAGACACACTTCTGCAAAGATTTCTCCCACCCAGACAAATATTTATATTAAAATACATAATTTGGATTCTTCCATCACTATTTGATGTCCCTTGGCACCCAGATCTACCTCCTGAAATCTTCAGAGGGTATTCATATTAATTTTTACCCTGACTATTTTTCTGACAGAGATTTGGAATTTCAAAATGACTGTGATCCCAATGAATTTGTTATTTCCTTTTGTGCGGTTACTAAAACTTTTGGCCTTTCATTTATTTATTTTGTTGTGATATTTGGAAATGTACAAGGATAAGCTACCGTTCTATTATTATTGCGATTACAGGCGTCTGACCCGATTGTGGTACCAACCATATAATGTTTGTAGCTGTGATTACCTGTCTGAAAAAATAGATCTTGGTATGAATTTTTTTTAAATGATATTTTATTTCCTTCCTCATAATTTCACATAACAAGAAATTCACATAACAAGAAATTATCAAAATAAGCAATATAAAACAAGATCTTTGATACAAGACACTTCATGAGTTACATCAATCAATGAACATAGAAAAAAAAAAAAAATTCTTGCATGTAACAGTGTATAATCAAAATAACAGTAGAGGAAGGTTTAAAGTGTAGATTTTTTTTGTTTTAAATGATATTTTATTTCCTTCCTCACAATTTCACATAACAAGAAATTCACATAACAAGAAATTATCAAGATAAGCAATATAAAACAAGATCTTTGATACAAGACATTTCATAAGTTACATCAATCAATGAACATAGAGAAGAAAAAAAAAAGGAAAAAAAAGGTCTTGCATGTAACAGTGAATAATCAAAATAACAGTAGAGGAAGGTTTAAAATTACATATTAACACTCTCACACCCCCCTCCCCTCTAGCCCACCCACACCACCTTTCACACACATAAACACACATACAAACACAAACACACACTGCATGCAACCTGTTCCCTCAACTCACATGAAGGACTTGTTTATCAATGAAATAGCGCCACCTTGTGGTAGCACCTAGCTCAAAACAATGTCCTATATATATGCCTCATACTGATGAACTTTTTTTACAGGGCAATCTTATTTGGCCCTTCCTCCTTTCTACTGGCAGTGCCTGATTAATGTAAAAGTGCATACAATAATTGTAAAACTTGTTACCTATTATGAAAGGATTGTGGCCCCTAATGCAACAGAGTCAGAAAGTTAAAGGGATAGTCCACCCCAGGATTTTCTTTAGCTGACGATATAGACCTAATAATACCATGAAGAATGATACAAGTCTCATTAAAATCCATGATCACATAACGAAGATATATCGACTTTTTTATCGAAAATCAGCCGCCCCCCAAATGCAAATGCGTTACATGGGCATGAAACGATTGTGACGTATGTTGCGAGCTGCCTTCTTATTTCGGAGACATTCACTTTCGCTTTCACTTTCATTCATGATTCGTCGTGTCAGTGCGATAACAGTGTACCGCGAGCGAAAGTGAATGTCTGCGAAATAAGAAGGCAGCTCGCAACATACGTCACAATTTCGATACTATCGGTTATTTTTTGGCGATCGTTTTTTGCCCATGTAACGCATTTGCATTTGGGGGGCGGCTGATTTTCGATAAAAAAGTCGATATATCTTCGTTATGTGATCATGGATTTTAATGAGACTTGTATCATTCTTCATGGTATTATTAGGTCTATATCGTCAGCTAAAAAAAATCCTGGGGTGGACTTTCCCTTTAAACAAACTTTTCATGTGGTCATTCTAATTTCCCAATTAATACTGTTGCTATGCTTGCTCGATGCCAGGGTGACATGTAAAATGTGCAGAGTGTGTAATTTGCGTGATTTGTGACCAAAGCTGTTTTTTGGTGAAATTCCAAAAGTCACCCTGTTCATATAATTTTGGTGATTATAATTCATATGTGGATATTGTGAAATGTATCTACATGTATGTTAGCTTTAAAAAAAGTATTGCATTACTCTAGTGTTAAATGACAGATTTCCTGTGAAATCAACTATTCTTTTACTTATTTTTTTATTTCTTCTTCTTTCTCATTTTCTTCTACTTCTTCTTCTTATTATTCTTCTTTACTTCTTCTTCTTTTCCTCCTCCTCCTCCTTCTTATTCTTCTTTGTTTGTAGAAACATAAAGCTTAATTTATCCAGTCATAAAAATGGGCCCTTAATGTTTTATTCTTTCTTTCACCATATTGTCTTCCCTTTACAGCAAAGTACAATTTGACTGACAACTTGTGAGAAAAGTTGACTTGTCTCATTCAAATAGTTGATCATATAAAATGTTACCTTCTTAAACAACATATTTGTGTAAGATAAATGAGATAAATAAAAATATCTGAAATATTATGAAACGTAACTTAAACCATGCTTTTATACAAAACATGACAATACAGTGCATCTAGATGTGAATTTTCTCTTCAAACATCATTGGGCAATACCTGTTCATACAAATATTTTGTTGCCTTGTGGACGGGCGGACGGGCGAAAACAAGAAATGCAAGCTTTGGAAAACATGAAATGCACACACACACACCTTTGTACCCATTTCTGGGTGTGTGCGAAACCCAACTCCATAAAGCTCATGAATTTTAATTGCCCATTGTTTCAACATTAAGCAAGGCCAGATGTTTGTAAGTTAAGATAAATAGGAAGTACATGAAATGTTCTCGCCAAAAAAAATCTCATTACAACAAAAATTCACATTCACCAAATATTCAACTTTTAGGAGATATTGATTATACTGCTTCCAGGAAATAGATTTGCAGTTATAACAAAATGCAAATATGATATGGATATTGGATACTGTTGATTCATCATAAGATTACTGATATTGCCCATTGGCTGTGAACTTAAAAACTTTAATGGAATATTTGATTTAGAAATTTAATTAATGTTGATGACTCATTTCCCAATTAGTTTATTAATTTGCCAAAACTTTGCTTGAGAATATCTAATTATTAATGGTCATGTGACATCAACATATCAGTGTAGATAAATGAGCTTAGGACATGGCATTTGCATTATTTTTGTGAAAAATAAAAGGAAATTTAAATTGCAAGAAATGATTGCTGCTCTGTTAACCCTACCAGGACAAGAATTCGCTGTTTGTGGTTTGGTTCAATAACTTTTAATTCAGAGCACTAAAGAAATATGCCAGATGCATGAGTAGAAAGGGCAAACATTCCTCTTGTTATAGACCACTATGGCCCGAATTCACTAAGGAGGTTTAGGTTTAACCCATGGTTTAAACCCTTCATTTACATAACCCCTTCATTTACATAACCCATGGTTTAAAATAAGCGCAAAATAAGCGCGACACAGGTGCGCTAATTTTTAAACCATGGGTTATGTAAATGAGGTTTTGAACCATGGGTTAAATCTAAACCTCCTTTGTGAATTCGGGCCATTGCGTTTCGACATCAGGAATTTTAAATGGGAAAAATAAGCCTTAAAACCCTGACATTGGCAACACGTTGGGATGTTCAAAATCATTGTTTTTTATCAAAATTTATGATTTTTTTTTCTCAAGTTATTGACAAAATTCCTTCCCATGTTCCGTGCATATTGACTGAACATGTTAAGAGACATAGCATTTGATTAAAACAATGTAGGATTTAAAATAAAATGATAAAAATAATTGCTGCCAATTTGAAGAGCAATATGTGATCAATTTAGTCCTAGAAAATCCCTCTCCTGAAAGGGTTAAAGTCACTGAGTAGTCGGCTCTCATGGGGAATTCGACACCGTTCTTAACAGGTGTTGACAATCACCAGGGTTAGCCTCGAGTTTTATGACCATTGGACCTTATGTAATGCTTTGATTTGCCCGAAGACTCTCGAGCTCTCCGAGAGATTAGGGGGTAATTCTTGACTGGACTACGGGTTTGCTGTGTGCAAATTTGTACCCCCATTAATGGTATTTCCACCAAGTCTGGTGTCAGCGAATTATGGCCTTCTGCACATGGAAACTGGCGATCCAATCCCTTTAAACCACTGGTATCAGATACATGTACACCTCAATACTCAAGACAGTAACACATGCATGCAAATTATGTGCAGAATGTGAAAGATATAGATTTTCATAGAAAATATCATTTTACTTGGAAATGTCACATCGTTGCCTTTCCCCTTGAATTAAATTGACAATTTTTTTTGGACATTTCATCATTATTTTGACGTTAAAAACCCCCACCATTGTTAATCTTGACATTTGACATTTTTTTATGACTGAAATAATAATTGTGCAACATGTTTTCCCAGTTTAAAACAGGGCAGGGAAATAACATGTTAACTATAGTCTCTGTTTTATACATTTACCACTAAACCACACAGGACATGATAGACATCTTAAATGTTTCAAGGCAGTTTCTTAAATCTTCTTGGATTTCCTTGTTTGCAGATTGAGAGTGGTTCGATCACCACCTGAAACCACAGAATAGAGGGATCAATTTTAGAAATAAAAGACTTTGGCGTATACTTTACTGTTTTGCTGTTTAAGGTTTTTGATCTAATCAGACAATGAACAATGGATGAAAACAATCCTCTTACAAATTGCGTCTGCTGTTTCCTTACACTTAAAGATGAAATAGAGTTCTGGACATGCCATTGCAATTTGAAAGACTATTGAGAAAGGTGGGTTATGTATTCCATAAGCATAATGGTGTATGTTGTGGCTTTGAAATAAATCATTGAATTGATGAGGAAATTGACAGAGTCTTGCCTGAAAAAACACGAAGAGTGAACAGCATTGCACATGGGAAACGGGTATGTGGGACTATACACACACTTTGGCATTAAAGTATGGTCCAAACATTTAGGCTATTTCTGTAATCTGTATGTATATTGAATATCTGAAGAACAATCCTTCTCAGGGGACATTTCTACTGTGATGTACGCTATTCCATAACGCAGGGCTGCCAACTCTCACGCAATCTGCGTGAGTCTCACGCAATTCACCCCATTCTCAAGCTCTCACGCTGATCATAGGAACTCTCACGCTGAACCCCGAAAATAGAAACTAAAAAAAAAAAATGTCTATTATATCGGATATTCAATATCCCTGCCGAAAGTTTCAACATTTTTTTAACCACACATGCGCAAAGCTAAACTATCAATGCAAATTGGTTTCGGTTTGCCGCGCAAAGACAAGATAGTGAATTGCGATTGGCTTATCCTGCGTGTGCGAGTGACGTCGTCACTTTACTATGAAGCGGGGTTTTTGTGCGAGACACGACAAGCGAGTGTCGATGCCATGGCCTGTCATCGCTGTACATCGCGCCCGGCCCCCAGCCCGGCCCGGCTCGGGTGGCTCAGTGTTTGCGATCGAATAATGGGCCTGGGCCGTCCTCTTTAGCCCTCTACGACCAGATCGGCCATATGGTACAGTACTTCAGGCTTCAACCGGTACAGGTGAGTTTAAACTCTTGTCTTGAAATATTGAAATTCATGGTTTCGATCGTTTATACGAGAGTAAGAATGATTTTGGAAGGGTGCTTGTATATAATTGATATGGCAATGGAAATGTGGAATTTTGTATTTTTTCAAGGTCAGTGTATACTTCATGAAATCAATTAACCTATGAATCATGCCTTATGTATTTGTGGAATCAGGGTTAAAGTATGCACCAGATTGCACCATTTAAATTGCAAAATTGTAAAAGCTCCCTACCGTGGAAGGGGGGACACCCCCCTTCCACACCATCCCCCCCTCGGGCGCTCCGCGCCCTCGGGCTTGGTCGCTTCGCTCCCTCGCAATGTCTCACTCCAAACTCTTTCCAAAGGTTGGCAGCCCTGCATAACGGCATAAAGAATGGGAAGGCTCACAATTTCCCCCCTTTGTATCGGAACTCAACTTTCTCTTTAAAGGCAAAGTCCAGTCTGGCATTAACCCATTTAATACCGAAACTGGGCAGATCCTATATTAAGCTTTAAATATGGCAATGCAAAAATCCAGTAGTCTATTGGTTAACTTTGACTAAAAGTTAAAACATGTGTTAATGTAGGGTAGTTTAATTTGAGGTGAACAAATGTCGGGCACAGAAATCCTATTTAAAGATTTCATGAGTGGATTTTATGTAATATCAATAGATATTATGTTACAAAAAGAATCGTTTGATTCAAGGTGAACAAATGTCGGGCACAGAAACACTATTTTAAGATGTGATGAGTTGATTGCTTTTCTCATATCGATAAATATTATGTTACAAAAAAGAATTGTTTACAGAGAGCTTGCCCTTTATAAGGACTTGGACTTTGAAATATATGTTTTTTCTCTTTACATGTCATGTACATGTATGTTGATTAGATGAACATTGTTTATTTGACTGTTTTATATATCTACCCTAACTGTTATTTGATCATCATATGTTGCCAAATAACTTCTACCAAACAAAGGGTATGGTTTGGGGTTTAGATCATGTATACTGATACAAGATGAATTGTGAACTTTCTTTTTTATAGAAAGAATATCATAATATCAATTTATGTGAGAAACATTGCTCTTGAAATGCTGTAATGGCTACAAATGTGACTAGAAAGGGTTTAAAGTTTAAACCCTTTCTAGTCACAAACTTTAAACTTTGGATCAATTTTTTAGACATGCCTTGGTAGTCCCATGCACCCTTGTCTGTCTGCAGTGTTTTGCACTGTATGTAATTTTCAGTAAGATCTAGTTACCGGTAGTTGGGGATCATTATTCATTCCAAAACTTCTCGGTACACAATTATTCTTTGATCACCTATAACATAAAAGGAGAATACTTCTATTTCTACGCATGCACACCATTCAACCTTTCTCAGTAATTTGTAAGGTCATTTTGTTTTACATTGAAGGCATACATATACATGTAAGACCATTATTCAAATTCATCCATAACACTATGAACATGACAGACAAAGAAAGCGGACAAAATATACAGTTCCTCAGGGAGACAAAGGAACATCCCTTCACTGCTATTATGTAAAAAGGTGAATATGCATGTGACACCTGTTCTACACATTTTTACATAATAGCAATGAAGGGATGTTCCTTTGTCTACCTGAGGAACTGTATATTTTGTCCGCTTTCTTTGTCAGTCATGTTCATAGTTTAAGCTCCTGGGGTTAAAACACAAAATAAGTAGAAGGGAGTGTGTCGTCAGGGAAAGAACAGAAAAATCTCCTCAGTCCATCAGTTAGGAGAATTCTCTGGAAAAGAATCATAAAAGAAGCAATTCAATAGTTAGGCAACCTTTTTTCATACCACATGGATCTGCAAATATTGAGCTTATGAATGCACCCCCCCCCCCCCTCCCTTTAGTCTGTCAACTAAGTCTTTCTGATAACCTTATAATTATCTGATTGCATAAGAAGATATTAACCTAGATTAAGTTTGTGTCGAGTTCTGTCAATAAAACAAATTCCAGTGCTAACATCACTCCTATGTCCAAAGTACACTATTTATCTTTCTCTCAGTCCAAAGATTTATTTTTCTGTGAGACCCCCTTTCACATTTATATTGTATTTGAGCCAATCCTCCTCTGCACCACAAAAATTCTCCCCATTTCTTAAAATTAAAGAAAACATGATCACATCTATTTTCAAAAATTGATTTTTCAAAAGTAGCTACCCGGTAGTTGCTTATCGTGTTATAATTATTTTAATTAAATTTGTGTGTGGAACGCAGGATCTAAATTAAGGTATGGCTGGTTCCATTGTGTGGTATGGTTTTGATAATATTTTAATCTTTGAAAATACTAAACTTATAGACCTACAATACATGTTCATGTCTAAAAATGTCCTACATGATGGGATTGCAATTGTTCAACGAGACAGAAAGTTCAGAGATGCTTTGAAAATTGTATCACTGCTACATTTGCAATTGATTTGCAGTGCAGTCTTTGCATGAATGCAGCAATTCACACAGAGTAAAGTGGAAAAAAAAGAAATTTCTTTAGGTAAAGATGTACAATGTAAGGAGTTTGAGATCCTCCTGTAATGTTTTTTTTTTGAGGAACAGGAGATTTTCATGTTACTTAATAGTATATATTTCCTGTACTCTGCAGTTGGATCAATTTATGGACAATTTCTTAGCATGCACTACAGATGCTCAACACGAGAGGGAAAAATCACTATACATCAGTGACATTTATTACATTGTAGTAAATTTTGTAAATGTAGATGTCCTCAGTTTCTTCTATTTCATTTCGAAACAACTTATCAAGAGAAACAGAGTGGGATTTAAAAAAAAATTAAAAAGCAGGTTGAGTGAAATAATAGGAATAAATTTAATTGACCTAACCGAACTGATTAAAGGCATAAAATCAGATGAGAACGAAACTGTCCTAAATCTTTACTTGGACTGATCAGTGACCGCAACCGTATCAGACCATTATGGATGTGCACGTTTCTGAACAAGGTGCGGACTCTGCGGAGCAAAGGTGTTATTTGCTCATTTTATCATGTCATTTTATAGCCTGTTTGCTCTGGATTGTGAGTCCTTGCTCTGACAGCCCTCCTTTCAAACTTTGAAGCTTTGGCTACCGCAGATAAATGCAGACAAAGGTTAAGCGCAATACTGTGTCGACTCACAAAGGTGAAGGCAAAAATGTGTGAATTTAAGCGTTAAAACTTTATAGTTTATAGTTTTTATACCCATTGTGAGAAGACAGTTTTATATCCAGTGCACAATAGTTTTATCCAAATCTTATTTTTATTTTGTTTGCGATGTACATTAGTAGTTGATGTAAACCATTTATTCATAGTTTTATTGCAGTAATAATAGCTCTGCAATCAATTCCTTGTACTAACTGAATTCCTAACTTCAACCCCGGACCAACTACTCTACCTAACCTAAAACCCAACAGTATCCCTACCCCAAACCCTTTTTCTTTGACAAAGTAAATCCTGGAACAGAATTTGATCCAGTGGATAAGTCTCTGGACTGAGAACCACAAGGTACGGGGTTCGAATCCCTGCCACAGCAGTAATGTCCTTTGGCAATATGTCAATCTACATCTATCACACTCCACCTAGGTGAGGTATATGGGTACCTGATAAGATTATTCCTTGAAATGCACTGTGCGCAGATAACGGCTGCAGGAGTTTTAGCTTGGGTAATAGTTGCTAAAGCTCTTTGGAAGCGTAGCCGTAGGGGGACGTTATATCATTATTATACACGTTATGCGCTATACAAGAACCAGAGATTTTTTTTAAACCCATAAAAACCGCAGAATCTAATAGAAACATGTACAAGTAAACCCCTGCAACCCCAACAAAAACTTTGCTTTGCAATTTTCACATTAAATTTTAATGAAAGAGCAAACATTTTACTTGACCGTACTTACCAGCAAAACATTTTTCTGAAATTTTACTGGCCTGGGGTCAACGGGCCAGTGGTAGTGTCTAGTTTTCATGAAAATCTGATTTTTCTCTCCAAAATCTGATATTTTAGGATACTCAGTCTGTTTTTTTTTTGTGTCAAGAGGTGGGCATCTCTGAAGAACAGATTATTATTATTATTATTATCTTTTCAAAGAATAATGACGAGGAATAAACTTCAATTAAATTAATGCAAAGTTGAGGAGTGGTTTTATAGGATTGTTAAAACATACCGTATTTGTTATCATTGGAACATTGTCTGTAAAGAATTATCAGATTAACATCATGTTTAATATAGGGCTTCTTTTGTTGAATGTATAGATGATTTGAAAGGGAATTTGAGAACACTTGGGGGGGGTAAATATTGTTTTTGGAATCCTCCCAAAGTTGAAATGTTTGTTTAGATGTAATTATCTCACCCTTTACACCTTGGGTTCAAAAATCAAATCTTTGATCATAAGACCACTTGAATTGTGATAATCGCTCGTGTCAAGTGTTATTGACGTTCTAAAACTAGGGCACAGCAACACCAGTCAATGAATCCTTTGTTTAATTTCTGTGATTGTGTATATTTATAATGAATATGATAATACTGTAAATGTATTGTACACTCTCCATAGATACCATAGAGCATAGGCTTTCAAAATGACAATGACGCAATTCTGCATAAAATTGTAGTGATAATGATTATTTTCATGGTGTGAAACTTTTGCGAGCAGGAACTCTTGTAAAATTTGTTTAAAGGATCTTGTGAGCCATAGCTAATAATTGAGTAATAATTAAAAATTAATAATTGAGTTTTGGCTCAGTCAGTAGAGCATCCGCCTCACAACCGGGAGGTCGTGGGTTCGATCCCCGGCCGCGTCATACCAAAAGACGTTAAAAGATGGGAGTTGCTGATACCTTGTTTGGCGTTCAACAATAAGAGGAAAGAGCAACGTCGATCTGGCACTGCTCAGTGGCTGCCGGGCTCAAGATCAATTGGGCAAAAATATTTTTTGTTTTGGTTTAATAAAATTTGGAGTGGACTAAAAAAAAAGATTATTATTATTAATTATTATCATTATTATAGCTTTACATACTTGTAAATAAAGCAAGAATGTAAGTCAAATTTATCAGATTTTTACAAAATGACTCTCAAATCTTCAGCAAATATCAATGTCACTCCCACTTAAAAAAAAAAAATATTTTGTCAATTGTTCAATGTAATAAATATGTGATACTTGTATGCAACTTCTTTGGTACATGTAGGTACGTAGTCCAGATAATGTCCCTCTTTAAATATTTGTTTTCCACAATCATTTCCCCCCCCCCCCCTTACTTGCATCCCATAAAGAGCGTGATGTCTCCACTAATCCCCAAAAATACACCCATAACAAAATAGTAGCATTGAGGGTGTGTTATTTTCTCAGCGGATTGGGCACGCCTCACAGAAACAGTCCAGGCAGTGGACTAGTAGGCACCAAGCATTTTAACAGAGGCCTTGTTTTTGTCAGGTACCCGGTTAGAAGTCTAGAGCCATCTTGAGTTCAAACATAGACAGTGCTTAAAGAGTTTGCAAGGCTTCAGGGCTGACATGAGTGATATAATGGCATGGAGCAGAGCTTCAAGTGTCTTTGTCTTAGAGCTTTTAGGTTCTAATTTCTACAATTACAAATAACAGTTAAAGCCCCACTGTACTACTTTTAGCTACTTGCTTCTTCTATACAGAAATCAATGCCTAATTGGTGACCATTATTCCCCTATGATCCTCTTTTTCTTATTGATGAGATAGCCACCTGTCAGTGACCACCCTGAGTGGTCTAATCCCTCCTGGCCAAACTAGTACAGACGGGCTTTAAACAATTTTTTGTATCCAGATCATTTCAGTATTTTTTTTTACCACTGTCCTAATTCAAGACTGGCATTAGACTGGCAATTGACAAGATAGAAGTTTACATTGCTAGAAATAAAAATTATAGTTTTCCCGAAAAAATTGTGATTGTTGGATGGTTAGGACTTAAAGGTAATACAAAGTTTTGGTATGGGGTCATGAATTTGGTTCAAATGAACATATTGGAAGCATATACGATCCTACAATATTCAGTGATCGTTGTCGCGGTCGAAATCGACTCTAAAGTTATGAAATTGTAAATAATAATCACTTGATGTTGAATAGCTCCCTCTCAAGGTCAAGATATTAATTAAGCTATAAAACGATGTTTATTGACTAAAATTGACTGATTAGCTATTCTCGTTCGGAAATTATATACCACAACTACATACTTTGAGATTTTTATGGTCGCAGCTACTATTGTACGGCCGTAGGAGCTATTTGAAATTTATCAAAATTTACCGGGAGCACCGGTAAATCTTTATATTCAATTTTTCTCGAAAGCAGAAGTGTTTTAGGGGCTGAAATTTCTGGTGTTTTTAATACATCCACAGGGGCATCCAAATATGTTAAAATTGTAAAGAATCACTATCCACCCATTTTTCAAAATTTCCCAAAACTTTGTAATACCTTTAAGAGTCGGTTTGTTGGTATGAGCGGGGAACATAGATCATTTATTTTGACTACAACGTTTATTGACAATGAGTTATTTTTGGTCTTGGATGTACAAAATATTGACATTCTGCACTGTTCGTGTTTTTCGATTGCTCTCCTTTGCAGAGATTGGTATCTGACTGCTTTCATTTTGTTGATTAAACACGGTACGAATAGTAAGACAGTATTTATAAGAGACCATTGTCTATTATGATCAACAATGGTTTGAGAACAAACACTGGGTACCTGTAATTTGATGAAGAGTGGATATCAAATATACAAAAGAACTTTCAGCTGTTTATACTAAGATAATGATGTCAGTGAAAATGCATCCAGTTTACTTTTACCTAGGAGTTGGCTCTTATATAAACCCCTTGGTTTTACTGGTATTTTATTACTGTGCCTGCATTACAGGCACGCAAACTGCAACATGATACCTTGTAATATTTTATTATAGCTGTATAATTTGTAAGGGTATCTTTTTTCACAACAAACCAGTTTTTAAAAAGGTCATTCAGAAATCGGTGCTGTAGTGCCATTTCATTTTGCATTTAGTCTCTTGTCCTAAGACAATTGAAATGTTATTATAATGTGGTATATTGTAATTGTAATGTCATTTTGTGTTATTGTATCTCGTGTAAAGGGTAGCATTGAAATTTATTATGTAACATACTATTATTACTATTACCATCATCATCATTATTGTTATAAAACTTTAAAAACAAGGACATTAAATATCAAATAACACTGAACCGTCTGCTTTTTTTTCCAAAAATGCAGGTGAGAAACTAGGAATCAAATTAACAGAGTCTTACTTTTTTTTTACCATGGTATGAAACAAAACACACACAGGTAAGATACCTGTAAAAATGGGCATTAAGTTCCCTGGTTCAATGTTCAAGAGAGATGACTGCTATTTATTGCTGTCAATTATCTTTTATATCGGTTTTGTTTGTCCCTGCATTGTCTGCATGCAAACACCATAATGTTGATGAATTATGACTTTGTTATGGTTTTTATTTGTTGATGAATGGGGTACAGTGTATCCTTTTTCACGAAGACCCGATTTTGAATAATGTCATTCTAGTAATGTCCTCAAGGCTCTAGCCCTTCTAAGAGTTGAAAAGTGTAGATGTAAACAGTTCGGGTGAGAAAGTTTTCCAGGAACTTGGTGAATGGTTAGACAGCTGTATACCCACCAACAACCATGAAGAAGACAAAAAAAGGGCAGGAGGCCATTTTGGCTTTTCGCCAATGTTATGAAAGGAAGAAGCAGGAAAACTTCACTTATTTCTCAAGTGAATTCACTTTACGTGATGATGGGAATAAAAGAAACGTTTGGGATCTGGTACCAGAAGGCCGAGAGGGCATAATAGCATCAAGACCCGGAGATCAATCTCCGAGTGGAGGAAAAGTTTTTTGACATGATTCCAACATCATGATAAAGACAAGAATCTTTGAAAGTAGGTAAAGTAGTTTGCGCATTGAGTCCCTCGTGTGGGAAGGTGTAGCGAGCTAGGCCTCCAACCATCACAGTTTCTCGATAGTCTGCAAGCACAGACTTTAACTTGACACTTTATCACCATTCTTAGAAGTCTTGATCAGATCTTAGATCTGTCAATGGACCTAGAAGGTCCATGCTCTGTCAGTCGCTGGCTGTTTCAAATCAGAGCTGTGATATACATGTATCTCTTTGGTCTATTAAAGATAAAGACCAGTTATGGTCGTGCGATCGCATTGTGAAAGAAACGTTGTGGAATCGATCAGAAAGGTTGATCATCTAGCATATAAGTATTGGTGTGTACTGCAAGGTTCTGGAATCGTCAAAATCATAAGAAATTTGGCCCAGTCTTAGAAAATTGTCGACACTGTTTCGCACAACCCCTGACAAAGGTTTTGTGCCTGCAGACTACATGTCCTTTGAAAGGTTGAAAGGTTTGTTTTATCTCTTAACGGCCCCACCTAGGGCATGGAAGAACTACAGATACAGATAAATCACACAAAGATATTTTACAACTATAAGACAGTAAACAATATCTTACAAAAGAAAGGTTCTTTGGCAGCAAACAACACACAACAAATTGAATGGAAAATTTCAAAAACAACAGCAGCAAAAACGTAGGTAAAACTATAAACTTTATGAACTTGTCAGAGCTGACAGCAGGTGTACTACACTACACTACACAAAAAAATAACATATGTATTTAAAATGTATAAATAGTTTTTTAGTGGTGGTTATGTACATGTACCTGACTGCTAAGAAAGCATAAATGCTTGTTAGTAAGCAACCAGAGGACCAACGGCTTTAGGTCTTAATAGATGTAGATACCAAGGGTCTAATGCTTTGATCAGAAAAAACCCACTAGTTAATCCAAACTTTGACTTAATGATTTTACACAATTTTGACAGATTTTTTAACTGTTAAACAGAATTGTTATTGAATAACTGCCAGTCTTTTAATTTACACTTTATCTGATGGCAAGAAGTTTTTACAAGGCCATTATAAATAATTCTATGATTGATTTATCCCCCTTTGCAGTGACATATGTCTGTCTGTTTGTTGTTTTATGAGGGCTGTAAATTAACCAGCACGTTACTGTTGTGGAGAAGCATCAGTGCTTGCCTCATTTATGCTGATATAGCAACAAATGAGCTTAAACTATGATTGGGAATTCAGAGAGGTCTGCATGCAGTGTTATGTGTTTACAAACCTTATTGAAAAGCGGTTGCTACCATGTGGTGCTACCCTAAACCTTTGTGAAACCATGGAAACCTGCAGAGAGCATCTCACCCCTCGTGAATTTTGTAAGATCTAGGGAACATTCATGAATTTGCAGGTCACAGCAAATGATCTAAAATCTCCTGTGATGAATGTGACAAAGATAATTGTCAAAATTCATCCACCATCAGTTTCTTTAATTCTCTATTGAACCCTGGCATGCATCAAGGTGAAGCGGATGATATGTGATATTGGAAATATTTATTGACAGTGCGAGGCACACAGCCAGAAGACTGTGAATGAAACTAACCTTGAATTTGGGTACATTCCAACTTGATTTCATTCAAGGTTGTCGGCAGACTCATTCTCATCCTCATGTGGAGGCCAAGGATCTATTGATCTGTTTTCATTAGCCCAATTTTACAAAATAATCTGTTAATTCTGATCCAGATCTAGCAAGCTACCGGTATAGCCTAATGGGATTGTTCATGAAATAGCATGCTACATGTATTTGACTATGCAACTTACATGGACATGCAGCAGGCTTATTCACTAGTGAGTGGAGGCTGGCACACCTAAACTACTGTTTAATCAGATATTTTAGTATGCATCAAACTTTTTTTAATTTCTGGTGGTTAAGGGCATTGTTTAACAATGTTTAATCTGAGATGCATATGGCCCTACTTGTACGTGTTATCAGTGTCTGTGATATTTATTGAAGCCCTAAAAAATTGCGCTTCAAAATGATCATGAAATGCCTAAAAAAAGTAAAAATCTTTGAGTGACCGGTTTTACCATACGGTACTCATTTTCTACAATAGACTGTAGTGTTATAAAAACTGTTAGGAAAACAAAAAATGAAATTTTGATTTCCAATCATAAATATCTTGATAATCAGACTGGTGATCGGCTTGTAAAAGTCATGGGATTCCTGACTTTACTAAAGGTTTATAATTATGATTGCAGCATGAGCTAAATCAAGGATTTTGTTTTAGAATCTGAGGCAATGTTACTGAGTCATTTAAGATACAATAAACATTTGCAAAATAGTAAAATTAGATTTAATCACAACATTGCTTTTATGGGGGTTTTTTTTATTCGATTTCTTTTTCTTGCTATGAAAATGGATTTTACTTGTATGTCGTGCAAGAGTCTTATATTTTACAGTTTTACACGCTGTGCAGCCTGACTCGAGCAAACTGTGACATATTGCAAATTGCTCAACCTTGAGCTTGTTTGGCCTAATGGAGAAGCAACTTCAGCGACCTTTCCAAGAAACAACCCCAAGGGACTTGATTCACACAAAGTTGCTTGAACCTTTGCAGTGAATCCGTAGGGAGAGCTGTCTTAAAGGTCACATGACTCTTGGGAAGCTTGGCGTGATCAGGTGACCTGTAGGAGAATGTTTCACCTGCGGCTTTAAAATGTTCATGTGATTTATTTTTCCCTTTTGTTCAATTCTTCTCCATTTTTTTTTTTTTTTGTGGAGGAGGGGTCAGCTGGGAGGCAAAAAAATATTATTTAGCACATGAAACAATTAGTCGGTGGTTATCACCGACTGATATCATTTTCACTGACAATTTAGTCAGCACTGACTAAATTTGACCAATCAGAGGCCTGGAAAATAGTCGGTGACAATAGAATTGTCGGTGAAAAAGATATTAGTCGGTGAAAACCACCGACTAATTGTGCTAATTGTGTGGACAATTTTCACTTCTATTACTTCATATTCACCCCCTTGCCTGTAGGAAACGGGTCGTCTCTGCATTAAGCCTAATGGGAATGAGAGAATACAGTCTTCATAGGGTTAATTATTCCTTCCAATTAAACATTGAGGGGTACTTATTTTGGTGGATGGGTATACTGTAATTGTGCTTGTGGTAAATGTTCTATAAAGGGGATACATTTTCCACTAGGCCAGCGAGGGGGGGGGGAGGGGGGGGGGTAGAAGATGTCCTACATGGTCAATTGTCCAAATGTAAGAAATATTATGTGATAGGGTTCTATATGTTGGGGTGTGATCTTTCTACAATGTATAGGTCAGGGTAGAGGGGGGGGGGGGGGGGTAAAACCTGAAGGAGTAGCAGCCCAGTCAATTATTCTAAGCATTTGCAAATGTATATTACATTAACCACACCCAAGCAAGATGGAATGATCACAAAACACCTATTCCATGTTCACAGACCTTTCGGTGAGTTCAAAACAGTTTGTGATGAAACCTAAGACTTTGGAAAAAACTGTTTATTATTACTAGTACCGGTACATGTATTGCATTTTGGAAGGCCATTTTACAAAAGTAAGAAAACAGAGACTTTCAGTCCACAATAAGCCTTTAACCTCCTTTTCAAAGTGAATTACATCTCCATGTACGTCAAACAAGTGAAAACAAGACGTTGAACGCAGCGTGGAGCGGACCTGGTGGAACTGGTGTGACGTCAGAGCCTTCCTTGGAGAGACTGAAGTCCTTGGATAGACCAGCTTCTTTTCAAGGATGCATTGTGTAAAGAAGACTGGGTGTTTATCCACGTTTCGATTGTTTGGGTCTCTCAGCCTGGGTCTTGATGATCGTTTCTGCCAAGGCCTTGATCCATTTGTTCCCAAACTTTTTCAGAAAGCTGGGTGATGGTTCAGCGATCGCCAAGCAAAACAGATCATTATCAACCTTCTTTCTCTCTTCGATCTCGATGTTGTTGGATTGTTTTCTGTGTTATTCATTGATTCACAGAGACTTTGTTGATATTTGCTTTATGCATGTTGGTACATTGTACACCTAGCCATGCTTGGGTTCATGGCACGCTCTGACGCAAGTTTTCTGAAGGGTACCGATCGGCCGACACAATAGTAGTTATCTGACCTAGGTATATAATATACCAAGGGGGGTCTTTTGTGTGATTTTTGTCAACAAAATACACAATCTATTAAAGCTCAAAAGAAAGGAACAGAAACCATTTATTTTCATATTTTGAGGGTCGGATTCGTTTGTCATTGTTGCTCTTTGTTGAATGCCCTAACTAAACACCGATGTGAGATTAACTTTTTGAATTAGTTGGATAGGATACCGGTACGTCTTTGTTCATACTTTGTTTTAAGTCGAAAGCCTATTTGCAATACACTTTTGTCTTTCTCCTTAAACTTTCTTCCTTGTTCTTTGTTTTTTTGTTGCTGTTTACCGTCAGTAGGATTTCCATTTTCAATTTTTCATGCACTTACATGTAAATGCACCTCTTTCTCTCTCTCTCTCTCTCTCTCTCTCTCTGTCTCTCTCCATCTCTTCCCCACCCGCCCCCCCCCCCCCCCCACCCTTCTCTCTCCCCCTCTCTCTCCAAAATCATGAAAATTATGTTGTCTGTTATTGTGTTCCTTCTTGTTTCTGTTTTTTCTTTGTTGTTAGTTATATTTGTGTACTCATGATCATGACAGTCTTGAGCCATGCACAAATATAATGTCAAAGACAAAGTGTCATATGTAAAACAATAAAATGTGATCCTGAATGTTTATTTTTTAAGGCAGGTTCCCTAATGTATTTGTTTAAACTCCACTTCATACAATTTTTTTCTGGAACATGAAAAGGGGATCTTGTTAATCCCATAAAAAGTCAATTTGTGCTTGCCAAAGATTTTTTTTTTTAATAGAAGATGAAACGTTGAAAATTATCTGCATGAAGTCATTCATGATTAAACGATAAGCAAAGAAATGGGACAAAGTTGATCTTCGGGCCTACGTCAGTGAAAATGGGATTTACCAAATGTGAAGGCTGTTTTAGAAAAAGGGACAAAGACTGGAAATGATGAGTACTACCTGCTGTTTGTATAAAAGAAAGAAATATTTCGGCCTTCAGTGGGAGTCGCCCCTGAATATGGTAAAAGGTCCTGAAGTCCCCATGAATAGAAAGAAAGAGCCCCCAGATTAGCTTTTATCAAAGGATTACAACTCACTGTGAGTGGAAAAAAGTTAACAGGGGGGGGGGGGGGGGGTTAGGGTGAAGTCATCCCTGAAAATTATTTTTTTAAAAGGTGTTAAAAAAGTACCCCCATTAATAAAAAAGAAAGAGCCCTCATATAATTTATGATAAGAATTACAACATCCCATCACTGAAGAAGATAATAAGTGATTCATGTTGACATCAGTAAAAAAAGCCCCTTTAAATTGTAAGAGCCTTTGAAAGTTGTGCCCAAGGCTTAGAGGATGCAGAGAAATGAGTATTGATTTAAAAATTCAATATTAAAAGACACTGCAGCCTATATTAAAGAATTGTGTCATTTGTGTATTCATGTTTTTATCTTGAGAATTGACATGGCCAGATATTCTTTAATATCTGTGAGTGTGACACCAGCAGACTATTGTTGGTCGGCCATGAGCCTTAGATATATACATAATGAATTGATTGTTTTAAGGAAGGAAATGACCACGCCTGTTTACTGGTCATTATCAAGTTTCACTACCAATACAAAGTTGTGTTTGTGGAACCCTGGTTCGTAGCCTGTTCACACTAAAAAGAAACATCAAATAGATCCTTCACTTATAAGCGTATTCACACTTTATAGGAAGGTTGTGTGAATAATCCCTAGGGGCATGCACACATGAAAAAAATGTATTGTATAAAGAAACATTGTATTACAAATCTAGTTTTGAAGACATCAGTTAGTATATCAGCTGACCAATCAACAGTGCCCACTCACAATAAGCCCTGTCCAGTTATACGATTTTTGTATGATATGACGTTCACAAAAGAAGTGAAATACTAATTCTGTAGCAAGCTTTAGTTCAAAACAGTGCTCAAACATCCATTTTCCTAAAGGACTTTTCATTAAATGCCGTTCAGACTAGCAAAAAGTAATTACTTTCACATAGCTATGCGGTTTTCTTACATCTGGGGAGACCAGCAAAATTCACTATACAGGGGGGTGTTTCACAAAGACTAAGATCAACGTTAAGTTGGACTTACTTATGGCACGCCATTCATGCCACTGGTTGCTCTCACTATTAGTCTCTCAATTATGATCTTTAGATTTTAAAAAATTCCTTCAATAATGAACTATAAAAAATGTAAATTCTGTAGATTTGTGACCACGATTTAAATACTTCCCTTGAGAAACCAATGCCAGGAATGGTTAGAGGAACTAATGGCATGAATAGCCTGCCATAGTTAAGTCCAACTTAAAGTTGATCTTAGTCTTTGTGAAACACCCCCCTGTACGGTGAATTTTGCTGGTATGAATGGCGGTAAGCATGGAAACCACAGTTGTGTTTTGAGCACTTCCCACAAGCTCCTGATAACAGAAAACAATTGAACCTCTTTAATCATTTGAACTTCTCATTTCCTTCAGAGCATGTGTAGGAGTTGCGATTACGGACGATTCCATAGGAATTGTGTCATAGATCTTTGTTCTCAGGGAAACCATCGGTATTGTGTCATAGACCTTTGTTGTTGTATAAAGGACTCTTCAAGTGATAACTGCGTTTCTTTACCCTTATTCCAAATATTTTGTCAAGAGGTCAGTGTGGGTGTGTACTCGGATGGGACCATTTCAAACTTATCAAACTTTCATATCCTAAAAGGGTAGGTGTTAAGATCCCCTTTAGTGCAGTGCTCAAATATTGCAAGGGAGGGGGGGGGGGGTAGGCACTTGGACAATGTGGTCCATGATTGAATAAATTAGCTCTTGTAACCCTCTATACAGCCTGTTTATTTTATTCTTGAGATAATTTTTTTTTCTTGTTGAAAATATAATAAGCCTGAAGAAGGGGGCATGAAACTTGGTTCACCTTCCCAAGTTTTCATAATTTGTTAAATTTTATTTTTTGTTTTTGATGTACAGACATACCAATGTAAATGGATGTCCTGTCAATTAAACAGACAGCTGTTTTTATGGCAAGAGACTTTTACCAGTGGCAAAAATGTCAGTGTTTTGATTCATTTTGCAGCACATTATGTTGTTACATAAAAGCAAGCAAACGAGCAATGCTTTTCAGAAATTAGCACCATGTACCGGTAAAATTAAACAACATTGACACCAGACGGAAAAGGCCCATTCTTTGTAGGAGATCATTTGCATGTATATTTATTGATGAGTAAACGACTTGAGTCAGAGTACGGGGTCACCCTGACTGAAACAGGATGTCATTCAGAGATTAGCAAAGGTGTTCTGTTAATTACTTTGAAGCTAATCGCATAATTGATTGTCGGTCATCCTCAAAATCAGCTGGCCATAAAACCCAGTTCACTGACCCACAGGTTGGTGCATTAGGGGTGTAGCCACAAACACAAGATTTCAAATTTAGATTCCTAAGCTCAACTCTGAATTGGATCCCTGACTTCAACCCTGGGCTAGGGACAATAGGCCTGTCCTCATCAGCTCGAGATTGCCAAATAGCCCGCTATTTCTGATTTGGGAAATAATCCTGAAGTTACAGATCGCGTCCTCATCAGCTTGAGATTTGACCTCGAAACTTGAAACTCGAGCTCAAGAAATTAGCTTCAGATATTTTGCTCAGCGTTTGCGCATAGTGAGAGTCTTAGGGTTGGTGAAGACGCACCGGACAATTAGCGAGATATTTGGCCAAGTAGCGGGATATTTTGCAAACTAGCCCAAGATATCTTGGGATGATTACCTCGACCAAATATCCTGCTAATTGCAACTTTAGGCTGATGAAGACGCAAATTGACTGGATAATTTGCGATCGGGATAGTTCAAATAGCGGGATATATTTGGCAATCTTGAGCTGATGAAGACAGGCCTCATGTTATAGATTGTACTTGCCTGGACCAAGCACTGCACCAACCCTAAACCCAACCCTTTACCCCAAAACAATCCCCAAACCTAGCCTTAACCCTAACCCCTATATTTTCACCAAATAAAGATTGGAGCAATTGTCAGGTCATGAAGCAGGGGGCACTTAGTCCTTTAGTGTACCCTACAATTTCTAATTTCAAACGACAGGCTTTAAAGTTTAAACTGATAGATTCCTCATCACTTTAAACCCCAAGCGATATTATGGGAAATGCTTAAAACTACAAGCAGTGGGGGGGGGGGGATCAGGGAAGGGGGAGCAGGGAGGGGGGAGCAGGGAGGGGGTTCCTTAAAGTTACCGGTATGCTCTTGAACTCTTGTCACCTGTTGAGAAAATCCAATGACATACAATCAGTTTTACTGAACTAAAATAAAACAGACATGCACTGATTCATCGACTCATTCGTCATTCAGGAAAAGCAAAGGTTAAAGCTAAAAGCACCTGAACTAAAAAAGCCTGGTTAGACCTCACTAATAATACTAAATTTTATCGTACAGATGTGGATAACGATACAAAGGCCAGACCTTACTGATATTTTGCAATGATCAAGTCGTCGGTTCTGTCAATCGAACCCATCGTTGGTCAAACACCATGGACTCTGCTTCTCACTATGAATATGACGGACAAAGAAAGCGGACAAAATATACAGTTCCTTATTCTACCCTCAACAATTGCTATGGTAGACAAAGGAACATCCCTTCACTGCTATTATGTAAAAATCTATAGAACAGGTGTCGCATGCGTATTCACCTGTTCTACACTTTTTACATAATAGCAGTGAAGGGATGTTCCTTTGTCTACCATATAGCAATTGTTGAGGGTAGAATGAGGAACCGTATATTTTGTCCGCTTTATTTGTCCGCCATGTTCATAGTGTCTGTCCCTTCTTTTGCAACTGACATTGCATTGAACAGGGTCCCGGAAGCGAAAGAGTGAAGTTATGGGCTCAGATATTATCTATCATTAAAGTGACTCAGTGACATTGCCTCAGATTATGAAACAAAATCCTGGATCTAGCTCATGCTGCAATCACAATTGTAAACCCTTAGGTCAGTCAGGAATCCCATGACTTTTACATGAAATTTTGTTTTTCGTTTTTCGTTTTTATAACACTACAGTCTATTGGGGAAAATGAGTACCGGTATGGTAAAACAGTCACACAAAAAAAAAACTTTTTGAGGAACTTCATGATCATTTTGAAGCACAATTTTGTTAGAGATTCAATGTTAAACCATATCACAGACACTAATAACACGTAGGGCCATGCATCTCAGTTTTAACATTGTTACACGATGCCTTTAACGTTAGTCCTATAAAAAAAAAGGTTGCTGAGCATACCCAATGAGACTACCGGTTCATATATAGAATTGTTTAAGGAGGCTCATTAAAATTAATCTGTATTGCAACAACGATTTCCAATTCATTTTTGTTCACTTTAACACCAGGGGAGTGATTTAGCAACGATTTATCATTATAGTCATCTCTCTATAGAGTGGTCAAGTGTGACGCCATCAAAAATCTATTTTGGGAATTTCTCCAAAAAAATTAGGAATTTCTAAATTTTTTCTTCATTTTCCAAAAGAGCATCAAAAGTAATGTCCAAATGTCGAAAACCAATTAAATATGTTAAGTATTGGCTAAGATATGATCATCTGAATAAATAGATTTCCTATAGGAACTCAGTGTTATATTGCTCTGGTTCATAACATTACGAGCCAGAGCAATATAACGCTATAGTTCCGATAGGAAATCTATTTATTCAGATGGTCATATCTCAGCCAATACTTAACATATTCAATTGGTTTGCGACCTTTGGATATTATTTTTGATGCTCTTTTGGAAAATTAAGAAAAAATTAAGAAATTCTTTAAAAAAATGTTATGTCACAGCTTCGGTACTCTATAGGTGAGGTGTGACCAGGCTGTAACCCTTGTGCCAAGTACTTTGCAGTGTTCAAAAGGTGAATGTCCTTTCAGGGATCGTAGCCTGTTGGATATCTGTTCACAGTACGTTCGTGGCTGGAGGATGTGTTATACGGCACGTGCTCTTGCAACAGTTGCTCCTCCGTCGATATCCTCCATTTTTAAACCAAAGTCCTTCAACTCAAATGCCATGTACTTTAGAGTAGTCCTAAAGCTAACCCTCTTCCTGCACCCAACTTACGACCCACTTGTAACCCTAACCATAACCCTACTAACAAATGCCATGTATTTTAGAGTAGTCCCAAAGCTAACCCTATTCCTGCACCCAACTTACGACCCACTTGTAACCCTAACCATAACCCTACGAACAAACGCCATGTACTTTAGAGTAGTCCTAAAGCTAACCCTATTCCTGCACCCAACTTACGACCCACTTGTAACCCTATAAACCATAACCCTACGAACAAACGCCATGTACTTTAGAGTAGTCCTAAAGCTAGTCCGTATGATTCATTCATTTCCATTGGCAACCCTCATTAGCTCTGTTCATTATCTGATTATGTAATCATGCGTTCAGTGATCATGCTCAGAGGCAATCTCAAGTACTTGAAGGACTGTGAATTATTTTCTATTTCACCGAATGAAACCTGTACATCTGAAATTAAACATGACATTTAACTTGACATTAACCCACTAAAGTCATCTCAGATTCATTTTTTTCCTCTCTCATACCTGAATATAATAATCATTGAAGTCTTTAAATTCTCTAAGCAGAGTGAAAGTCATAATCACTATTTCAAATTGGCAATTTCTTGTTAATTTGTTTTTTTACTATTCATTTGCACTGTTTCTTTTTTATATCTTGGATCTTGGATTCTTTTCCTCCTAAATACTCTGAAGAAGAGTTTTGACTGGAATAGGTGGAGGGTGGACGATTACATTTTGGAAAAAAGGTTCTTTAGTAGGCAACTGCATTTTTTAAATGAAAGCGGGGAGGTTTTTGAAACTGTAAAACAGTTGAGAATTTAAAAATTGTTGCCAATTTGAGTATGAAAATCTGATTCATGTAAAGCTTTAGAAAATTATGTTATGCTATAGGTTAAGCCACTGTTATTTCACCTTGAAATGTTGAAAGTTGTTTCAACTAAAGTCAAATTCACCGCTTACTAAGAATGTTCTTGTCGATAAAGACAAGTGGCTGTCAGATCAACCACACAATAACAATTGGTACAGGTTAGATTAAACCAGAACTAGACTATAGACCACCGTTTCCTGGCAATGTCACATCTTGATCATCTTTGCAGGTCTTTCAAGTCTTGGCGACACGTCTGTGGTTGAAAACCCACCAGGATGTGTGGCGAATAAAACCCATTGAGGGAAATAGAAAGTGTTAGAGTTGGCAGGTAGCAGGTTATCAACCTGTTTGTTTTTTTGCTCCACTTTCGAGCAAGGTCGCAGAGCGAATCTTTCAGTTTAGAATACTCAAAATATATTTCTTGAAGTGTGTGATTTGTAAGGAAAGTCATTGTATTGGTTCTAATGAGTTATTACCTATGAGTGATGAATAGGGATTGTTAGCCTTATGAGATGAGGATTACGTTGCTTGGGTGATGATGAGGAGGAGGAGGATGAGGATGATGATGATAATAATGATGCTGATGATGGTGGTATGGTGATGATGATGATGCCATTGGATTTCACTCATACATGTAGTTCATTAAAAACTTGGAAATATTGGGATGATGGTGATGGTGATTATAATGCTAATGATTACAAGGAGAAAGAAAGGATGACAATGATGCTTTTACTGAAGATAATGTTGAAAATCTTTGTGTTGTCGGGTGAAACTTATAAGATGACATTGCATGGGACAATATTTTCTTTAAAGAATTCAACAAGCAGTCAGAATTGATGCTAAATCCACTCAGTTTTAGAATCTGGCAAAATACACCTTAAATGAGTAATTATCTAAAATCTTACAATGAGGGTTAGCCATTTTTAGCTTTCATGAAATAATCATACATGAAATTTAGTTTTTGTGTTTGAAAAACCGAGAAAATTAATCATAAGAAAAAGATAATGAACTTCTCTTCAATACATTGGTCTTGTAGTTTGACTCCTATTTTTGTTCTCTCTTTTCTCTCACTTCTAGAAATCTGATGATGGAGGTTCTGATAAAGAAGAGAACGCATCATCGCCGGTTGATGAGGACCCATCGTCACCCGTCGAGGAAGAGGATGATGGAGCTGAGGCTGATGATGACGAAGATGATGAATAGATTTCAATTTAGCTCACAGATAGATTGTCATGGTTTATTTTCTCACACTTTTTCGGCATTGTGCTTCAGTGGTAATATGATCTAGGCTCTATTCAGTTCTGGATGAATAATCTGGTTACAAAGATGGCTCAGCAAAACTTACCAGGATTGCCTGCAGGAACCAGTTGGTTCCTGAAGTTATGAGACAATGCTAAGTTAACAGCAGGTGAGGATCCAGTGCTTTGTAAAAACAGAGGTGGCAGAACATTCTTGAGATGAAGTGACAAGCAAAAAAGGAAAATGATCAAGATTTGTGGTATCTTTGTACTTCATTATTCTCTGAAAAGCAAGGAGAGGTATGAGAAAGAGTTATCAGGAGTTTTCTGTATGTTTTCACTCCACAATTTCAGGCCAAGCAAAGAAAAATAAGGGGGGGGGCACATGCTTGATCTTGCCTGATATACATGTAGGTATGCCACTTTGCATTCAAAAGAGCACAAGAGACGGGTTGTGTTTCCTGCCCCTCCCAATCTGCCAATAGATAACAGGTTGAATATACTAATAACTGCATTCAGAATTTTTTTTTAATGAGAATTGAGGAGAAGGTTGAGTTCTGGGAAAGGTGAAAAATAATTATTGAGGTTTATCATTCTCTTGATGATAATTATCATTGACTCAAACGATCGAGGTTGATTAATGATCATTATTATTTATAATTGAATGATTATTAGACCATAGGGAGGTTTATCACTCTGTTTATGTTAGTGTGGAAGACTATCATATCGTCGCTGTTTTCACGAAGTGACGGTAGTGACAAAAAATTGCATTTACTTTGCGTTACGATTTTCCTCACTACCGTCACTTCGTGAAAATAGGGACGATATAAACAATTTCCCTTCAAAAGGATGGCTCTTCAAATGCCCTCGTTTTCAAAATATCAAATATCAAATTATAAGTCACATGTTCATGATGTCAGCACACATCCTATATTATGCACTTCCATTATTTATTCATGAGTTTTACCAACAGTGCTATGTCAGGCAATCATTGTGTGTGTTATCATCATGCTTGTGTGCTTATAATCTGTGAATCATTAATTAATTTAGAGACAGAATGCAGGTTATTTTGTGAGATCTTTCGGAAGCTTTCTTCACACACAACATTACATGAATGATGATGTTGAATACTGTTATTAAAACTATTCAAATCTGATGGTATCACATACCAACATTAAAAAAGACACCAAACAATATCCATGAATGAACAGTGTAGGCCTGCAACATCTTGTGATATCCTTTAATATTCTCTTTTAAAACATGCCTCAAACTTTTCCCTAATTCTTCCCTGGTCTTAACCAGCCAAATTAGAGTTTTCTCTCCTCGTACATGAATTTTGCTGCTATATTTACTGTGCTCAACAACAAATTGAGGATAATAAAGTGTGGAAAAAGTGCTCAATCATTCATAAATATTATGCGGTCATATGATCTTCACCGAATTGACTCATGGCCTCAATTCTAACCCTGATGTACATGTATCATGTCATCAAATGTTTAGGATTATACTATAGCCTTCAAACCAAAATGATAATGGTGTACGTACTGACTACTTTCATATCCATTTGTGAGCGAAATGAAAATTTGTAATTATGTTATTCAAGTTCATTGTAAGAGTATGCTGTGGCACAAAGTGACCTGCTTTTGCAAATAAATTTGTTTTGTACAAAGAAAAGTGATTTGTTTTGACTATATGTTTGTATTGTAGTTGAACAAACAAGTTCTTGAATGGACCAGTTATTAAAGTATGGACTCGTTGGTTGGTTGGTGGATGGAATGATTGGTGATTGATTGAAGAAATGAGCAATGAATTGATTAGTTGATTAGTTGATTGGTTGGTTTGGGTTAATAGATCAATTAAATGTTTGATGACTTGAATGATTGGTTTGTTCATGATATTTGATTGATTGATTGTTGATTGAATGAATGAATGTTTGAATGATTGGTAGATTGGATGAAGGATTGATTTGTTGATTGAATAGACCAGTGTACGTGTACTCAATTTAAGTATTGATTGGTTGATAACATGAGAGATTGATTGATTTAATAAATGACTGATTTAATTATTAATTGCATCATTGATTTATTGAGTGATAGGTTTAATGATTGAATGTTTGAATAATTGAATGATTTGTTGATTGAATAGACCTGTGTACTAAATTTAAGTAAGTGTTCTGAGCTAATGTTTCCTTTGATGACTGAAAAGCTTGCCAGAGGCGTGTCCGATGTTGCAACAAATAATGTGTGCAAAGTGAATCCCTTCCATAGAGATTCCATTGTGCATAGCAGGTGCAATTAAGTACCTAGTAACCAAGGGTTTGAGAGAGAAATATGCAAAAATATGCACAAGTCTAATTAATGCTTGATTGATTGATTGATTGACTAATGGAATAATTGAATGAATATATGATTAGATGAACGAATGAATGGATCAGTGATTGAATAATAAAAAGTTGATGATATGATTGGTTAGGTCATGGTTGGTTAGGTGAATAAATGATTGAGTAAATAATAGATCATTAGTTGAAGGGCGGTTCAATGAATACAACTGATGATTAAATAATTGCGAGACTGGTTTGTGAGAAGGATAAATCATTACGTCATTGGATTTTGATTAAAATGATTTACCCAGTAGACTGGGTTACTAACATATTCAAATTAATGGATGTTTCTTTCCTGGGGACCTAGTGACGAGTTATTCCATTAACCTGTTATTAATGAATGAACTACAATACTTGGAATCCATTCTGCATTCGTTAATTCTTGTTATGTTGGGGTTCAGGTTTTCTTCAGGTTGTCGAAAACAACCTTTGTTTAAAATGTATGCGTACAATTTAAATATAAAGTAAACCGGACTATTGACAAGGGGTGAGTCAACAAACAGGCTTTTTGCCGCGGAGCAGGTCGATGTTCTATTGTCGTGACGCGTGTAAAGCTTTGTTGTGTTCATATCCAGGTTCGTTCGAGGAAAGACGGTTTGTGTACTTTCAGTTCCGAGAAATTGCCCCTTGCCCCTTCCCCTGGCAATTCAATCATCTATAACCTATCTAACCTATTATATCCTTTACTGTGTGAAGGCTACTACTATTGTTGGCCGTACTGTGGAGCTGGGGGGGGGGGGGGGGGAATGCGCGTCATGTCTTACAAATGCCACTTTTTATTCGTGATAAATATCAATGAAATAATAAAACGTTGTAATGTAAGTTCCAAGAAAGTGCCCTTTCCCTTGGCAATTTGTTTATTAACCTATCTCCCCGTATCATTTACTGCTAGTTGCGAAGGCCAATGTTATTATTTGTTGTACTGCTGTTGTAAAATGCGCAGGAGTTGACTTTTTATTCGTGATAAATATGAATAAAAAGATGGGGAGGCGTTTGAAAGTTCTTCAATATACACACTGCATCAAAACTTTGTAAAAGAGACAGAACCTTATACACGGATGTAACAGAAAATGTTCAATCTTTAAACATTAGGACCTTGTATTTGTATTTTGTTCAATTGCGTCTTTCCTATTATGTGATGAATTTGTTTTTACTTCTATTCTATCCCATTGCTTGTCTGTGTGGACGTGGTACTAAATGTTGTAAATATATATAAATACCATGTATTTTAGCGTACATTGCATTGTATAATGGTTGTAATAGTGTGCGTGTGACGGTTAAGAATTCCGATTATAAATTAAAGATGAAACATGAGTACACTCTAAAAACTGAAATGTTAAATGTCAATTTAAAAGAGCCGAGGAGTGACCACTCTTTCAAAATGTCAGATTGTTTCTTTTAACCTGCTAGATTCAACCTTTATAGTGTTGGATCCAGCATGTTCAAAGTGTTAATCTACCATTTTGAAAGAGTGGTCACTCCTCGGCCCTTTTATAAATGGTGATTTTATAACATTTCAGTTTTTAGAGTGTAACAGGTTAATCAGTCAACAGATCATATCGATTTTTGACAACATTTTTGTATTCCCTCTATATTTGGAAAGTGTCCAATGAGAACGAGGTGTAAGACTAGTGTAGTTATAGGGTTGAAATAAAATAATAAAGTAAACTTTATGCATATACCACATGTTTATATGCCGCAATTTTCTTCTTGGGATAGCTTTTTGTTTTATTGTAGACTTCTTCCCAGCTGCCCCCATTAACATGATATTTAGTCGGCCCTCCTTCCCTTTTAATTTCATGTTTTCTTTAATGTATTGTGCAAATTGATCTATATGTATATTAATAAGTAAATATGTAAAAAATTACCATCATGGTAAATATAACAAAATTGAAAGAGGAAAAATAAATGAATTGAATTGAATTTAATTGTGTGTTGAACATAAATTGAACTGAACTGTGAAAAGTATGTGTGGGTTTGCCTAAAAGTGCACAAGCTGCAAGTTATCAAAACCTTGAAATAGTCTGTATTTGGAGTCACCATAAGTCCACCAGACGACTATTTCGGAATATATTTATTTTGATTTCGGAGTGTACTATTTTGTGGTTTGTTGTCACCTTTCCTGATCAAAACAGACAATTTGATTTAGGCCTACTGTTGAAACTTGTATTTTCATGAATAGAACACGTTTTGTACATCGAAAGGAAACTTGCATCGTATTGGTCAGCAGTGATCTAAACATTGACATGCAAATTCATTTTTAGGCCAACTTATTTTGACGGTTTATCTCAAATATTATCAGAGTTTATAAGATAAAGGAATTACATTTCGGAAGAAATAAATATTTGATTCTGAATTGTTTTTTCAATAATTATTTTCCCACTGCTTCTATGATGGGTTAGAGGTGTTGTGCTCTAGTGGATAAGTCACCGACTGCAGATCACAAGGTACGGGGCTCAAATCCCAGCCCGACTCTAACGTCCTTTGGCAAGACGTTGATCAACATTTGCCACTCTCCACCCAGGTGTTAAAGGATGCCTGGATGGAACACTCCCCACTGAGTGGAGAATGTGCATACATTGTGTGCGGGCAAGCCTGAATCCCATGACCAGGGTAATAATATATCTGTAAAGCCCTTTAAAGGTATTACAAAGTTTTGGTAAATTTTGAAAACTGGCTGGATAGTGATTCTTTACAATTATTGTGATATATCTGGATGCCCTTATGGATGTTTTATAAGCACAAAAAATTTAGCCCCTAAAACACTTCTGCTTTCGAGAAAAATTGAATATACAAATTTACCGGTGCTCCCGGTAAATTTTGTTAAATTTCAAATAGCGCCTATACGACCATACGATGGTAGCTGCGACCATGAAAATCTCAGAATATGTAGTTGTGATATATATATTCCAAACGGTAATAGCAAATCGGTCGATTTTATTCAAAGAACATTGTTTTATAGCTAAATTAATATATTGACCTTCAGAGGGTACTATACAACATAAAGAGTTTATAATTTACAATTTCATCACTTTAGACTCGATTTCAACCGTGACAACGATCACTGAATATTGTCGGATCGCATATGCTTCCAATATGTTCATTTGAACCAATTCATGACCCCATACCCAAACTTTGTATTACCTTTAATAGAGACATCGTTGATGTATTAAGCGCTATATAAAAGCGGAATATTATTATTATTATCAAACATTATTGAGAGGAAACTGATTCACATCCTACATCGGTTCAGATGAAAATGTGGGCATAAAGGAAGATATTGTAGGCGGGGATGGTTTACCCAGGGAAGCCTCATTATATAGCATCAAAGCTGTTCTTCCTGAGGGCCCTGTAATTATCATTACCCCATCAAGTTGCCATTTACACATTTACACCTGGGTGGAGAGTGTAAAGATGTGGATTGATGTCTTGCCAAAGGACGTTAGTTAAAGGTAAAGACCAGTATTGGTAACGCCCCAATTTCAAAAAATGAAATGGAAGCTCTCATTACCAATCATGTGAAAGAATATGTTTCGACTAATACATGATGATAAAAAATTTGCCGGGAAACCGCCTACTAATTCATATATTTGGTTAAAAAAAATCTCTCATGGTCTGTGAGAGATATAGGGTAGTCCCATATACATCTTTCTGTGTATAGTGCTTGTAACTTTACGAAGAATGGGCCAAATTTCTTATCATTTTGATGATTCCAGAACCTTGCAGATGCTAGATGCTAGATGATCAACCTTTTCTGATCGATTCCACAACGTTTCTTTCACAATTCAATCGCATGACCATAACTGGTCTTTACCTTTAATGCCGAGCTGGGATTCGAACCCTAAACCCTCGGGTTGAGAGTCAAGTGAATAAACGACACCTCGATTTCATTAAGAATGTAAAATGAAAGACATCCTGAAATAAAAACGAGTAGCAATGTTCCAATAATATCTTTCTTTTGGAACTCTATTCAATATTTTGGAAATCTATTCAAACGAATACCCACCAAATGTAATTTATATTCCAACCTATATGTGAGATTTCATGCGCTTCAAATTATCTTTGTTAGGGATACCAAGTGTTCGATACACTGAAATAGTGTTCAAATTCATTAATTCCAACCAAAAGGCCAATTCGTGAAGAATTTTTTTGTCGCCGGTGTAATCTGGGATGATCATATACATATTCCCGGGAGATGGAGGGGGGAGCCCGTTTCGTTTTTAAAGGGGCGGATGGACATAGGGGGCGTTGCCCCGAGTACATTTACAGACAGAGTGGCATATAGAGTGGGTTACAGTTTAGCCTTCTTGAAATGTTTTTGTTAATAATGTCTAACTCAGGTATCTCCATGTTTCCTTATTTAGAATAGGGGGATTTGCTTTTTTTTTCAATATTTATTTAAACAAAACTGGAAGTGAACTTTTGCTTACCCATGCAAAGATCGACGAACCCTGGACATAAATGATCAACCATGATAACGTAATCATGTCTGATGTAGGGTTGACTTGTACTTTTTATTTCATGGACACGGTTTAAGGTTATGGTTTTACACACGCTGGCAATGTCAACTATTAATTGAGTGTCATCTATATTAACTTTAATACTGTATGCACTGAACGCATAAATCTGCATCGTGAAATCAAAATGAGTTTACTCAATTTATATGTTATTATAACTAGATAATTATGTTGACCCGCCACTGTTGTATATAGCCTCCATAAATTTCATTCACAAAGCATAATCCACAAAATGCAAACACATTCACCGCTAATACGAACCTTGAAGTCTATAGATTGAGTGATAGTTATGAGTGATATTTATGTCATTTCGTTCATTTTCTTCGTTTCTTCGTAGGTCTATAGAAGGCTACATGCATGAATGACACAAGGCGTAAATATTCACTTCTGAATGAAAAACGCCTATAAACTAAAACAACAACAACAACAAAACACAGTAAAAGCTTTATTGATATTATTATAATATTTAGTGATTTTTTTAAAATACATTATATAAAGCACATTATAACTTTCTAGGCGATATCACTGAAATGTAATTCTTTTCGTCAATAGAATTTCTTTTGTCGTCTCAAATAAGTTTATCATTCTTATTTTTATTGAGCCCTAATAATGATGATGTTGGTGATGATGATGATGATGATGACGATGACGAATCAAGAATCATTTCATTTTTAATATACATGTAGACTGTTTTCTCGGGATCCAGGTCTAAGACATGTCCATGGCTTTCTTTTGGTATTTGCTGGACTCAAAGTGTATTAAAATTCCCAGCCCATTTATTTTCGGATTTTCAAAAACTGAACGCACACTTTGGACTTTCACAAGCTTTCGACTATTCCATCTCAATTTTTATATTTTCAAAAGCTATGAATCCAGTCAATTGATTGACTGCAATTCACCTTTACCATATTTAGATAACGGAAAAGCTATACAGTATGGCTTGTGATGCAATTTGATTATTTAGTTTCCTACGACAACTAAAATCGTTGTAATTATAACGTGAGACCGGATACCCAAATTCGCGTAATGTTTTATTCAAAACCTCAATAATGTTGCTAGGTTCACCTGTACTTTTTGGTGGTAAGTTAAGGTCAAATGACAGGGACATGATATAGGAGAAAGTTTGATTGGTGGCGGGGATCCAGGATTGTCATGACCGAGGTGAGGGGGGGGGGGGGCACGTCAGAAAATCTCTGACAAGGAGAAGACAAAATCATATAAGCTGGTCACCTTTTACAGGTGCTTTTTTGCTCCAAAATGTTTGCCTGGAATGGGGAAGTTATAGGCTCATGAAGGAATCTATTTTCCTTTGTGTACTTAATGTAATGCCACATTTGTGTTTTTCCGGGAACACGTGCCTCCAGTCACCCCCTCTCACTCCATCCACCCAAATGCCCTATTCTATTAGGTTATGCTGCTGGTCAGGTAAACCTTGGATAAACCCTTTGGACAGGTTTCCAACAATCGTTGTTAAAATCCACAGTCAGCTCTCTGAAGTACAATCATAGTCAAACTTTAAACTCAACGACTGAATTTGTTTGTATGCAAGGCTGGGAACTGAATCATTTGTCTACAGTCACACGTGACTTTTACGTTTATTTTTGTTTTGCTTTAAATACACTGTTATTTTTCCCCAGCAAAACAACAAATAGATCATTTATTTACAAACCTACGAATTCAATTGTGTCCGTGAAATGAAGAGGAAATGCTAAATTGGTCGTTTATTCCTAGATTTTAATGGGTGCTTTAACAATGATGAAGAATTTATAGAATAAATAGATTCAGCACTTTAAGCAAAACTTTACGCAAGATTTTCAGTTGCGTTCTATTTGTGTTTGTTTGGTATTTAAAAAAAAATGTAATAGGAAGACGTATTATAACAGAGTGTACGTTGGCAATGACTGTGAGGTTAACTACTGGCAGAGTATCAGGTGGTAGGAAAACAAAAGTACAGGTGCCCTTTATCCAGAAGGATGTATGACGGTCGTGCCCTGGATGACTCTGTGCCAGATAATTTATTTTTAAAAGAAAAAAATCAGAGCTATCATGCAGAAACCTCATGCAAAATATCGAAGGATGGGTAATAACGTGTATAGTTAATGCTGTAGTGTTGTAAAGGCTCTATTTTGTGCAGTTTCTCCAAGTACACCCCTCCCCCCTCCCCCTCCCCCTCCCCCTCCCCCCTCCCACACCCTCGGAGCCTCGCCCTGTTTTGAAGCTCAGACAAGAAAGGAGTAGGAGGAGGAGAAGAAGAAGGAGAAGACAAAGAAGATGATAAAGAAAAAGAAGAAGAAGATGATAAAGAAGGGGAAGAAGAAAGAGAAGGGTAAGGAGAAGGCGAAAGAAAGAAGAAGGAGAAGGAGAAGAAGAGGGAAAGGAAGAAGAAAAGGGAGAAGAAGAAAAAGAAGATGGTGATAAAGAAGGAGAAGAAGAACAAGGAGGAGAAGATGATGAAGAAGAAGACGAAGAAAAAGAAGAAGAAGAAGAAACAAGTTTCATTATGTCTACAATATTTTATTATACCACTGCCTTTTGCCTACCAAAATCATCTTCGGATTATCAATTTAATCTTTTCCGCACATGGCTATTGAAATTGCCATCAGTCGCTTCTCTTTTCAATGTCTTCGAATCTTCCTTTAGCATTTGGAAGAGAGCCTCATCGTTTTAGAAGTTTACGATACTTATAATAATGATAATCTTTGATAGTCCGATTCTCTGAAATGTAAGTGCGTAGGAGAATTACATGTTATCTAGAATAAAGTACATGTCTAACTTAATCTATCATTCATGGGTCAATAATATTTGTTGACTTTTTTCTCGATAAGAATCTACAGCAAGGTGGCGTGACATTGTATCGTCCAATCAGCAGGCTCCAAATCGAACACACCCCTGGTGAGCCCATCTTGAGGATAAGTTGGATTAGCTAAAGGGCTATTAACCCAAACAAGTTAAGTCCAAATGTTTTCGTGACCCCAAGGTTAACGAGAGCGTATTTTGCAGCTGACCAATCAACGTGGAGATTTAGGTCACACCCCCACACCGCCTCGCCTCTCGCACGCTCTCCGAGGAACAATATTTAGTCATGTGATTGTTCCTTGTCAAAGTTTGTTGAACCCATTTCTTGAGATAGCATTGTTGATGTTTTCTTCTACGTTTCGGATTTGTATGTATGCTTTCTTTCTTCGTCTTCTTCGTCTTCTCCATTTTCTCCCTCGTCGACGTTTTCTTTTCCTTCTCCTTCTTCTTCTTTAAATGTTGAATGATACAACTATATTTTGGTTCGGAAATACTTCTAAACACAACTTCCTTTATTCCGCCCAAACTACACTTTAAAAACATTATAATAATGACATTTCGTGTTTTTTACAGCGCCTGTCATTTTATTTATCAACGTTGCTCGGAATTCTTAACTTGTCGTGGATATTACCACCTCTCTGTAACTGCCCTAATAAGGTATTGAAGCATCCAAGTATGTTTGAAGGGTGGTAACCTCCCACCGGCATAATATTTACTTCACCTGGGTCGAGTGTGGCAAATGTATATTAATGTTTACGGATAATCTATAGATGAAGAATTGAATTGAATTGAATTGAACTTTGCCAAAGGATGTTACGGTATTGTTGCAGGGATTCGAACCCCGTATCATGTGATTCACAATGCGGTGGCTGTAGTTTCTTTATATTCACATTTAAATAATCCACGCCTTTCGCCTATCGTTTCTTGCATTTATGTGATTTCAGCACCCGTCCCGTTCATAATTTTTGAGTAATTTCACAGCTTTATCATTTTGTACGACAATAATGTGCAATTTGCCCTTTAAAATATATCATATATGCATTGTTTTTATAATCATCATAAGGAGCAGCATTCTTTTGTAATCTCAGGCATTATGATGACAGTGTATAAAATCGTTGGACAATATGGTCTGAATTTTGAAAGAATTTGCTTCAGATATACAGGTCATCCTCGGAACACCCTGCGATATTCCATGGTCAACGGTTGGTGATCGATGGCCAATAGGACATTAGCCAGACGGTCAATGTTATAGTACCATCAGCTTCATTCAGTTTCGGCGGGAAAAGGTTTTGTCAACTATGATGCGATAAAAAAAATATCCGTGGGAAACTAACTTATTCAACAAAATGGGTTAAGTACTTGTCTTCATAACAATGCACACACCCTTAATTTCTTTGTATCTGTTAAAATTCGGGGGAAGTGGTTTATTGATGGGTTTCGTTGGAGTGTAGTAATGTTATCAGACAATCATTGAATGATCGATTTCAGTACGATAAATACTTGATAAAAGTTTGTCTACCGATGAACTATCCCTTGACTTTACCATTGTTTTGAATTTGTAAGCCCCGCCCAGTTTGAGTTGTGAAGGAGTAAATGAAAAAAATCAAAACAATAACATCGTAAAGAGTATTGCTCATTGGTAGACAAACTTTTATCAAACATTCATCATACGAACTTTCTGCATGATATGTTCTCCATCGCCTTTTTGTGTCTTTGTCTCTGTCTGTCTGCCGCTCTCTCTCTCTCTCTCTCTCTCTCTCTCTCTCTCTCTCCCTCTCCCTCTCTGTCCCTCTGCCTGCCTGTCTGTTTGTCTATTTGTCGGTTTGGCTGTCTGTCCCTTTCTTCGGTCATTACGCTAGCTCGCAACACATTAAAGTAGGAATATTTATATAATTATATGGACTAGAAAACTGTGCCATATCATATTTGTGTCTCTCTCATTTGCATTTCCAAGTCAAATTTCTTTCCTTTTCCCTCTACCAGTACGAAACATCTTTGCATAGTTTCTTGTCTTATGTTTTAATTGTCTTTTCCTACTTTCAGATTAATGATATCGAAAGTCAAACCTAAGGTACCTTTGACGCAATTCCTACGGGAGAAGCAGGGGCGAATCAGGGGAATGTACATGAACTTGGGAAAGGGACTGCATGCAGGGGCGCCACTTCACATAGTAGGAGGTGGTGGTGGTGGTGGTGTTAGTGGGGGTAGTGGTGATGGTGGTGGTGGCGGTGGTGGTGTTGATGTTAGTAGTGGTGATGATGGTGGAGATGGTAGCGGTGGGGGTGGTGGCGTTGATGGTGGTAGTGGTAAAGGTGATGGTGATGGTGGTGGTGGTGGTAATGGTGGTGATAGCGGTGGTGGTGTTGATGGTGGTAGTGGTGGCGATGGTGGTGGTGGTAGCGGTGGTGGTGGTGGTGTTGATGGTGGTAGTGGTGTTGATGAAGATGAGATGGTGGTGGTGGTGATGGTGGTGGTGTTTATGGTGGTTGTGGTGGTGGTGATTATGGTAGTGGTGGTGATGGTGATGGTGGTGGTGGTGACGATGATGGTGGTGGTGATGATGGTAGTGGTTGTTGTGGAGTTCGGGTGGTTCTATCAATATGTCAGTGAGTGTGAGTGTATCAGAAGGCATCAGGACATTTGTCAGACAGTAATGGTGTTACAAAGGTAACGTTAATGTCCTTGTCATTGGGGATTTTCCGGGGGATTTTTTATACAATGGCGTTATATTTTAGCCTACGGACGTGAATTGGCAAGAAGCGTATCAACCATGTTAACGGAAAATTGATAAAATTTCATGCAGTTTACACAAAATACATACCTTACGAAAAGTGAAACGCCTCCAAAATAGTACCTTTGCATCGATACACTCGTTACACATTAGCTGACTACAATATTTAATATCCAAAGGATTATGAATAGAAACCTGCGAAATAAAAATGTCTTTACAAAGCATATATTTTTAAAAATCTGGATCTCTAACGATAAAAACACCAGATTGCACCCTTCATCCGTCATAATCACCTAACTATACGGATGAACTTGTAATGCTTACTCTCATTTCTAGTTTAACGACATGCACATGTACTTTATTGTGACGTAATTTCCATACTGCTCATACTAAATGAACAGTAGGAAAAGAAAAAAACGTTGCATCCACATTATTTCCTTTTCCAGAATGAAACTTTTTCTTGATAAGGCTGCATGGTATAATTAGAATTCGATTGTTGAGTCTTGTTCGAAATTTCCAACTCGTTCTGGTCAGTGTAATAATTTAGACTTAAATAATCAAGGGAAATTACCTGTCTTGCCGCCTTCAAAGGTCCCTCAAAACTCACCTTTTTTTTCCCAGTGATTTATGTGATCTACTTCATGTGAGACTGAATTTTTTTTTGTCCTCTTTTCATATATTTGTATTTGTAAGCGGTATTGTTTTTAGCGTCGCTAAATATTCGATATTATTATTATTATCATTTCGGATTCATCATGATAGTGCTATGTACTACTTTAATGTCATATACATGTACCAGATATGTTATGAGTTTCAATATCACTCACTATTATCCGATATGATTATAGCCCATATATGAAATTATGTTATATTGCTTGGATCCATCCAGGAGCGATCGAACATTTCTTTCAAAATATATCTTTCCTTCAAACTTCTGTGCCCCTCAACTTTGATTAATAGTATTAATGCGGTATCAATTTTTCTTTAAATAGATCGAAGATTTTAACTTCAGTTGAAGCTATTTATCGTTATCCTCTTGACGACCGTAATGCCAACCACCTGTCACAGATAAGAACATTGATTGTTACGTCATTACGTCATCTGCAGTATGCAGGTGTAGGGTAATATAACTGTAAGGTAATGCAAATTGATAAAAAAAGGACATTATATACTTCAGTCCTTATTCTACTTAAATGTAATCAGTCGCTGGGTTCAGGCTTAAATCGAGTCTATAAGTTTCTCTGAGGTTTTCAATTTTTCCTTTTGTAAAAAATATCGCGTTTACTGAAAAAAATTATACATATTTAATTTTCATTTATTTGACCTTCATTTCACCCGACTGAGACGGTACACCTGACCGCAAAACCGGGTCGTAATCAGTTAAACCAATAAATGCTATTTCACTGTTACGTAATGAAATGATTATTTCGTATGACAGAGTGGTAATATATATCCAAATAATCGAAAAATAGATTTTAGAATGATTCAAGGTTACAAATCGGTGGCTGGACATTTGAACCAGTGGTACTCACGTTCTGTTCTAGTCTTTACGATAGAATAACAAAATGAAATTGGTATCATTTATTTTGTGAAAATAATATTAAATGTGAAAAAATGTGAAATATGAAACAATAAGTTGAATCTGAAAACTGAAAACTGAAGATTGTTATGATTAGGTTAGGTTTAGGTTTAGGGTTAAAGTTAGGTGCTATAGTTCGTCCAGGGTCAAAGTTCGGAATTCGGTTATAATTGTAACAGATTGACAGCCAGACAGTTTTCGCTGAGGTCTGTGAGGATATGTCGTAGAGCCCTAAACCCCTGTTACGTATTCATCGTCATAATTGATTGTCAAGGACGCTTAGTGTCATAGGGTATTGTATTTTGAACATCAGATAAGTCAATTACGTATCACTGACCCCTCTTCAACGTTAATTGAACAAAAGAGAACTTGGCCTCTTAAACAATCTGGATTAATTAACATAGTTTGTACTGTTTTCTCATCAGTCTTTTCTTTCTGAATGGATTTAGTATTTGTACATGAGAAACATTGACCCCTTAATAATCTGTCATAATTGACCTTTGTTCCTCTTTTGTCATTTTCCTTTTCCTGAATGGACTAAGTATTTGTACATAGGAGAACTTGACCTCTCACAAAGTCTAAAATAATAAAACTTATGTTCTTTTATGGCATCCTCATTCCTGAATGGACTCGAAACTCGTTCAAAAGAGAACTTGACCTCCGAAAAAGGGTAAAATAATTAACCTTTGTTCGTTCATTCTAAATTTCTGTTTTTTTCTGAATGGACTCAATTCTTGTACAACCGGTACGTCATCTCCTAACTGAAAGGCAACTTGACCTCCGAAAAAGTGTAAAATAATTAACATTCGTTCATTCTAATTTTCTGTTTTTTTTTTCTGAATGGACTCAATACTTATACAACCGGTACGTCATCTCCTAGTTCAAGTTTACATAGTCCGTTTTATAATGTATAATGATTAAATATTGACTGAGCTTGACCATTCGACTGGACAATGGTGTTAGATTTGGGTCAGCAGATCAAAGTCCAACTTAATGTTTGTTTTTCACCTGCTGTCAAAGCGAGAATAAGTACCAATGCCCACTTCGAACTCATGAAGGGAAGAAATCCGCTATGAAGATACAATCAAAGGGGGCTGCAATATACAAGCCCAGCTTTTCAGCAGTCCCTCCACGACCAACATGTTTTATATGCCTGTTGTACACTGTAATCCAATTTCACTGCAAGTTCGTTGTGTAACGACTTTATATAACATTGGGTAGTTCACTCCTTACAAAGAGATTGTGTTAATTTGCGTAAAACAAAATTACACAATTTGACACAACGAATGTGCAGGAATTTGTTGTGTAATGTTTGTGTACACATCTTAACACAACCCCTTTGTAAGGAGTGGACCTCCCAATGTTTGGTAAAGTTGTTACAGACAACGTTTCGCAACGAATTTGCAGTGTACAATTACAACCATAATTATTGTTAAATTTGATTGTTTCACAATGTACAATGCAACTCCATGTCCTTTTTTTTAATTTGTTGGAAATGGAAATAAACGAAATGAACAAAAAAAGAAGAAATGAAACTTGTCTGTTGAGGCCACCCAAGGGAACAGAGAATGTGGCTGTAGACAGGTGGCCGCTCTAGACCGGTTCTACAACGCACGTTTCTTTCTCGAGGGAGACAAAGTACATGGCCACTATAGTCAGGTGGTCTTTATACAGAGTTGGCCCACTGCTACTGGGTTTGACTGTAACTCAACAGATTCTTCTCTTTTAGTTTTCAATTTTAAAATCATTGTACATGATGCGCTATTCTTCTGACGCATGACTGCGTCGGCGACTGGCGCGCGCTCTTTGTTGCGTCACGTGATAATGAAATCGGGACAGCATATGAACGCAAATTAATTGGTACAAGCATTACATTGTACAGTATTACAAATACTAGTGTATGGGTCCATTATCTTCAAAGGCTTGATTGACGCAGGCATTGACGCAGGGTAATGACGCAGTTGAAATGACGCTGAGTGTGCAAGGGACGGGGTAAGCGTCAGGATGCCAAGCCTGTTGGACCAGAAAAGCGCTTAGGATAGGTTTTAGGATGAATGGGTCCCCCTCCCCTCTCAAACAAATGTTCAAATACAGCTCGTCAGGGACAATCGTTATCACTACCACTACAGAGATGCCAACTTTTGGAAAACATAAATAGGGAGGATTTGTAACGGACACCAAATAATGTGCGCGTAGCGCACATCTCGAGCGCGTAGCGCCCGACCCATGCGGCCGGGGTCCAGGGCCCGCCTTAGGGCCCTGGAAGCTCTGGGGTTCTAGATGCTCTCTGGTGCAATCTGAGCCTTATTTTGCAGCATTTTACATGTGTATTTAGTTCAATAATTCCCACTTTTTTTTAAAATAACATACAAATTGTACAAAATGCATGGTGAATTCCTTTCATATATAATTATGATACAGTGTTCGGTCTTATACTTCTGATACCATTTCTTGGTCTTCTTTAGCTGATTTTCCGCCATTTGGATTCTGTGTCAATATCCACGCATTGGTTACGGCGATCCATATGCTGAAACAATCTTTCGCTACTCTTAATTTGTCTTTTAATATAGTGGATTTACTACATGCTAAAGTTAACAGACGATATTTCTCATTCAATTCACAGATATATATACTGATAAGCGCCAAAAAAAACAAAAGAAAAAAAAAAGAAAAAAAAGAAAAAAAAAAAAAAAATCATTTTTTTAATTTTTTATAATAAATCGGGAGGATAAGGATGGTGATCGTAAGGTCGGGAGTTGGGGTGAATTATCGGGAGCCTCCCGATGAAATCGGGAGGGTTGGCATCTCTGCCACTACAGCATAATAGCGACGCCAATTATGATAACCACGAAAACCAATACATAATAATCACATAACCTCTGTCATTCTGTGCTGTTTGTTTTTCTTAGTATTTGTTATTCCTTTTTTGTTTTGTTAAAGATGTTGCCAGGTGTTTTTGTTTTTCGTTTCTTCAATTCTTGATAAGTTTGCAATAGATAGCCGTATGGAGGACAGAACCTTGGGATAACAGGGTAATCATTTGGGGCCAGTTTCTCGAAACCGTTACAAGTCTTCGTTGACATCCCATAGAAACGCGTGTTAATTCGTTAACACACGTTTCGATGGGATGTCTAAGAAATTAGACTTGAAACCAAATCCTGAAAATTGATAAACTAGTACTTCAGATGGACTTTTCTCATGATTCTAAAACTCTTCATCAAATTAAGTTTGTGCCAATCTGAGAAAGAATGTAAAATTGTGCGAATTCTTGAACATCGACGTTCAACGTCATAAGCATTTAAACGCATGACTGCAGAAACTTTTGCTGGAAATTCGAGCACCTGCATGTGAATGATATACAAATAGCTAATAATTTTGTTGCTCTAATTTTCTAGACAAAAAATTGATGTAACACAGGGAAAACTTTTATGAACATGTCTGGAAGTTACTTTCTTACTGCATATACACGTGTATATTTATGTATGTGTATGTAATCATTTTATTATTATCTGTAATGTTTGTGTACCACCTGAGCACCCATGCATCGTACAATAATTTAAGTACCTGTACTTTTGTCTACATTGTAAGAAAGGGAGGGACAATATATTAAACAGCACCACCGCATGTTTCTTGTTTTTTCCCTTTTTATTTTTTGATTTATTTGAATTGGTCACTATATCCGTCCACAAATTATTTCCGGGGCCTACATCTTTACAAGCTTGCTTTCCTGTAGGTCCCATCATATTTCTCTCAGTTAAATCAGTACTCTATATTTGACCACTTATTTTAATGTTATTTATTATGTATTATTGATTGTTGTTTTATCACATAAAAAACAATTTGTACTTTATTTTGAAATGTATATGTAACATGAGAAATATGAAAATAAATGAAATGAAATGATATTCTCATGGCAGGCATGCATTGCATTTGAGGATAATTCAACTGCATGCTCATGTCATGGTGTGGCCGCGAAATAGTTCAAAATCTTTTTTTTTTATTCCACCATCATTAGTCCTACCCGGTTGAGGTTTCTGCACTGAGCTGACATATTACTAGAAATAAGGTACAGAAATAAAACTCGGATCAAATGTCAATAGAAAGAGTACTAATCAGGTCGATTTTTTGATAAGGGCATGAGGACAGTTGACATACCCAAGTATAAAGGGCACATGAAAACGAGATAAGATTTGACCATTGTTCTGTCTCTAGCTAAACTGACCATCCAAAGTTCTGTGTGTTTTTTCACAATAACCCCAATAACAATGCCACAGGAATGTCCGATAACTATTTGATATATACACAGGCAATCATTTTGCAAACGGGTGATAGGACTTTTCTTGTGAAAAAGGGAAGGTTATAATTATGAGGGAGATAACTCGTGTTTCCCCCCTGCTTTGGGAGGGACGGTGGGAATCCCGAAATATTCTTTTTTTTGTAATCCCCCCCCCCTTTCCATGAGGCAGAGAGAGAGAGAGAGAGAGAGAGTGAGAGAGAGAGAGAGGGGTGTGAAAGAAAGAGGGAGAGAGAGAGAGAGAGGGGTGAAAGAAAGAGAGAGAGAGAGAGAGAGAGAGAGAGAGAGAGAGAGAGAGAGACCGGAGAGCTGTTACGACAGGATTCTCATGGGAAATTTTATGAGATTCTACATGTTTTTTTTATTCGGTTTTCACTTTACATTACATTGATACATGTACATCCGTGTAATATGTTGATATCCTTGTTATATTTGTGATACCGCTGACTGTATCTACAAATCCTTGCAGCCCTGTAAAAAAAAAAAAATTAAATTACCACAAAGATTATTGCATGAATTGAAAGCTTCATTACCAATAATCTTCTTTCTTTTCTTTTTGAGACACCGCTGCTGCAAACGTTAACCAAGCTGATCACCTCTACCCTATATTTGAAGGAGGGGCAGGAGGGGGGAGGGGGCGACAATTTGCCCCTCCTGACAAATTCTAACTATGGAAATAGGCAGCCACGTTTTTTCGGCAATCATTTGTGTTAGGATTTGACTCTTTCAATCCACCAAATTTCAGATATCCATTCCTATTTCCGTCGCAAACGATATTGAGTTGGGGTGACAACCCCCCCACCTACCCCCCATCTCTAACCTAAATCAGCGCCCTTGAAAAGTTGTTTCATTGTAGAACGTTATAGATATTCGTAAGCTCAGATAATCTTTTTTAAAATTTACAATTTTTGGCCAAAATTTATGGGCTAAACCCTTGCCATTTTTGTCAAAAAGGGGTGTTTTTCCACATTTCATAAAATTATCTGCAATAACATATCTTTTAAAAAACAGGGGTCATAGGCACCTTCTAGAGATGAAAATTGATCACGCTGATTGGAGGACTTGCGATTGATTTGGATCAATCGCAACTTTTTATATGACGGTGGCCTGATCACACAATATTACTTTGGTCTTGTGACAAGTAAAAACAAAAAAAATAAAAACAATGGACGTAAAGAGAACATCAAGACACTGATTTTCTTTTATCATCAGTATGATAAATGCTATCACAGTCAATTGATACACACCCTCCTGATCAAACAAGTATTGTTCATTAATTATTCCTATTGTGTTATTCTTGGACCGGTCTCGTGGCGTGTTTCAATATTATGTTAAAACGTAAATAAATAGTACAATAATTGGTGTACCTATAATGGTGACAGGGGGAATAGAAAAGCAGAGAAATGGAAGGGAGAGGGGAATAGACGAGAAATTCTAAGTTAAATTTCAATTTTAATTTATCAATTATGATCTATATATTATATTAATGATAAGATCAATAATAATGATATGTCTTGTTTAGCCAGGCTAGCCTCATCAATATTCATACTGATCTCAACGAGGGCCCTGCAATCATCATTGCCCCTGCTTTAGCCGAGCTACCATGGAATCGTGCTCAAGCCAAAAGTCATTAGTGTCAAATAAGACAAATAAGATCATTCTCTTTTTGTTTACATAGGAGAATAAAAAATAAAAATAGCATAGCGTTAAAAAGTTCGGATAACTGAGTGCACAATCACATACCACAACTATACAATTAACAGAAAAGGCTAAAAGTTACGAATGACCACATGTCTTTTCGGGATAATGATTATACAGAAAAAAATATATAAGAATATGTCAAGGGCCCCCTCCCCGCATTGCCCCCCCCCCCCCCCTCCACTCCCAACCTGATTGGTGTCAAGCAGGGCTGTATACAACCACTCCAACGAACTGCAAGAAAATGTTATTATCTTATTACAGGGCACCCTTACATCGTAGGTAGCAACTGCTTCTCAGTATAGTTATTAGCATTCCAAAATTATAACTTTTTTTTTGGAGGGGGTGGGGGGGGGGGATGGCAAAATGAAGTCATGACATGGCTACACAGCCTATGCAAATTGTTTTTTTTTTTTTGCCTCCATTCTGCATTTTACTTTTGAGTAAGCTATGATTTGATTTGATTATTTTGGTACATACAACTGATGAGTTGTCAATTATACTAAGGTAAGGAAATAAATTCCTTCATATGTTTCCACGTGATTTCTGTTTTACTATAACAATATGATCTTTATTTACTTATTTTTTGTCTACTGTCTTGACTATGTCATTCTTTTGTATGCACTGCATCTACCAATGATATGGTTTTCTTCTGTGCTCTTATGTCTCCTTCGTTGTGCAAGTTTGATCGATAAAATGAGGTGAAAAAAACAATCCCTTTTCCACGTATAAAGCATAATCCATACTGATCACGAGATTGAGTAAAGCTTTGGGGGGTATAAGTGGCGTAGTGTGGGTCTAGCCGTTAAGGGGGGGGGGGTTGGGCACTGACAAGGGGTGGCTTCTGTCTTACCAGATGTTTAGCAGGGGCACCCATCGGAGGGATGTGAGAGACGTCTCATGACCTTTTCTTATTTGCACGTCGAATCCAGCCCATATCTTTTTCTATCCTTTCTCTCCTATCTTTTTCTTTTCCAATATTCGATTGGAAGCTATGTGCCCCCACCCCCTCCCCAAGCAGTTATGGGTTAACCCTTTTACTAATCAGGCCACCATTAGGGGATATACGCTCCAGAAATAAAGACATTTTGACAAGCAGTGACAAATAGCCCCATTGTCACGCGAGTCGACTTTGAACCAGTTTTTTTTTAACAAACAGGAAAGATGAAAAATATCATAATTCTGTCATGAACGTTCGAAAATAACGTCAGAGGAAGCAAGAAACATAATTCCGATCAAAGCGAAACAGAATCAAATCCAGGCGCAGTTTTGAGATTCAGACCGCGTCTTTATACGGTATTCTATCTGTCTTCTTTCTAAGTGTAATTGTATTTCCTAATGGCTATTTGTTTGATTATTCATTATCATTGTAATGCACAAGTTCAATTCATTCAATTCAATTCTCATTTATTTCATTCTCGATTAAAAATCACATTGATACAAAAGATACAAAATAATTCATATAAACATAATTTAGAAAATTAAATAGGGAACTACATAAATAAAGCCCTAATGCCTTGTACAAGCGTAGTTCCCATAGAAAATATAGCATAATGTATAGCAAAGATTACAACGACAAAACAAAAAAGATTTAAAAAAGAAGAAGCATATAACACAAATATAAACATAAGAAAAATTATTATAGATATTTGAGATAAAGAAATGAAAGAGGGAAATTAGGATTATTCAACCATTATGATCAAATCAATCCAAAGTTCGTGATTATATGTTGTTTATTCCTATATGGTTCTGGAAAGCAAAGACTAAATTATTTTCATCAACGATTTCTTTTCCCGGCTGTTTTAGCCTCGAAGTCAGCTGACTGAAGAAAGAGACACCGAAAGCAAAAAAATGTAATACGTAAATATGAATATGGATATTCGGTTAAAGGAAAGTACGTTGTTATACAATTATTTTGGGTCATAATTATGCTTCTAAAATAAAAACTATAGAAATACATTGCTATCACTTATAGGATTTCTCCTATATAGGATCCCATCAGGGAGTTGTTTCTTTAATCTTATTTATAAGACCTGCAGTGGGGGTGGGGCACAACTGCCCCCTCCATTTAAAACCCAAATTGGCATGTAAACTTCAGGTACACACAAATATGCTCCTTGGGGGGGGGGGGGTCCCTGAGGGGCTGCGCCTTCTTCCTTGAATTTTCAAATGTAAAAATGCACTTAAATCTTGCATTTCAGATACTCGGACTTGTGCCCCCATCCCCCCGCCCCTCGCAACTGAATGCTGTGAGAATTTAAAATAATCCCATGTGGTACATGGAGTTATAAAATGAAATCCATAGCAATTTGATATCTGAGATTGATCAGTCTCTGTAGTCAAAGTCCAAAGTGCCCCTTTAAGTTCAATATATGCTTGTTGGTAGGAGAAAAATACCGGACTAGCATTGTATGCTAATGAGGATAGCAGTCCTCTATAATTATGCAGGTCGTGTTAAACTCGTAATACCACACCTGACAATGGACAAGAGTACAATATAACAATGCCAGTCAAGATAGATAAACTGCCTTTGTTAGTTTCTCTTTCGGCCTGAGAATATGTGTTCTTCTTTTTCAATCGTCTTTTGACTCTCTCCCTCTCTCTCTATCTCTCTCTCTCTCTCTCTATCCCTCCCTCCCTCTCTCTCTCTTTCTCTCTCTCTCTCTCTCTCTATCCCTCCCTCCCTCCCTCCCCTCACTCTCTCTCTCTCTCTATCTATTTATCCCTCTTCGTGTCTCTTATTAAGTTGCTAGTTCAAGCGATAAACCGGCTATTCTATAGCTGAATATATTTTTGTTGCTATATTAATTTGATAATTTGTTATTCCAAATGCCTATAGTTTCACACAAGAATAGTTTCGTCAAAAGCGTTCTCGCTTTAAAGAGAAGGTTGAGTTTTGGGGAGAGGTGACAAATAACTTGTGAGCGTTTTCATTGTTATAGTGCAGTTTGGAAGGGCGTGAGAGAGAAAATTATCCCTGAAAATCATGGCTCTTCAAATGCCTTCATATTCTAAAATATGACAATGAGTAACAGCTTAAAAATAAGGCGGTTGCAAAAAAAAAAAGTGTTATCCAGGGAGAGTGGCGTAGATTTATTCCGACAATCGAAGGGGCACAAGCGTCATGAGCAGAGGGGGAGGAAGGGGTGGGGGTGGACCAACCCTGGAAATATTCGGTGGATGAAATACGAGACAATGAGGCCATAGACTATCCATCAATATTGTTCATGTTTGCTTTCCCCTTTTCTTTTCCCTCTCTTTTTTTATTTCTGTTTTCTTTCTTTAGTTGAGACTTTAAAAGTGGGGCAGTATGTGCCCCAGACCCTCCCGTACCTACACCAATGTCCATCAGGGAGGAACAATGTATCACTAGACTTCGATTTCTGTGTTATGTCATATTGGGCACCAAGGCAAACAATGATGATCACTCCACTCCCCTGCATCATTATAATAACTAGGTCAGTGGACTTGAACTTTCCAGCCCATCTGCTAACAACATTCTCGGGAAGACTTCGGGAAAAGCTCCTCTTTAGCACGTTACCTACCAGCTGCGGGGAGCTAGCTCAGATGGTAGAGCGCTCGCTTAGCATGCGAGAGGTACCGGGATCGATGCCCGGGTTCTCCAAAGATGAAACTTTTTGTCCATCTTACAAATGATAATGAAGGAGAGGATTTACTGTTGTACAATAACATACCATATACTCTGAAATTGTTTAGTCTATAATACTCCCCCGCCCCCGCCCCCGCCCCCCCCCCCACGTTGTTTTAAAATCTAATGTTTTTCTGAACAATAAACTTCTACACATTAGCCGCCCCTCGCTCTCCATTGTTATTACCATCTCTCTCTCTCTCTCTCTCTCTCTCTCTCTCTCTCTCTATTCTCATCTTACTATTTCCTACTCTTTCTCTCTTTCTTCCTCTCTCTTTCTTTACTTTTACACTTTCTTCCTCTATGTCTCCCCTCTCCCCATTTCTCTTAATAAACCATCATGATCAACACTGCCCCCATTTTAAACCTGCCACCCTTCCCATTAAAAGGTCGTTTCTTGTGCTCTGTCTTGATGATAATGTTTGTTATTAACCGATTTGCTATTCTCCTATTTCTCACAACATTCTAGATAACAATCAGCCAAGAACCCGGGGAAGAAACATGTGATGTCTGTTTGCCAAAACATATCCTAAAAATAGAGTATTAATATCAAGAAGGTCATTAACACTTTCCTCTCTCTCCCTTTCTTAGGGTAATAAATCTTCTTAATAATGGCTATTACTTCCACTTGAATGCCCTATCTGATGGTTCAATGGCCTCCATTTTATACTAACTTATAATAGGCCCTAATTCACCTGAATTATTCTCAAATTCTAGTCTTAATTCTAGATTTAAAAAAAATAAAAATATATTAATACCTAATTGAATGAAATAGTAGTAAGATAGGCTGGACTGAACGACTCAAGGCTTTAAAAACAAAAATCTAGTTTAGTGTCGAAATGGGATCTGAACCTACAAACTACGATTACAAAATAAATGCATTCTGTGACGTTTTGAAAAAATTGCCATTATGAAATAACATACAAAAATGTTCAAGAAATTTCTCTTTCTCTTCATACACTGTGTATCACAATGCGGCAAAGTATGTATGATTTATGATGGGCATTAATGACTTAGCTATGACTGAATAACACGGTCCTCTGTCATCATTTGAGTAATCATGACTAATTAAGATGATTCACGAACATGATACACGTTTTGCTTGCATCACGTTTGTCATTCAAGTGTCATTTATTTACACCTTATGGTAGAATTTAATTTGCTTTCGCCTCATTAGATTGCAGCATAGATGCGGCTCTTAACAGTTAACCTTGATCTCCTTTCTCATTTAATATCGTCCTCTGAAATCTAAAAAAAGGAAAAACAGACAATAAAGAGAAGGTTGACTCTTATTGGTTTCGTGGTTTAGTGGTGGTTATTTTACCTGACTGCTAAGAAAGCATAAATGCTTTATTCCGGGAACCTACAAACGTAATCACAAACAACACTACGAGGGGGTTACATTTTCTGATATAGCATCAATATCAAGTAAGAAATATGATTGCGTAACAATTTTCAAAACGAAAATGTTTCTGCAGAAATACCCATTTCTGACCTAGTTTCGTACTCCATTCCACCTCATGTTGAACACGTTGGAAAAAGTCAGTGTGACAGTTGTATATCTGCCCAAACTTGTTTACGCGAAATTGTCAAACGACTCAAACGAGGGCCTTATCATCTAAAGCATATTTACACTCCATGCTAGTACCGTATTGACTTAAAATTACTGGTAATATATATTTGTGCAGGAGGACAGATGTTGTTTTTCTCATCAAACGGTGATTCAGAAGAAGAATATGCTACTGTGTATAGTTGGTCATAGCTTGTCACCGGCTTAATCATCGCTTGATTAAATACAAAAGTTAGAAATGAAACTGTGAGAAGGTCATCAAAAAATTACAAAAATGGAACGTTTGCAAATTGAGTTGACACTCTCTCTTTTGTGTCAATTTCATTGATTTATTCAGTGTTATTCTGATATTTTCATCAATTTATGCCATTTGTTATTGAAATATGCATTTTTGTTTTTTCATCTAATTGTGTAATTTTATTTGCAAAGTGCAATATGCAATAAGATCACTACAAGAGTATGTCCATGGTAGTAATAATTTATCCTTTATTGGAATTTCCTCGAATATCCAGGTTTACGGTCGTCTCTTGGTATGGAAAAGCATTTGAAGAAGAAGAAAAAAATGCAAATTAGCCATTGTACGCTCAAACTCTATCAAAGATAAATATAAAAAATCTAGACATTTAAAATTCAATTTGTTGAAAATATACGACCCCTGGAGAGGTTTGGCTGGCAAACACACGATTCAATATTTTTCAGAACATTTGGTTTCGTTTATTTAACATGATTTGATTCTCTCTCTCCCGCGCTCTAAAACTTTTTCCCAATATATTCAAGGACCCTGTGATCGTATGATTTTAAAAATTTTGTTTATGTCAATTTATTGATCATTTTATCTTTTAAAACAAAATTCTTGTCTTGTTTTATCCATTGTTCTTCAACCGAATGATGCACTTTAAATTGACCACATGCTGACTTGGAATGTCTATTGCTCCAAAATATTTCACTTTACTTTATCTTCCACTTCCAACAGAACAATTTAAGGACGGGTACCAATTTTCTACCCTTTTGGTGATCCGACATACTGCTCCGGCGACAGTTGCTCTGAGCTTTATTTCGTCAAAGGGTTAGGGTTAGAGTTGAACTTGGGTCTTAGATTTGGTTTAGGGTAAGGGTAAGGGTGATGGATAGTGTCAGGTCTAGGATTGAAGTTAGGAATTTTGGTAATGTAGAACATGACCGTGGAGCAGTCGTCGTAGGAGCATGTGTCGTAGAACAATGGTTCTCTTCTCTAAACATGATAAAGAGTCGGCCCCGTATCAAATTGACTCATGCAGTCGTGTTACATAATTATAGTTAAACAAATAATACATTCCATATCATGAAAATAAAAACGATTGTTTACTGCACGTGCATAGGCTCTCCAGATAAATGAAAATTCGACGACCCCCAATTAATTTATAAAGGGAAATCATTCTTGTACTTAAAATTTCTATGAACTTCAGTAAACTATATACGTGGGAGAAAGAGAGAGAGAGAGAGAGAGAGAGAGAGAGAGAGAGAGAGAGAGAAACAGAAGGGGGTTGAGGAGATGGAGGGAATGGCAGAGATAGAGAGAGAGAGGGGGGGGGGGAGAGGGGGGATGGTGTCACTGATTTGGGTGGCGTATTATTCTATTATTTTAGGCAACTCACTTCTCTATATAATATTTTATATAACAGAAAAATAATTAATTTACTTCGATAGTAGGCCTACCTATAATATCGGCATGACTGAACTCGGTGCAAAGCAAACCACAACAATTGGAAGTAATTAGGAAGTTTTTTAACAGCCCATCCCATTTCCCCCGGAATATATCCTACAGTGCTCTAACCATTTTCTTTCCTTTAACTCTGTACCATAAATTACAAATTAAAACAGAATTGATTGAAGCACGTACCTACTTCGTACTTTAGGTCCATGATTGTATATAATCAGTGGCCGTGCATCGACTTTATCCAGCAAGGCTTTCGCGCCTAACACCCCCTCCCCATCATGAAAATGAATGAAGGCCCTCAAAATGTAATGTATATCATGTTTTCATTACTCGTATTTGCGTTCTATTTGTATGTTCCGCTAAATCCATGGGGGTGGGGGGGGGGGCAATCGCACCCTTTCTTCAAATACAAGATATAGACTTTTCCATCAATGCATACACCCCCCCCCCCTCATCCTGGTAATCGAATTGACGCCCTATATCATCATGTGATTTTCTTTACCCCTTTTTTCGGGGAGGGGGGGGGGGGCATAACACTGTGACGTGCATGGTGGGAAAAGAACCAAAGTTTGCACATGTTGATTTTGTACCTTGTGCGCAGGTTCCCAGACACGTTTTAATATGACATTTGGTTTTAATCAAAATAATCTTTCCAGGTACATGTGTCAAATATCTGCAGGTTAAGTCATCTTGTCATGAAACTTGTTAAACAAACAATAAAGGGGAGATAAAATAATACCATGACCTACTTCTCCTGAAGGCAGGTTTGATGAGCAACTATACGCAACAAAGCAACACTCTGAATAATTACATGGTAAATTAAAATAAATGACTCTCTTGATGCAGAGGGGTGAAAGGTCGTATTTCAGGAGGCGCGATGGCTCAGTGGTAGAGCAGTGGTCTTGTGACCGGGGGATGTCCCGAAACCGAGTGGACACGCTATACGGTGCCCTTTGGTAAGGCATTGATCCTTATTACCAAGCCCCTCGGAGAGGACCAGAAGTTGTCGGTCCCTGGTAATTTGCATAGAAGCATGCAAGTAATTTCTTAGTAGTCGGGTACAACCAACCAACATATCAATATGAAGGATTATTTTCTATGGAATGTATTCCACTTCAAATCAAAGTATAGTCCACTCCTAATTGGAATTTAGAATTGGAAAGTGGATTCCGCTATTTGAGGGTGGATTCCACTATAAACGAAAATATCCATAATAATTACGACCCAGCCCCAAAATTGGATTCTACTTCTATACATGTAAGTGACCAACCTTCACCCTAGACCCAAATCTAATCTGGTAATATTTTTGCACATTTTGCAGTAAATCAATTTTAAAGTAGTATGTAGAGCATGACTGAAAAGACTTTCGAGAAAATTTGATTTGATTTGATTTATTTATTTCTGTTTGATTTTCTTTTTCTTTTGCATTTTTACAAATATATAACAAACAAATATTGCAAATTTACACATGACAAAAGAATATATGTAGAATAAAGTAAGGCTGGCTGTAACTGATCGAAAACATCAAACAGGAGGGTTGACAAAGTAAGCAAAGCTTGATAGTATGACTACCCTCAAAGGCTACATAATAATACAAATATGGAGGAACAAAATATTGGTAAAAGGGGGAAAAGAAAGAAAAAAAGAAGAGAAAAGAAAGAGGGGATGCACATCAATATTCACAGACTTATGTGGTAGTTGGATTTCAAATTGATATATAAAGATTTAAAAAAAGAAAAGAAAATGCAAATTTGAATAAATACTTTAAAGAGTGCCGTATTGTTGTAGGCTTGGGTCACTGAAATGCTCACAGTAGCATAATCAACTTATATCAGATCATAGCACATTATCAGAAGTGATAGGGGAACGGAAAAGGGTTGGGCAAAACAAAAACCACGAAGCCATGCAGATTTCAAGTCAATATCCAATCTCCAAGTCCTTTCAACTCAGGAAATCGAACACTGCTTTCTGCACTTTCTGTCAAAAATGACAAAGCCATCGAATACAGAACAATGCCCCACAATCTACGTAAATATCCTTGTCACACTAAACGCGCCTTCAAAACTTCCTCAAGACGACTCTCCCTTTATGACCTTCTCGCGTCCTACAAGCCCGCGGGTTTGTTGATATCTCCATAAGATGCGCTGATTGGTCGAAAGCTATTCACTCTCCTCCCCTCCCCCCCCCGTTCCCCAATCAGCTGTTTCCTCATTGTTTCGTTATCGCGAGATCGATACAAATTCACTTTGATAGTTCTTTTGAGACTTTCGATTGTTTTTTTTTCTGTAGCCTTTGTCATGTTTGTTGTTGGCTCCGCTTGAAATCGTACCCCGGCGATGCGGATGAGAGAACCTCGATGATACAATACTTGAGGAGCCTGTCAGTGTTCTGGTATGAGAGACTGATGTACTTTAAAGTTCACACACAAACAAATAAAAAATGAAGGCCTTTAACATTTTGGCCACGAAAAACAAACATAGAGTTGGAAGGTTTTTTGTCTTACCCTTTTTCATGAAAAACTTGCGTCAATATATTAAGTTTTATCATCGGTAGATACATATGTCTTCTCAGATCATTACATTTGCATCAATAAAGTTCGGAGAAGATAATAATGATATCAAGGGCGGCGATTTCTGTTAATGACCGGGGGGGACGAAATGCGAATTTTTTTACAAGGATGTTATGCGAGGGAGCGTAGCGACCGAGCGAGATTTTTTTTGCAATTTTATAAGTCTAAACGCTGCACTCTTGGGCCTTCCGGAGCCTAAAAGTGTGTTGCAGTCATCATTCAGTATAGGCTATACAATTTGTTTTGCACTATTTCAAATTTCCAGGGGGGGACGATCCCCCCCTAAAAAAATTGAGGGGGGACGTGTCCCCCCCGAGTACCCCGGGATCGCCGCCCCTGAATGATATAGAGTATTATAATGCGCCAAATCTACGTGAATAATGTGCCCAAGGCGCAGAAGAAAGAAAGGAAAGAAAAGTAAGAATATGAAAATACAGTAACATAAGTTAGAAAATACAAGTAGATCCAAGGGAAAGCAATTTTGAAAACTTTAGATTTGAGGAGGTTTAAAAACAATCTACTCTGAAATATTACGAATGTCTTGCAACTGATTCCATCATATTGTCACAATAGTTTCATGGAAAGACAATTTTTATTCCGACTTTATGGGCAACGCCGTATATGAAATATATGGAATATTGGCCATGTAATATAGAAATGGGTTAACATTTTCATCCATATAACTATTGAATTAAAGCTTGGAAGTTTATTTACGCAAACATGTTTCAACAAACGTTGAAATAGCTTACAAAGCAAAGCCTTCAAAATAATATATCAGATTACAAGCATACTTCTGTAAGCTATATACAAATATATTAACGCCTTATCTTGTTATTATTATCTTTGGAGCAGTACTTTTTCAATCTTGATACTTGGGAAGTTATCGTATTACTTTGTAAACTAACATTTCAACTTTTTGGGGGCTGTTTTGGACTTTGAATCTTGTTTAATTTGATCTTGTTGATCTGTGGCCCTCGTTTATATCGTAATGACTTATTGATAGGCCAATTCAAGGACGACGATTATGATGATGATGATGGTGGTGGTGGTAGTGATGGTGGTGGTGATGATGATATTAATGATGGTGATGGTGTTGATGGTGGTGGTGGTGATGATGATGATGATGATAAAGGTGATGGTGGTGATGATGATAATGATAATTACGATGATGATGATAACGATGATGAAGAAGAAGATGATGATGATATTTGTAATGGTAATGATCACGGTGGTTATGGTAATGATTATAAGTGTACCTTTTGTCCGTGAGACCACTACACTGAACATTTGCATTAAAAGGGAAGTAAATCATATCATGCTTATGGTTAATTGTATTTTTTTGTTAAAGGAGAAGAAAGTATATGAAACTGCGACGCACTGCTGTGGACGCAATGTTGACACTCCCCAAATAAATTATTACAGTTGTACGACAACTGAGTGATTTTGACCACTCTCATGCAATGCGAACAGGCCGTTTATACACGAGTATCACAAGTAATCGTCATTTAATGATGGATCATAATTATAATACAGTATCACGACGTGAAATGTACACAATCATGTTTAACATACATTTAAACAAACACGCAACAATACATGTAGTCATCACGCGATCTGACAAATGATTTAGATAAAGAAAATTTGCTACACCTTCAACATGTTCAACTCTCAACTAATTAATCATTTCCAAAACAGTGGAATGATTACTTATGGCATTTACACAATGAGGCAGCTATTTCTTATCGTCGTGTTAATATTCAATGTCATTCTTGTGCCTCCTGTGTTAATCAGAAATCGATAAAGTTATCGCGTTGGCTGCTCGTCATGATTTTTCATATCTAACTTTTGTAAGAGGCAAGCAAAGTCCAAACACGTTGCTCTCCACGCGTTAAACATAGTTTCATCACGTCTATATAAAACGCGATCACGAAGACTTTCAAGATATCCTCTAGTAATGTCAATACACCCTTGTATACGTAGTTTCATGATTTTCAGGATTATTAGAAACCTTGTTCTGATTACGTAATATGTTATTGCCAAGTTCGCACATTTCAAACGTTGACGCACAAGGCTATTGAAATCGCCGTAGGTTGATTTTTACAAGTCTTTCCAATCGTGTCATGCATGTGCACTTGCCATTAACAATATGGGAATAGTTTTTAAAGAAGACGATAAATTCAAAAAGTAAAGAGCCTGGCGTATACATCTTATTCTTTCTTTTTTTGCAGAAAATTATTTTCTGAGAATTTTAACAAACTGAAGTAGGCCTATATAGTCAAGTTGTAAGTTATTTGCGGGCGATAGATTTTATGGCCTTCTGCGAAAAAGTGTGTATTGCTTAATTTCATTGAGATTATTTGCTTATGAACATGTTCAGCTCATGCAATCGTTTTGGTTCCAGAAAATACCAATAAAAACATATTCGTGATTTTTTTTCCCCTCATCTATTCACAACTGCTCGTAGTCTTGTACGCGCTTTCGAGCTCATTGTCCCTGACTAGCTGCTTTGACAATTCATGAATTGCCTATAGAGCCTCGGACCATGGACCCTTCTCCATTCCAACTCCATGCTTTATAATAGACCATGGTCAATGCTTAAACAAACGTGATAAAGAATTGACAAGCCCTGTGTTACGTAACAATAAATGGGCTAACTGTCGACCGTTATATGTAAACAGCGGCGTACGCAGGATTTTTTCAAGGGGGGGGGTTTTAAAATATTTTGCTCCCGAAAATTTGAAAATCGCGCCGGCCGAAAAGTCGCTCAGTGGGGGGGGGGGGGGGGGGGGGGGGGGGGGGGGGGGGGGGGGGGGGTAAGCGGACACTTTTTTTTTTTTTTTTGGTCTCGAAATTTCATAATTTGACATTTTTGGTCGTTGGGGGGGGGGGGTAAGGTCACCTTATTTAGGTTAGCCGTGGGTATAATTTTTTTTTTTTTTTTTTTTTTTTTTTAAATAATACAAAAAAAAAAAAAAAAAAAAAAACCAAAGGGGGGGTTTTAGGTTTTTTTAGGGGGGGTTTACATACATAAAAATACCAAAGGGGGGGGTTTGAACCCCCAAACCCCCCCCCCTGCGTACGCCCCTGTGTGTAAATGTGATATCTCAAAAGCTTTTAAGCCGATGTAATGTCTTTGTGTCAAGTACACCTGAGCGAAGAGATTCAACATCTCGCATTATGAGTTACATAAGGCGGTGTCACACAGACGCCAAAAATCCGGATTTTAGTTATCCGGAATCCTCTTAGTGCTGTCTGTCATCAATAATTATCCCATTAAAAATCCTCTAACGAAGCAAGAAAATTCTCCCTTGAAAGGATTTTTCAAGGGATTTTTCTGTGTGACACCGCCTATATTAAGGTTTATAATTCCGAAGACTCGCATTTCAGAAGATGCATCATTAGGGTTCATAATTTTGAAAGTCCACATGTAATTCCGAAAATGACAAACAAGGACTGTATTTTGCAACTTCATTTCGGGACATGACGTATGCCTTTTGATGTTTGTTTGATCCCTGCTCCATCCGGACACTATGACATGAACATCGATTTAAAAAAATCAAATGTATTTGACTTTTTTTTACATTATACGGCGGAAGAAACTTTGTTTTTAAAAGGACATACGCACATAGTATACTCTTTCATGTAATTAAGTGCGCCCCGATTCCATGAAACATGGTAAAGAGAATGTGTTTATTTAAGTCTATGATTATGCATTGCATGTACAATCTGATAAGAAATTATCAGACTCTCAAATTCCTAAAGCATCGCTAAATGTAATGACGTTGTAACATGCTTGTCATTTAGCATATTGGATCATGAAATAACGTCTGGTGCCCCGCAATAAGACCGTATAGAGACATTTTTAATGTCAATTTCAGTAAGGCTTTCTTGCTGGCAGATAACCATAAAAAGCGCCTATAATTGACATCACTTGACTGATGAAAATCAAATATCTGTCTGACTTAGGCCCACAACTTCTAAAGTATAACCACTATACTTTCCGTGATCTATAAATATATGTATTGTTGATTGTTTTCTACAGTATAATAAGTCGTTAACTTGGTAGTGTAAACTTTAATAATCTTGGGCATGCATTGTGGTTGCCTGTATGTGTGTAAAGAGAGGAAACGGTGCAGTTTATTGTATTTCTTTAGTTAAGATAAATGAATTGATTAGAAACAAACGACGGACATTTAGGAAGGAAGGGCTTTTCTTGATGGCGATCGGCAGGTTGCGAACCGACCTCCTTTGCCGTGTTGAAATGGGAGACAAAACTCTTGGCTGGTTAGAAAACAATTATGGTCAGGGGTGAATTCACCAATGGCGTATAGCTATACTGAATTTGGGGAGGGGGCTCAGTCGGGACACGTGCCCTCCAATCGAATAAGGAAAAGTAATGAAGAAAAGAGGGAGCAAAAGATGGAGGGGTTGAGGGTAGTAGGGAGGGAGGGAGAGAGAGAGAGAGAGAGAGAGAGAGAGAGAGGGGGGGGGGGGGTGGATGGGGGAGAGTGTCCTTAAGAATTCCTATTTAATCCATCCATTAAGACCGATTTCCCTGATGCCAGCGCCCCCCCCCCCCCCCCTCCCTGGCTGGATCTACGCTACGCCAACAACAACCTTTACTTTCCTGTAGGCTCATCCAAAGTATGTTATACAATGAGTGATAAAACGTTTTAAACCTATTAATTATGTTGTAATTTACTTGTATGCTTTACTAATATCATTGTCTATTTAGACAAAGTCATTCTAATTGTTTTAGTTTAAAAGTATTGTAAAATCTTCTCTACACGTTTCCTGCCTCATCTAGCTTTCCTTCTCCCCCTCCCGCCCCCCCCCCCCCACTCAGGTTTCGAAATGACCGCATGCGTGTTGCCAAAATGTCCTTTTCGTAACAAAAGAAAAAGGTCGACCCGTATTGACTTTACACACCGGACTTTTGCTGAAAGGGGGGGGGGGTGCTGAAAAAGGCTCGTATACAAAAGAAAAAGGTCGAGCCGTATTGACTTTACACACCGGACTTTTGCTGAAAAGGGGGGGGGGGGGGTCGGTTGGAACACGCATATGCGTACCCTAAATAACACTGAGTGGGGGGGCCGGGCTCCCCCTTCCTCTCTTTCCCTTTTAAATGGGGGGGGGGGGGGGGGCATATGCCCTCTCATAGAGACGCCAATGGACGAAACCATACGAAGTATCAGCAAGCTCGATAGCATTCATATTTGAGGCATGTGGCGAATATGAAATGATAGTAATTGACCTTCTTAAATCGTAATGCAACTCGCTCGCACTGAAATCGATAAATCGAATTTCGGAGAAATACGGAAGGCCCGCTCAGACATCCTTCACTTCCATGCCCTTGAAAAAACAAATTGAACTGATTAAAGCTGTCAGATGACTTTCAATGAAGGAAACTCACAAATCGGATAAACTTTATTCTTTCATTTGGGCGGCCAAAGACAACATGATTGCTTCCATTCGAGTAGTTTGCCGTGATCTTTACCATTGTGTTAGTGTAACCATGGCAGCGGACGAGAATCCGAGAAAAGTGGTGTTTTGACTGGCACGCAAAGGTTTCCTGTGTTCTTGAGAAATGGTTGGGAATGGGTTTGCAATGGGTGTGTCTTTATGACAAACTTTGAAATACCAGCGACCTAGTTCGAGTTCCTTTTATGTGTTTATTCAATTATGTCCCTTATCGGATCAAATCGTTCTCATAACTTTGAAATGTTGAGAAAAGAGCTTACTGTAGAAAAGGTAAACAACAGTAACCCCCAAAAGAGGGAAGGGGCACAAGCCCGAAATGATATGATAAACATGCACACGCAAGTAGAAACAGTAAATAATAACAATTCTATCGGATTTTTTCCATTTTCATACTCCCTCAAATAAAAGAGAAAGTGAGGGGATTGTTCATTTCTTTTCCATAATTGAAGTTGTGCACTACTCTTAGTTTGTCATTATATGGGAGAATTGGCAACTTCAAATTGATACATGTATATTAACTACTTTTAAATTTGGGAGAGGTGTTCCCTCAAATTGACGATCAAAGTCCAAACAGGCTGTGTCAGGGGCGGATCCAAATGGCGATAGGGGAGGGGGCCAAAAAATCGCACACCCCCCCCCCCCCCCATTGAGCACCAGGGGAGGGGCCCGTCTCCAAATAAAGGTAAAATTAGCGTGTTTTTACCTGTTTTTTCCCCAGAGGAGGGGGCCCCCTCCCTGGATCCACCACTGGGCTGTGTAAGTTATTTGACGTTTCATAATTATTGTTAAGAAAAATAAAAGATTTCATCCTCCATGTCGGAGGTCAGTTTGTGAAAAACTCTTCAAGAGCAGACGTGACTGACTGTTTACAAATCATATGAAAATCATTAAAACTATACAGCAGCTTCCATCATTGCAACGACACGATCCTCTTGTGCAGCGAAGAGGATGTTATTTTCACATGTTGTTGTCATTTATTTTTGCGGAGACGAGACAAAAGTTGGGTGAAACTTAAGGTTGCCCAACGTGTTTGAGTTATTACCTCATTGTACTTTGGACAGAGTGCATGTAGATCGGAAATCATGGCCCAACTTGACCACGTTTTTTCGCAACAGTGCCGGTTATATACCAGGGGCGCCAGAGACCATGCACGTGCCCCCCCCCCCAGTCGAATGGTGAAGAGAGAGAGAGAGAGAAGGGGGGGAGAAGGGGAGAGGGGACATATGAACATGAGAAAGTACGACTGTCCCTACACTTAGCTCCCCTGTTTATTGAACATTGTAAATGTCGAGAAAGATAGATAGTAGTGCTGGGAAGGGGCATGGGTGGGGGAGGTAACACAAAAACAGAAGATGGTATGAATTCCCTCAACTTCCCCCTCTCCTACCTCTATGACCTGTATTAATCATCCACCTGTGTTATAAGGGCGCCCCCGTGAAGCCAGTGCCGCCCCTCAATGGATGCATACACGCTACGCCATACACTGTCTCGCAATATGATGTGGATCGGGGTTGCCTTGATCCATTTATGGGAATAATAGAATCCATAAAATCAGAATCTAGATAGACGAATCAATTGATCGGACTTAATTGATATCCAAGGTATTTCAATCAAAATGAATTGACTAGGTTTGAAAAATGTCACGTCTCAAACTGTCATAGGATACGAATTGCTTAACTTTCATATTTAGGGAGTGTGTGCGGGGTTATCAAATCTTATATTTGAAGATTTCCATGCGGGGAATTTGATTACCTCGTTCGATCTAACCTTCACTAATGCAATGATACAAATTTAATCAATATCTAAAATCAATGATGTCCACTTTAAACGGCTTTATTATATATAGCCTAGCCTCATGATTTTTTGCCTTGAAATTTTATGAATGAAGTCAAAATAAGGTAAATACATAATCTTCTTTATTATATTTTCATCATCGAATATTGTCTCCCAATCTCTTTGTAATTAATGCTGGGTATACACATTTCCCAAACATGAGGGTAATTTTTTGCCCGACCAACAGTAGGTAATTAATGTCCAAAATGGTCGACTTTGCTCAGTGTTTTAGTAAAAAGGTGACCCTGTTTGGGCATAAGTTACCAAACTTATGCGGAGAAAAGTCAGAAGTAGGTCGATCCTGCTACTGTATAATAGGCGATTTCTAATTTTGAAAAAAAAAAAATGTTAAAAAAAACAAAACATTAAATAGGTAATGCAGTAAAATGAAGAAGGCCAAAAAAAAAAGAATATGTTGTATTGCCCCTTTTAGTGCCAATACATGGGTCGTTCGGTCGGAAATCCTTTTCTTTTTTCTAACCTTTTTTTCTTCTTTTCCTTCTTCCTCTTTGAGCTGATATTTTTAAGTTTTGAATGTTTAAAATGTGTTTTTTCTCTAAAAAACGGTTTAAAAAAAAAATCTTTAAAAAAAAAAAATTGATTTCACTAACAGTGATAACGCGGAAATCATGATTCACGGATGTTAACTTCACTTAATAAATATGCATGCGTAATATTTTTAATAATCATTGATTAATTAATACTCCCACCCGATGCAATTTAACATCGGGGAGCTAGCTCAGATGGTAGAGCGCTCGCTTAGCATGCGAGAGGTACCGGGATCGATGCCCGGGTTCTCCAACTCTGACTTCTTTTGTTCCCTTAAAGGGAGGCTTTACTACTTCAGCTAGAAGGGATTATACCACCCAGTGAGCCATCGAGGTTACTGTGACAGGTGGCTATCTCATTAACTCAGCTCTCATTTAACATAAGAAAAAGAGGATCATGGGGGACCAACAGGCACCGATTTGGGAAGTTTTCTATATAGAGGGAGCAAGTAGCTACAAGTAGGACAGTGTGCCTTTAAGCCACACTGTCCTACTTTTAGCTACCTGTACTTGCTCCCACTATATAGAAAACAATGCATAATCGGTGACCGTTGGTCCCCCATGATCCTCTTTTTCGTATGTTAATTGAGAGCTGATTTGATGAGATAACCACCTGTCCAGTGACCTTGCAGTGTGATCTAATCCCTCCTGTACATTAGTACAAATGAGCTTTAATAATTTTTAATCAAAGAAAATAAAATTAATTAGTAGTGCAGTAACATGAAGGTAACAGTGATAACGCGGAAATCATGATTCACGGATGATTGACTTCACGTTATGTGCGTAATATTTTAGGTAATCATTGGTTAATCAATACTCCCTTCCAATGTATTGTAACATCGGGGAGCTAGCTCAGATGGTAGAGCGCTCGCTTAGCATGCGAGAGGTACCGGGATCGATGCCCGGGTTCTCCAATTGTGACTTCTTTTGTTCCCTTACACGCATTCTCGCATTCATGATCAGTATAATAAAAAAGATACCAGCAGTGCTGGACTGGTAAGGGCCATGGAAAGAAATCGCTCTTAACACTTGAAGGGGAGAGAATATTCATATTTGCCACATGATCATCGAATGAAAAATTATTGATTTTTAATAGCTGAACGAACGACAAATAAGGTGGCCAAATACATAAAGGTACAAGGGGGAATAATAGTATTACCAGGGGCGGCGAACGGGGGGGGGGGGGGGGGGGGGGTGGCGGGACACTTCCCCCCGTAAAATTTGAAAAAGTGCCCCCAAAAATGTATAGCAAATACTGACTAGAGACTGTAACACACTTTTAGGCTCTGGAGGGCCCAAGAGTGCAACATTTAGACTAATAAAATTGAAGAAAAAAAAATCTAGCTCGCTCGCTATGCTCCCTTGCATAATATCCTCCAAAGTGTACAAGTACCGGTAAATAATGGGAAATAGAAATCCCATCCTTGCCAAAGCACCCTACTTTCTAAAATTTTCCTACTAAATATTTACAACCCTTCGGACTGCACCCTCATGACCGACAAAGTAAAAATGAAGTATGAAAAGTATATTGCTTGTTTTTGATTTGATACTATAGTTTTGCTTAGGATTTTTTGATACAACAAAACTTCAAAAACAGGTGAGATGGGTAGTCACTTCCGTCACCTTCGCCCCTCTCGTTCACTATGCTCCCTCGTCCTTTGCATTTCGTCCCCCCCCCCTTCCTGGTCATGAATAGAAATCGCCTCCCTTGGATACGACTGTATCGCGTTTATAATAGTTATTGTTAATCATTGATATAATTAATGCTCTCTCCCATCCTATGTCAACATCGGGGAGCTAGCTCAGATGGTAGAGCGCTCGCTTAGCATGCGAGAGGTACCGGGATCGATGCCCGGGTTCTCCAACTGTTACTTATTTTGTTCCCTTACACGCATTCTCGCATTCATGATCAGTATAACGTAATGCTGGTTTGGGCCATGGAAAACTAGAAGGGGAGAGAACATTTCATTTTTTGCCACAAGATTATTTGATTTTAACTTAAACAATATCCTGACAACCAACATTAATTTGATTTTAGAGCATGGTTGTGAATTCGGCATTTGTTTTGTTTTCAATATTATCATTACAAAAAATCGTTGGGATGCACCCCCTCTCCCAGAATTGTTGCTCATGGTTGGAGCTCATTAAAAATGTTGATGGCTTATAATAATGATTACGATGAAAACGAATTATTGACCTATATTGTCTGTTGAGAGCCAGAATAAAACCATTGGATCGAATGAATGCCCTTCTGGTCAGATTTCCATTATTTTGGTAATTTGTAATGGTTCTAGGACAATTACCCCCTTGACAATCACTTCCGGCCAATTACCAGTGGAACACATTTTTCGGGGGGTATCGTCCTTGGAGGCTAGTTTTCCAGGGGGTAATTTTCCGGGGGGTGATTGTCCAGGGGGTAATTGTCCTAATACCATAAGAGGGAACAGATTCCTTTTAGCTATCAACTGATGCGAGATAATTTTCTATATCCTCAAAGAAATGATAATTTTTGATAATCATTGATGTAATTAATGCTCCCTCCCCATCATTGGCAACATCGGGGAGCTAGCTCAGATGCTAGAGCGCTCGCTTAGCATGCGAGAGGTACCGGGATCGATGCCCGGGTTCTCCAACTGTGACTTCTTTTGTTCCCTTATTCCACGCATTCTCGTATTCATGATCAATATAATACAGTGCTGTTTTGGGCCATGGAAAGAAATCGCTCTTAAAAGTAGAAGGGGACAATTTAACATATCATGTTTGCCACAAGATCATTTGATTTTTATTTAAACAATATCTGACAATCAATATTAATGCTTTAATGATAGGACATGGTTGTGAATTGGAGCCATAACCTTTATAACCGATAAGAAATCGTAGGGGATGTGTCCCCCGTCTCCCCCATAACTTTTGCTTATGGTTGGGTCTCATTTTTGAAAGCTTATATAAATGACTATGACGAAATCAATTTATTGACCAGTAGAGCGTCCGCCTCACAACCGGGAGGTCGTGGGTTCGAACCCCGGCCGCGTCATACCAAAAGACGTTAAAAGACGGGAGTTGCTGCAATATACCTTGTTTGGCGTTCAAAAAAAGGGGATAGAGCAAAGTCGATCTGGCGCTGCTTAGTGGCTGCCGGGCTCACGATCAATTGGGCAAAAAGAATTTCCATTTTAGGTTTAATAAAATTTGGATTAGACTTCAAAAGATTATTACTATTAGTAGTAGAGTAGTACATGTGGTATTTAGATGTTATAAAGCACAAATATGTCGATGATAGCTCACCAGCAACCCCCCTCAACTTCTCCGATAAAGCAATATATCGAATGACAAAATTATTGATTTTTAATATAGTTCAAAAAGCGACAAAATAAGGTGGCCAATACATAAATGTACAGGGGGGAACGGATTCATGTTAGCTATCAACTGCTGCGAGATCATTTTCTATATATTTTCAAAGAATGATGCTACTGTATTGCGTTGATATTAATTTTTAAACATTTTTTAAATATGTTTTTTAAATGTGTTTTTAATTGAAACAATCAAATACAACACAATATTTACAAGTAACTGATGCGAGATCATTTTATACATTCTCTAAGAAATAATGCTACTATATCGCGTTGTTATTAATTTTTAAATATGTTTTAAATATATTTGTAAATGTGTTTTTAATTGAAACAATCAAATACAACACAATATTTACAAGTATTTATAAAAAGATTACAAAAAGGCAGTACAACGTATATTAAAACCTAAACAAGTAAATTTACACTAAGATAATAATTTTAATAATCCTTTATAATCTATAATCCCTAGCTCCCAGTTTACGTCAACATCGGGGAGCTAGCTCAGATGGTAGAGCGCTCGCTTAGCATGCGAGAGGAACCGGGATCGATGCCCGGGTTCTCCAATTGTGACTTCTTTTGTTCCCTTACACGCATTCTCGCATTCATGATCAGTATAATAAAAAAGATACCAGCAGTGCTGGACTGGTAAGGGCCATGGAAAGAAATCGCTCTTAACACTTGAAGGGGAGAGAATATTCATATTTGCCACATGATCATCGAATGAAAAATTATTGATTTTTAATAGCTGAACGAACGACAAATAAGGTGGCCAAATACATAAATGTACAAGGGGGAATAATAATATTACCAGGGGCGGCGAACGGGGGGGGGGGGGACACTTCCCCCCGTAAAATTTGAAAAAGTGCCCCCAAAAATGTATAGCAAATACTGACTAGAGACTGTAACACACTTTTAGGCTCTGGAGGGCCCAAGAGTGCAACATTTAGACTAATAAAATTGAAGAAAAAAAAATCTAGCTCGCTCGCTATGCTCCCATGCATAATATCCTCCAAAGTGTACAAGTACCGGTAAATAATGGGAAATAGAAATCCCATCCTTGCCAAAGCACCCTACTTTCTAAAATTTTCCTACTAAATATTTACAACCCTTCGGACTGCACCCTCATGACCGACAAAGTAAAAATGAAGTATGAAAAGTATATTACTTTTTTTTCTTATTTGATACTATATAGTTTTGCTTAGGAATGTAATTCGTTAATGCAATAAAACTTCAAAAACAGGTGAGGGGGTAGTCACTTTCGTCACCTTCGCCCCTCTCGTTCACTATGCTCCCTCGTCCCTTGTATTTTGCCCCCTTCCTGGTCATGAAATCGCCGCCCCTGGATACTACTGTATCGCGTTTATAATAATTTGTGTTAATCATTGATGTAATTAATGCTCTCTCCCCTCCATCTGCAACATCGGGGAGCTAGCTCAGATGGTAGAGCGCTCGCTTAGCATGCGAGAGGTACCGGGATCGATGCCCGGGTTCTCCAACTGTGACTTCTTTTGTTCCCTTATTCCTGTATTCATGATCATTATAATACAGTGCTGGTTTTGGCCATGGAAAGAAATCGCTAGAAGGGGAGAAAACATATCATATTTGCCACAAGATAATTTGATTTTTAACATTATCTGACAACCAACATTAAAGCTATTTAATAGGACATGGTTGTGAATTTGGCATTTTTTGTTTTTAATATAACCATTACTCAGATCGTAGGGGGTGCGTCTCCCTCCCCCCAGAATTGTTGCTCATGGTTGGGGCTCATTAGAAATGTCGATGGCTTATATAAATGATTACGATAAAATCGAATTATTGATCTAATTTTTGCCTGTTGAGAACCAGAATTGGACCTAAGGTAGCCTACGCCCTTCTGGCCAGATTTACAATATTGCGGTAATTGTAATATGCCTATTAAACGGGTTTTTCCTTATATAAATGTGGTATTTAGGTGTAATAAAGCACAGATATGTTGATGATAAATCACCAGCACCCCAACTTCTCCGATATAGCAAATATGGGAATGACAAAATGGAGACACGGGGGAACACGTCCCCCCGGAAAATTTGAAAAAGTGCCACCACAAAAAATGTATAGAAATACTAACTAAAGACTGCAACACACTTTTAGGCTCTGGAGGGCCCAAGAGTGCAACATTTAGACTAATAAAATTGCAAAAAATCTTCTCGCTCGCTGGCTATGCCCCCCTCTTGCATAATATCCTTCAAAGTGTACAAGTACCGGTAAATAATGGAAAATAGAAATCCCACCCATGCCCAAGCACCCTACTTTCTAAAAATTTCCTACTAAATATTTACAACCCTTCGGACTGCACCCTCATGACCGACAAAGTAAAAATGAAGTATGAAAAGTATATTGCTTGTTTTTTTATTTGATACTATATAGTTTTGCTTAGGAATGTAATTTTTTAATACAACAAAACTTAAAAAACAGGTGAGGGGGGTAGTAACTTTCGTTACCTTCGCCCCTCTCGTTCACCATGCTCCCTCGTCCCTAGCATTTCGCCCCCCCCCCTCCTGGTCATGAAATCGCCACCCTTAGATACTACTGTACCGCGTTTATAATAAGTGTTGTTAATCATTGATGTATGCTCTTTCCCCTCCATCGGCAACATCGGGGAGCTAGCTCAGATGGTAGAGCGCTCGCTTAGCATGCGAGAGGTACCGGGATCGATGCCCGGGTTCTCCAACTGTGAATTCTTTTGTTCCCCTACACCAGGGATATGCTAGAGACACGCATTTTCGTATTCATGATCAGTATAACGTAATGCTGGTTAGAGCCATGTAAAAAATCGCTCTTAAAACTAGAACATGTCATTTTTGTCACTAGATCATTATTTTGATTTTAATTTAAACATTAATGCTTTAATCTAATAGCACACGGTTGTGATCAACAAGCGACAAATAAGGTGGCCAATGCATAGATGATCATGTACAATTTCCTGTTAGCTATCAACTGCTGCGAGATAATTTTCTATATGCTCAAAGAAACTGTATGATACTATCTTGTTGCAAGTGTAATACGTGCAGTCTGGGAGCTGGCAGCAAGATCTTTCTTCTTGATTTTGTTTGATTTTGTTTGATTTTGTTTGATTTTGTTTCTGCATTTTTCAACACAATATAAAGTAATATACAAGCTGGGTACATAATAAATTACTGTATCAACAAAAGTTGAAATGCATATCATATTATAATACAAATCAATCAAATTTAAATAAGTATACATTAAAAAAACTCTAGTTAACAAATGATTTCAAAATTGACAAATGCAGGAGATCGTGATGGTGCACGTTCAAGTTAAATTGAATTGAATTAAATTTATTTTCTTCTGCAAAACATACAATTACAAATCAATCGAAAACATTTTCAACGATTCAACACATACAAAATATAACAATATTTGTTTGAACGTATAGGCCTACACACTATATTAATAATAGAAATGTTGACATTAAAACAAAATGTAATGTAAGTTGAGACTGCTTGATAAGGGACTTTGTAAATTAGACTGATAATCGCTTCTAATGTTCAGATAAAGCGGGTTCGCCTGGTACATGGTTGCGTTAAAAAAGGGGGGAATTCCCTCACGATGACAAATCTATATCCAGTGACGTCATACGCGTGTAAAATGTACAAGACATGTCTCGTCGAGCCAAATTCCGGGAACTGTGGTAAAACCAAATGAGATCCGTAAGATAATTATGTCTGTTACTGACAATCTTACATTAAAATGACGGTCTACCGAAATCAAAATCCTTTTAGTAGACCGAGTAGATTTCGCGAGACAACTTAACCCCCCCCCCCCCCCTCCATTTCCCATATACATCCAGTATTATAATTAAATTCTGAGCATATAGAATAATTGTGATTTCGAATAAAGCCTATATTTTACAATTATAATTTCGGGCAATAGGTCTGAACATAAGTCAGAATGTTAATGTGGCTGAAAGGCCAGTTTCATAACCATTGCAAATCAAATCTTCTTTTCTCTAGCCATGACGTCTGGCTACATTGCTACTAGCCTCTTGTCGATGCCCTCGCGCTGTTGGAGTCTCTAAATTCTGACGAGCGAAGCGAGTCAGAGAAACCGAGGCGCTTGCGCAAGCGCCTCGGTTGCGCCTCGGTTTCTCTGACTCGCTTCGCTCGTCAGAATTTAGAGACTCCAACAGCGCGAGGGCATCGACAAGAGGCTACATTGCTACAGGGATATGTGAGTCTAAATATCCCTGATTGCTGGTATCTCTTTGCTACAATGCTTTATTTTCAGGTTATAAAGCATCTTTCCCAGTCATGTCATACCATGTTAGTACTATAGTAGGTCCATGGTAATACCCCTCGCCCAGTTTTGGTATACTGGCAGAAACTGGTGGTACTAGATCATCAGGCGTGGCATGACCAGGGAGGCGACACATTGCCATGGTAACCAGACAGTATGATCTACCGATGAACTTTCAAGCCCTTGATCATTTCATTTCATGCTCCATGTTTTATATGATGCAATACACTTTAACCTTGACACTCACGCGAGGCATATAGGAATGCTGGTAGATATCGAGATGCAAGCAGCCCTGAACCGCTGGCTGTGCGCGTGCAGGCGACGAAAACGTGCATGCTTTCTTCTCGTCGGGAGTCCCGCCCACGGACAGGCGATTAAAGGTGCATTCCAACTTTCACACTAGCCGCCAGATAGGGCCTCGCCTATATTATAACATGTCCTTGTTCATATGAATGAATATCCGTGTCATGAAGAAGGAGACATTCAGAGAGTCTAAAGAGAGAAAGGGCGGTAGAGGAAACGTTATAAAAGAAGAAGAAGGAGAAGAAGAAGAACAAGAAGGAGAGAAGAAGAAGAAGAAGAAGAAGAAGGTGAAGACAAAATATATGAAGAAGAAAAAGAAAAAGAAGAAGGAAAATAATTAAAAAGAAAAAAAGAAAAAAAAAGGGGAAATAAAACTAATTGAGAGAACGGGAAGAGGGAAATAAAATTGGAAATGTTATATATTTGAGAACATCGAGATGACGGGCACGGTAGGTCTATAATGGAACGGGGTAAATGCACTTCTTCCGCGAGTCCTACCACTCACGTTGCGCGTGTTGCACTAGCTCCCATTCGCTAGAAACCCAATATAGGTCATGTCATCTCAGGGAATCCCGTCTCATGTGTCATCAACATGTTGTTGATTGTGATGTGACATATCAATCTGTCATGCCGTACCCATTGTATTACCATGCCATTTCAGACAGATATTCCATTATGAAAGCGAATCTGCTCCCCCCCCCTCCGATGATCCCTCTGCAAATCCCCCCTCATTATTCATGCAACAATATCAATGCCATACTTATTACCATAGGCTCCGTATGGTAAGATCCGAGGGACATGCCATGAAATCGTTTCCTAGGTTCGTTCTTTCCCCCATCTTTTTTATTCTCCGACCCGCTTCAACATTTGAGGGGCTATTTCATATTTTGAAATGAAATAATGATGAGGTAACACAAAAGATTATTATAATGCAAGTTCATACCTAATTATTTTGAACCCCTGCGCCTTTACAAGTGAAATGAAATTAGGATAATTTGTGTTGAAATGGACCCAAGAACGTATTTCTGAATCTAGGGAGATATTATATAGGCCTATATTATATTAAAATCTTCCTCGTCAAATTTGAAAAGATCCTGACGGAAACTAGATAATAATTATCTCTTTTACTTGATCTATGCTTATGCAAGTTTTTTTTTTTATCGGTCATGACATGTATGTGATTAACAATGGTATGTGTAGGCCCATCTGGTGTGCTAGCAGGAAATGGCGATTAGCAGACAAAATGAATAGGCCTGTAAGTTCACTTCCTTAAAATTAATGTCCCTGTTATACATAGCACAATGATAATTATCGCCATATTCCTATCATACCAACGTTGCAAGTCTTTTAGGTAATTCAGTTAATCCTCTAGTAATAGGTAGGCATAATATACTTTCGTCATAATTGTGAAACGCTTTGCCACCTTTGCAACGGAGAAAGTGGTAACACCCCTTTAAGATCTTGGCGATTTCGCAATACCCAGCTCCACGTGGGTACAGACTACAGGCAAGAACTGGTTGGAAGCAGATCTTGTTTGTGACAAACGGTCAAACAGCTGTTCTGTCTATGGCTTTCATTTTCATTCATGCTTCGCTCTCGCCCGTTTGCGGTTTTCTCTCCGAGGCGTTTTGGAGTAACGTAGTCTATAATACAGACCGCACATTTTAAGTAAATTGAAATGTAGTTAAATCTTCTGTTATTTTTCAGCTATTTGGTTCTGTGGTAACGCAAATAATGACATGTTATGCAAATGCTGTTTTTTATTACGTAATTGGCATCTCTGAGCTGGTAGATATGTAGAATTAAAAATGTATTAGCTATAAGTAAGAATGAAGTTTGATCATTTAGACTATTATAATAAATTCGTAGATATGATGCAATAAGTAGTTCTGACAGATCGAGAAGAGAACAATGAGGGAATTTAGAGGGTTTCCAAGTGAGTCACGGAGGCGTGTGCGCTGGAGCGTGGAAAGATGAGTACATTATTACCAGAGGGGTGTGACAGTGTCATGGCAACAGAGGGACGAAGAAATCATAGGCAATATACGGAGAGAAAGCGAGATAGATAGAGAAATAGAGAGAGAAAGAGAAAGAGAAAGAAAGAGAAAGAGAGAGAGAGAGGGGAAAAAAAAAGGGGGGGGGGGGGTATTTGTTCTAGTGTCATACAACTTTCAAGTTGTTGAGGGAAAAAAGACGTTAGGGGTCACCCCAAAAGAGAGGGAAAAATAACATAATTATAATAGGAGAATTGGGCATGTAAGAAAAAAGAAGAAGAAGACAGAAATTGAGAAATCAGTACGTTCTCGAGAGTCCACGTCCCAAACACTATGTTATCCTCTTCTCTTTACATATACAATCAATGTACACGAAGACTGGACTTTGCACTGGTCACTGGCTGTAGTAATTATGATTATCATGTACAAAACACGGGCAATGAAAATGTACATACCATGGGCTATGGGCATGCACAGTGATTTGTGCATGCCTATAAACCAGAGAAAAAAAAAAAAAAAAAAACGAATCATATTTTTTCTGTAGGGTTAAATAATACCACAAATCCATTGGTGTATATGGACACCCCCCCCCCCCCCCCCCTTAGAAAGAAAAATCCTACATCGCTGTACCACGGAGTTACCTAATTCCACCGTTCCCTCAATACGAAGTGCGAAATATTTCCTTCCACCCCTCACAACAGAACACAGTGCAATGGAACTGAAAGACGAATTTTACCGCACGCACTTGATTTTACCGAAGGACGAGCAATTTGATTGGACAGCAATCAGACCGCCCACTTCCTAGGATCTATATGAATATTCATTATAGCAGCTCGAGAGAGGATAAAATGGACATGTTCGCCCAGTTTCACATGTCATTTTAGAGTCCAACATTTCACTGGAAGAGCTCATTTTTCAGCTGATGTGCCTTATCCATGGTCTCTTGGAAATAATTAACTTCAAACCTGGGTCCATAGTGTAGGAATCTACCATATTAGGTAAGTTCGGAGCTATTTTTGCGTTATTTAGCAGCTCACATCTGATATTTAGTGTGCGGGTTCCGTTCCTTTGCTTCATCGCTCAGCTGTCTTGCGATCAGCTGTTTTCGGACCAGCTGATTATAACGATTGCCTCATCTTACTATGTGTGCCGTGCGGTAAAGGGTATTGCGAAACAAAGAGCATGTACGATTCTGGTTCTTTACCGTCCAGATTTTTCATTCATCTCATATGAGCCGAGCTAGGAAGATCAGATGTATATTTTTCTGTCCGTTGAAGCAAGTGTATTTCAACTTGAAAATCAGGTCTAGAATATTGGTAAGTATTGGGTTTTAGGATCTTTTTGATGATCTGTTCTGTTCTGGCGTGGGAAATGTGTGATCGAGATCGAGTGAAAATGCACGAAGAGAGAAGGAAGGGGTCGGTGACGATACACGATCACGATGGTTCGACGTCGGGAATTTGCATATGGCAGACCATCAATTGGATGTGCAAATCATCAGATTAGGTGTATGCGAAGGACAATATTCTAGGGTTTTTAACTTCCTCATTATTTTTCGATTATTATCCATCTAAATGTTCCACGAACATCCAGCACCACTTCCAACCACAGGCCGTAATCAGTACGACAGCTTGGGAGAACCACTACCCTAAATTTATGCAGGGCCGAGGGTGCAGCACCTGTAGTGCTCTGCGCATGCAGGATGAGGTTTTTTTTAGCAGACGACATGCTGTGGTGTTCTCCACTGCACTGCACCGCAGACATGCAGGCCACACATGGCCCTGCGGTTAGCAACCAGCTTAATATTCCGCCTCCAGTTTTAATATTATATCGCGCGATTTCTTTCCTCATTTCATAAAATAGTTGGTTCTGAAATTGGACACACAATCAGTTATGGGATTTGAACTCTGGTGACTGAAATTAATATAATTATGATTGCCTTTTTAATTATGTGAAATGTTCTTTTTTTATTTATTACATTTATTTCGATTTTTATAATGAAAATACTTCCAATGTTTCATGCTTGCCCTGAATGTTCCCATACTCATTAATTATATATATATGAATAGAAAAATATGTTTAAAAAAAATATTTTTAATTCAACATTATGCTTGAATTAAAGTTTTTAATATGATGATGATCTGACACACATGTATTAATATTTTGTCAGGGTCCATTATAAATAGACATCAACAATTAAAAACTTGAATTTTTTTTATTTGAGTTATAATTACTGATAGTTTAATAAATAGTCTACTGGTACCTTTTCTTCATCATGTAATGAGGTAATTCATCATTCATATGAAATGTTACTTTTGATCTCAGTTTAATAATTAGTCATTGATATACATGTACTTCATGGATTTTAACATTTTCAATTCTGTGATGGGTAATTTTCAGTCTGAATGACATTGATCCATTTAATACTTATAATAATTATCATGAGCATTTTATATATATGATTCTGAGTAATGATATATTAAAAAAAGAAACTTTAAAATCTAACTGGCAATATAAAATACTTGGGCCAGATATGATCATAAATGTTTACAGTATGTTAAATTTCTTTCAATGAATAGATTAGCATTAGTTTGTTTCTACATAATTGTATGCCATCTTGTGAATCATTTACAAATACATTTTGTGCAATGCATGATCATGTAGTTATGCTACAAACAATGCCTGAATTATTTCCTTTACATTTATCATGTTAACTGCCCACTGTGTAAGGTCAATTTAATGAACCCTTCTGGATTTATCTAAAAGAGAAACTAAGAATGAGATGATAAATTTATTTGGAAGAAGGCTTAGTCAGTTTCGTTTCTTGTAGAGACAAGCTTCTGTCATTGCCCATTGTTCTGTATTGTGTACTGAAGTAACGCAACTTGTTTGTCAATTGCATGAGCGCACATTGCATCACCAGTGAGAAATGGAGCTGCGAAACCTCACAAACATGCTCACACCCACTACAAAAAATGGCATTCCTATTGTTATACTGTTTTATTAGTTTTTTATGACTCAATCAGAAGTATTACAATTAGGACAGAAATATTTCCCACATTTGCAGTAAATGGTGAAAGTAAAATATATTTATTAGCAATCATAGAGAGAGAGTGAGGAAGACTGAATGTAAATTGTAGGTTTTTTAGGTAATTTATTTTTTGTAGAAGTGTTTTCTTGTTCATTTCATGCTTGTGCCAATAATATAAAGGGCAGATTATATTTATGAATATGATATCATAATCACTAAAAATGAGGAATGGCAATAAACATGACCAACTCAAATTTTGTGAGGAATTTGGAAATTGACAATGCAATACCGGTACTTCTGTAAAAAGAAGCTTAATTTTTCAGTCTTTATAGTGGGATGTCAATGAAATTTCTTGATTTCAAGCAATTTGTGAACTGTAGTTCATAACTTCATGTTTCTACATATATAATATGTATTGTAGGTTGACTTATATAATTTTTAACCATATCTCTCTTTAATTTTAATCATCAGATTGGAGCTTTGGATTGTCAGAGGTAGCCTGAACAGCGACCAATCCAGCCACACACTTTTTACCCGTCGCCAAGCATCACACAGAACTCAAAATGTTTATCAAGAAGCCAACGTTAGAGACGGCCAACAACCGTCGCTACTGGTTGGTTGGAACTATGATTTTCGAGAACTTGTTTTTCTCAGCCGTTCTCCTAGGATGGAGTTCGCTCCTTCCGGTCTTACTGACTGAAGGATTCTACAGCACCAGATGCACTGAAGGTAAGTCAAAATGTTAACTTTTAGGAGGGGCCAATTAAATTTTTTAATTTGTATTGCACCTTGCAACAATTCTCAATATAGTTGCTGAATTAATGAACCCTTTGCTCTTATTATGTAGCCATTGCTCTTTAATTATTAACCATTTCATTGGAAGTACAATGTAGCTATGTGGTTGTTCATTCAGGCAGCTATTCTGAGATGATTGAGATGATTGAGCCGATCTGTATTTAATATGGGATTTCAAGATATTGTTTGAGAATTGCCTTTTTTCAAGGGGTAATATGAGAGCTTGAGAGGTAGCCCTTTGTAAAAATATGAGTGTAATTGCTTGGAATTTGTAAGTGAGTGAGAGAAATGGATTGAATTGATGAACATATACAATACTCTTTACGTCAAAGCATGTAGAAGTATAGAAGCTAAAGTTTTGGCAGAGTTTCAAGACTCTATTCTGTATCTTAAATCTTCTCTGTACTACATTGGTGTCCTCTGTGATGAAAAGATAATCATAAAACCATGGAGCTATAATGCCTCTTTAGTCGGTAAATACCCTTTTTCAACTCCATAATTCTTGTCAGTGTACATGTAAATCCAAATTTCCTCATGTCTTTCAACTTCCAATTTCACCCCATCAAACTCCCACCCCACCCCAAACATTGCAGTACTAACCTGAGAGAAATAGGGTATCACCAGTGTGTTTAGGGATCAGTGACCTCTTCCAAAGCAGTACACACTGTACATGTATTATGATTTTGCCAGATTCAAACGTAACCCTGGTGAGGTGTTGGATTTCAGGAGCTTTACATCCCCTTTCTCTCATCACAAGCTCAGCTAGTTCCAGTGATTTATATCTCCTGGGTCCCTGGTTCCAGTATGGTTCCAGTATGGTTCCAGGGGTCTGTTTACTAATTCTTTGAGTTGCTCTGAGTATGCCTGAGGAGGCTTTGCAAAATGGATATTTGCTATACTTTACAGTGAGCTAATATTATGTACACCTCACAGGCCTATTACATATCAATAACACTTTTCTTGAACATGATTGCAATGGTTTGCTGCTCAACATTAGCGAATGGCCTGTACTACATGTACACTACATAGGTCCATGTATTATTTTATAGATTGAAAGTTGGTCAAAAAAGAAAGAAAGATGGAGGCATGGAGCCTTCTTCTGAAGTTAAATCGTATGGCAACTTTTGTTAATTTTTATTTTAATCGGGATGGTGTTTCTGGTTATATCATTTGGTAAACCTTTTTCATAGTCTTGATCTACATATTGTTTGGGCTGTTTAGGAAAGGTGCTCCTCTGATATGGTTTATATTCACAACATTCAGGCCTGGGCTTGGCGCATTCTGTTTTTATCCATTCACCGATAAGAATGGAAAAGGAAAAAAACAAATTGGCAGGGGCAATTGCCCAAATCGGAATTACAAATTATTCTAGGACAAATCATTCATTCATAGAATAGAAAGTGAGAAAACCCCATGTAAACATTCATGTTAAACAGATCGTTCACCTCGATCTACTTCTTAAAGGACAAGTCCACTCGAAAAATAATTTACTTTTAATAAAAGCAGAAAAATCAGATAAACCAATCAAAAAAAGTTTGAGCAAAATCGAATAACTAATAAGAAAGTTATGAATTTTTGAAAAAGTATGTAAAACTATGAAACAATGAGATTCACAACACAAATTGCCAAGATGGTTATCAGTTTGTGACGTCATGTCCTCACAACTTATCAATTGCTTTACATAGTTTAATCCCATTAATTTCCCTTTTTATCCCCCAAAACTAGATTTCCCATGCCTTTGCCCAGGTTATATGATTTGTATCATATTGCGTGCATGACATTTCCCAAAAACTTTTATGAATTTTGAAAAATTGATACTATTTTCTGAATATTGTATATTCATAATTATTGATTTTTATATAAATAGTTTATCAAAATTCAATTTTTCATGATTTAACTAGACAAAAATTACTCTTTATTTGTGCATCCACACAAAAACATATTACTAAAAATCTAACTTGGATACTGGTGTGAAGAAATAAGATTTTTAGGGTGAAAATAGGAAATTTATATTATCAATATAAAGAAAATAATAAGTGGATAGTGAGGACCATACGTCATAGACTCATGAGTGAGTTGCCAATTTGTGTAGTGATTTTCAAAGTTTTTCATGTGATTAAAAATTCATAACTTTCTTATTAGTTATCCGATTTTGCTCAAACTTTTTTTTATTGGTTTGTCTGATTTCTCTGGTTCTATTGAAAGTAAGTTATTTATGGAGTGGACTTGGGCTTTAACATCTCAAAAATGAATCATTCATGCCCTATCTGTATGCACATACTGATTTGTCCTTCAACATAAGCATCAGTCAAGGAACCCTGTTAGATTCTCCACCTGCAAGTTTTGTCCTGGTATCTGCAACATTTACAGGTAAACATGTCCAGTTGAGAAATAGGCTGAATATTTGTCTTGTACTGTGGTCCACCTGCAACTTTCGCAATGTTTGTAAACAAGACCCATTTTATGAGGCCTTGGCATTAAAGAAGAAAATAAAAACGTAATGGGTCATTATATACTGTCATTAAATGGTCAATAGAGAGAGAGAGAGAGAAGGGAACAATGGCTTTGGGCAATACCAGGCCAGAAATGCAGAATGACTTATAAAAAACCATCTACAGTTATTCAGGGCTCTTGAATAGATGATGAATAGGGTTGAGGTTTTATGGAAGAGTAGATGTATTTCTCTGTTGTACATGTACTCCTGATTCAAACTGCAGGGCAACAAACCATCCATTGTCCTCTATTCTTGCTAGGACTTGTCAATATTTTTCCAGAGAACACCCTCTGTCAGAACGAGATGTTGTTGACATCATCGTTCTGCCTCCCTTTAAAAACCCTCATTAGCATACAATCTGCCTCCCATAGGACAAGTCCATTTTGTCAGCAGGGGTGTTGCACCTGGACAAAGGCCCAGTGATGTTTTTGATTCTCAGCTGACTGTGTCCACACATCTCAGATTGAAGATCAACAATTGAATCAGGTTTATTTACTATCTAATGGCCTCGATGTTATGGAACTGCCTGTATCATTCAAGTATTGTTAGCTTGAGCTCATTTGCAGGAAATTTTATTTGTCAAAATTGTAAAGCCCTTTTTAATTTACATCTGGGGAAGCAAGTAATGTTGTTGTCAAATCGTTAAAAATCTTTCTTGGAGATCACCAGTGGCTGTGTTATGCCATTGTATTGATGATGCCTCTGCTCATGCTATTGGTCGATCAGAGCACTGGAGTGATCATTGTTTGGGGGAGGGGGATAGGAAGGGGGTGGAGCTTTGGGTATATCCAGGTCCCAGGGCATGGGTCTTGTGTTTACCATCAATCCAGGCAAGCCAAGGAAAGTTGACCTCTAGCTTTGCATCTGGTCAGAGAAACCCCAAACAACAAACCCTCCTGTTCCAGGAACATAACAATTTGGAAATTATAATAAATTTGGAAACAATTTCTTCCAGTACACTTTGTTATGAAAGACTATAATTGCATTGAGTGAAACTCCTGAATAACAAGTGATTGGGTAGCACTCCAGGTCATTTTTATTGAAATCTCTCTATCAATATTATGCTCTCTGTGTTTTTCTCAAATGTAAAACATCAGGCATGCAGCCTCATTCATTCTGAACGTTTTCTGCAGATTGTTTATCATTGATTTTACCCTTACCAGGTATTTGACACCATTGTTGTTATCAAGGGAATGAGGGATACCCAAAATAGATCTTTTATCTCTGGTCAAGAGTCTAAAGATGTATGTTTGCAGATATAGATTTGATAGCACAGATACATAAAATGCAGTATGTCTTCTGCTTATAATTCTCATTCTCCTTAGGCCCCACATCTCTATACAATGGGCCATGGCACCCTTGAAAAGTTTATGAGATACTCGAAAAAACTAGAGGTTACCCAAGATAACTGCACATAGAAAAGAGCCTGAATTTTTGTCATGGGATTGTCTTGCTCACACAGAGCTCCTGGAAAGAATACACATCCCAGAATAGTACACTGTATCCTATCTGCTGATGGTCAGGCAGTGGCATGGTCTTATATAATTATCATAATGCATTTAAAGCATTAGCATACAAGGCAGTATGCTAAACCTGATAATTATGGCAAAGGGGTTGTGCTAATAGCATTATGAATATGATTTGAATACAGAGGCTTGCATTCTGTGAAAATGGAAAACAGATGCTTGGATAATCCTCATGGCAACATGTTAGAAGGAGGCGTGCTCTGGGATGTTGTTATTTCAATCTTGAGCAGTGAGGGCGGGACTTACTCTCCCTAGCCAATGACTTTCTCAGAAGACCTCCAGCTGTTTTGATTATGTAAATACGATTATAATGAGGGTATTTGTGGCCAGCCATACAGAGAGCTTGAAAAGGGGGGGATGTGTGTGTTGTTCATTGCAGGGGTGTATGCACAAGTCCATTGGGGAAGTGTGTGTGTATGCGTGCGTGCACCAACACACAAACCTACCAGGGATGAAGGTGATTTACAAGGGGTCAAAACCCTGGATGGGGGAGCACTTTGTTGTTAGAAAAGGAGAGATAAAAAGAAAAAGCAGAGAGAGAGGGAGAGAGGGGTGGATGTCCCAGGTGTTTGTTTACATTTTCGAGGAGATTTATGCCTTGTTGTGTATCCACCAATGTGAAGAGAGTGGGATGGAGAGAAAGTGAGTTGGTTTGAAGAGAGAGAGAGAGAGAGAGAGGGGCAACTGACCTGCCCTACTTCATCCCATAACAACAAGCTGCCAGTAGGCTAAAAATATAAGACAGAATTGAGCATATCATAGAGCATTGCTCTCTGTTGAGAGTATATGATTATGCCTGCCTGCCTTTTCAATGCTAAATTTAACTGGATGAACTCATGCATTTTCTTGAACAAAGATCAATTATTATTTTATGTGAGTTTCAACAGTTTTATGAAATCACCATGCATTTTCTTTAGTTGACCCACATTCATACAAATATGCAGAGCTTTGGTGGTTAGTTTGAAATTGATATCCTTTCTTTGCCTATCCACATCAGCTTGCAAACTGATATGTTTTTGTAGCTATTGCTCTATAATTTGATATCTGATGAAGATTATGCAAACAATAAGTACCATTATAGCCCCTCTTTCGACAAAAACAATTGTATCACATGACCTGCGTAGATTATGGTGTCTTACAAAATTATTATTTCTTCTTTTATCAAACAGAGGACTTAGGAAATTCAACCAATGATGGTAACGACACTGATGTGCAATATGACAATGAAGAGGCTACCACAATATTTTACGACACCACCGGCTCGTTGACGCCCAGTCCCGAGAATTACGGCCGACCCGTCTACCCACGATGCTCTGCTCAGGACGAAGCGTTGAATTTGGCCTTCACGATAGGCTCTTTCTTGCTGAGTGGTCTGACATTCCCGATTGGAATGGCAATGGACAAGTTTGGAAGCAGAATGCTGAGGATGCTTGGAGCGTAAGTACCACTTAAATTAATAGTCGTCATCTTCTGAAGCAAAATTGTATCTTTAATTTGTAAGCTGAGCTCTGAATGAGAGGATTATTTTCATACCAGGGTTTTAAAGCTTTCTTTTTTGGGGTAGTGAATTATAATTGAACCTAGTGATCCCCCCCCCCCCGATTTCTCTCAAAAACACTTGTATTCCATTCATATAAATTCTATTGTCTTCTGAGGGACATTAATCTGAATGAATATTTATCATCTTCTTCATATTGCTTTCATTCTCTCTCAAAAGAAAATCTTTGTATGTAGAAAATATTAAGGCAGAAAATATTGATGTATCTATTGATAAGGAATACAAGGCAAAATGCCATTGGCCGTGTAGTTGGTGATTGCCATCTCATCAAGTTCCAAAAAGTTTTGTGCAAGATTCATATGATTGGTTTACCCCATTTGTATCAATGCATCATAATCATAATTTGTGTAAAGCCAACCTTACTATTGTATTTGCTGAATGTAGAGGGCTAATCCACGATGTATTTATAAATTGCTTCCACAGTGTCATGTTCATAGCATCATGTCTTATCTTTGGGTGGACGCCTATCGAAATGTCAGAGATGATCATCCCTGCAGTATCGCTCAACGGTGTTGGAGGCATCATGGTCACATTCACGTCTTTCCAGGTATGTAATTGTTTGACTTTAATTCATGAAATATTATCCTACAATTCTGATATTAAATGATAGGGTTGTGTGCTGGCTCTGTCCATGAACAATCTTAATGTACACTCGTGATGAAATAATGTTATTCATGTGCTATTCAGTTATGTGGCAGATTGATTTCGCCCAATGCTTTAAAAAAAAAAAGGATACACCTGTTTTCTATTTGTAACCCAGAGTCATAATTCCCCTTAAATTCCTGCATTTTTCAGCAATGTGGTATCTGTTGAAAACATTAAAAAAAACTATTTTTATTCCTTCTACAGTAATTTTGAATGATATAAGGATAGTGCCTTCTTTCTCATTGAAGAAGCACTATAGTGACTATTAAAAATCAATACTTATTATCTTTTTCTGTTTTTGCAGGTCGCCAACTTGTTTGGAACAAAGAGATCTACAGTGATCAGTCTCAACATCGGTTCCTACGCATCGGCGGCCATCTTGTTTCTCATCCTGAAGGTGAATATATTCCCTTTATATCTTTTTAAAAACTAATACGCCACCTCCTTATCGTAATCTGCCAAGCTGCCTTTTTCCAGAACGTGTCATGATATAGATAATAGGATGACACAGTTTTTGTGTCCAATGAAAGTCATTGCATGCTGCCCTTCCCTATTACATAATCACTGAAGGCCCAAATCAGCTGATCAGGAAGTTGTTGTAATGCAATTAATCTGGGCGTTTGATTTACCCGATTCAAATCAGACTTTGCCCTTTCATTGCCTTGCGGCCACAGCTGATCGGTGAGAATGCTTAATGCATTTATCAGGAATCGAAAGAAGGAAAAAGTACAATGCGTAGAGATGAAATGTTGGGCAGTCTGCACTATTTGCAGTTCACTGGCTGGTTACTGGTTGAAGGTTAACCGTCCAATTAGATTTGACGTTTGTCCGGACTTGAGCAATTAGAACGACGATACAGGAAAGCGCATTGTGTTAATGTATTGTTACTTGGAACTTACCTCATTACACTATAGGTAAACCATTTTTGGGGGTACTGGTATGCACTTTTTTAGAGCATGTACCTCAGAAATACAAGTCTTCATAAATATTATATGAATTCTGACATTTAAGTCCTGTTCCTTAATAATAATAATAAAGTGTATTTATAAAAGGCCAACTCCACTCAATAATTTGCTCAAGGCACAAAATAAACATATTAACATAAAAATACACAAAAATGAGACAACTTAGAAAACAAAACTTTGGAAAGTGGAGAAAAATCGCTGAAAACATGTGGCAGATCTGCGCAGACAGAAAAGGAAGTGAATTTGTTTTCTAAGAGAAGTGCACACACAGTTCATTTTTGTCTATTGTTTTGGGGGAATTCAAGTCAATCCTTAAATCTGTTGCACTTGTACGGCTTTGCCAACCTTTTTGAGAGTTGAGACAGAACAGGAAAGCAGCGGCACGTTTCAACTTTCATTCATGGGGTCACGATTGACAGGTTGACAGTGCATGTGCCAACTTGGATGACTTTGTCATGTCTTTCTCTCATATCTGGGCATGCTCCAGGGAAGTAAATAATGCTAGAGATTAAGTCTGGATAAAGGGTTTTTTCAAAGAAAATATAGGTCACCCGAGAAGATAAGATTGAGAGACAGATGTGCTATTTCATATACAGATGATATTACGACTGTATGAGAACAAAATAGTCTGTTGGTGTTTGAGTTATTGTGATTCAACTTAAAGTAATTGTGTAAACATGTCGCCAAGCAGTCTCCTGAAGTTCACCTTTTAAAAGTTCAACACAACCTATTGAAGATAATCATGGCTTGCAAGTGGAAATGAAATGATTTTCTATACTTGTAATGTATAGAAATCAAGTGAGTTTTTGTTTCATATTTTAATTTGAACAGTAGAACAAGTATAAAATAATTACGCCATTTTTCTCTCTCTGTTTTGTTCTAAGGGTCTCTATGATGCGGGTATAAGCAGACAAGTAATGTTCACAGGACTGGCGATAGCCACTATATTTGTCATCATAAACGCCTACATCAACGTCCCCAAGGAACCCATCCCAGATCCTGAAGGAGCAGCCTTTGGGTAAGACCTCAATTTTCTTTCACTGTATGGCTTTTTATTTGCCTTTTCTAACCTTTGTGGTGGAAGATATTCCATTTGATCTGTAGTTCTTAGACTTCGTAGTGGTGCATGCGCATGGCTCCATTTGAAACATTAATTTAGACTTGTGAAATCACCCTCACACTTTTGAAACCACCCTCAAACTTGTAGAGCTCGCTCTGTTGAGTAATAAATATCCATTTGTTGTTGTGATACAGCAATACATTGCATGAACTAGTGTCTTCTGATGTATGACACTTAATAACTGATAAATAAGCAACCATAGTAATATTTTCTTCTGGCTAAAGATGATTTTATTCAATAATTTTTCCAATTTTTTCCCAATTTTTTTAAATAGAATGCACTGGCAGATTTTGAAGGTCAACCACAAAGTAACTGGCAAGCAGTTCTATTCCATGGTAACCAACGTTGGACGCAAGCTGAGCGTAACGGACGAATCCGCTGAGGAAGCCAAACAGACCATGATCCGCAAGGGAAGCAAGATCTACTCCTCACAGTAAGTTTTATATCTCTTCATGGGTCCTATCATGATTGAGTACTTAAATTGACTCCAGTAAGCTTAATGTGGGATTTTACCGAGAATCATCTCATGTGCCATTTCTCATGTTCCTTTCATTCTAAACTGTGGAACTGATACAGAAAGAATATTGACCAAGGAAGAGGATTTTGACTGATCTGAAGTTGGATGCTGTAAAATCAGAAACTTTTCCATGCAGGAAGCTTTTACGATTAAAAAAAAATGATAAAGATTCACTGAAGTCCTATGTTGTTGAAGCATAAGATGACATTTATTACAACACAATTCTTTTTGGAAACAAAAATGGTCATTATTTGCACTTTGAGAACATTTCTGGAGGGCGTTTCACAAAGCCTTTTTTCAATGACAAATGACAAATCAGTGACAAATCTGCTGATAACCAATCAGAAGCAAGGATTTCAATAGCTTATAACAAAAACTGTCATTTATCACTGATGACAAGTTTTGTGAAACGCCCCCCCCCCTGGTTTGAAATATACTGGTGGCAGCGGTGGGATGGATATCCTATGCATCTCTCTGTGAAGAGCCAGGGTTTCGATATTTCTAACGTCTCCTCTTTCTTTCCTACCATAGGTTGAACCTTGCCATTGAGCTGAAAGAGCGCAAGACGAAGAGGAAGGAGAACAGCCTCATGTACTCTGTCTGCAGTCCCATCTACATCCTTTCCATCATCGTCATGTGCGTCACACAACTTCGTCTTCTCTTCTTCATCGGTTCCCTCACTCAGATGCTTCAGCTCGTCACTGGCAACGTCACAGAAACAAGTAAGCGTTGATCCTTTCTTAACCAGTTGAATACTAACACAGGAAATTTGGGCTAGAGTCTGTAGGAAATGTATGTGAAACAAAATCTAATCGTAGTCAATGGCTTGATTTTTATGCCGAGTCTACTCAATTCTCACCCCTTTTTTAAGAAGTAATGAATTTAATATGAGAGTACTGATTTTGTCATCTTTGACGATTCTTTAACTGACAGTTCTACATCTTCCTTTCAATCAGTCATCTTTTTGGTTGAGATTGAAATTGATTTGAACAGTTCGGAAGACTGTTTAATATTTGGATTGATTAGATATTGGGAAAATTTTCCCTTACGATGAAGTTGATATGAAAGTACTGGATTTGGCATCTTTGATGATTCTTTAACTGACAGTTCTACACCCTCATTTTTTTCCTTCTCAACAGTGGATCAATATATCTACATCTTCGGTATGATGCAGTTGATGTGCCTCTTCACCAGCCCTCTGATTGGTCTAGTCATGGACTTCAAGATCAAGGAGGTTCTCCAGGCAGCCAAGGACAGGGAACGCCGCCCTAGCCGTCGCGAGAGCACCTCCAGGAGACCCGGCTCCGTCAGTGGCGACTCTAAGCGCCCTAGCATCATCAGTCTTACATTCTTCAACGGAGGAGATGCACGCAAACAGAGCAATGGATCGATCACAAACGGACACGCCAAGCAAAATGGAGACGTTGAACAGGGACTGCCAGGGATGAATGGAAACGGAGGCGTCTCCACGAAGCAGAGGCATCCAAGCACATCCAGTACAGCTAGCAACGACAGCATGAACCCAAAGCCACCGATGAGTCTAAAGATCAGGAAACTCTACAATTCAAGTTATGCCTTCTTCATTACAAGCGTTCTCATCATGTTCTTCGGTGTTACTGTCTTAATACCAAACCTTCAAATTCAAGTGAGTATTACGTCCATGTCTTTGCTTCCCTTCTCTCATCCTCCTCACTACATAATCCTCTTCACTTTAACCTTTCTTGTGATCAACTAAAAGCAGTTCTGAATTCAGCCACTCATGTAATGTAAGATTTATCTTCCAATTGTTTATATGAATATGTGAATATTTCAAGTTTTTGCAAAAATATTTAATATTATGTTTTCAAGCTAGAGCAGTTGATTTTCAACACTCAAGGATTACATTTGCGTATACCTTTTCGCTTAAATCAGTTCCATCTTTCAACATGTCTTTTTATATGCCACCTTGCTTGCACACATACCCCACCATTTTTCCAAAGCCAAAGTTACCTTTTCTTGCATGTTCTAATATATTCTTGTTGCGTTTCTTCTCTTGCAGATTCTAAGTTTCATCCTGCATACAATTATCCGAGGGTTTATTCATTCAGCGGTGTGTGGGCTCTATGCAATCACCTACCCCGCATCTCAGGTCGGAAGTCTCATCGGTCTTCAGTCCCTCATCTCGGCTTGTGCAACTCTCCTTCAGTACCCCATCTTCTTAACTATTGAGGGCCCACTCAATGGCGATCCATTCTATGTAAGTACCCAAGGGGATCAATTTTTCATACCAATGTTTCCAGTCAGTATTTTGGTGTTGTGACACCTGCTTTGGCGGCAATCGCCTTAGGGTCGATATTTCTGAAATCTAAGTCCTATGCTTACCAAGTTCCCAACTTGCAAACCTGGTTGAAAAACTAACCCTAAACCCATATTTCCGATGAAAGCACAGAGCAATTGTTGCTGGGACAGGTGCTAGATAACTTGTATTTCATAGGGAGGCTAAGGTTTGAGGGTCATCCAACACTTTTTGCAGTGATGACCCACTTCAAAGACCATACTGATAACCAGATCACTTTGACTATTCCCACATGTCATTGTGAACCATATTTTGGTAATGAGGAATATCACTTATTCTGTGTGAATATTCTGCTTGAAGTTCATGGTGAACAGCTGGGTGTGGCCATTCATATGTTTGTAATATCGATACTTCGAACAATCAAAGGTCCCGTCAGAATAACATCCCCACAAACAAGGTTTTAGTTTTTGATGAAATCCTGAACACGGGGAAAACAATGAAAAGGAAGCCCGATGTTATCATGGAACGAGTCCATGAGACAGTGGGAACCAACCTTTGGAAGATAAATAGTGACCTTAGTAAAGCAAGCAGGGCTCGGGAATAGCAAAAGCACCGATGGTGAAAACTGCACCATTTGGGAAAACAGTTTAGAGCCGGCTTTCTTTTCCTGTATAAGGACAATATTGCCTTTGATCCCAGAATGCCGGGTAATTGTACTATTCAACCAGCTGGTAATCGGCACCTACTTGAATGTGGCTTCCTCCGTTTGAGGTCACAGTGGCAGTTATGACTTCACAATGCATGATGTTGACACTATTTAGGAATAGGAATATCTTGAATTTAGATAAGAGAAAGAAAGTCTTCAGACTTGATAAACCGGTAGATGTGAGAGACTTACTTCTTCTGTAAGAAATGCAAAAGGGAATATCTTATCATTTTGTGGTCTAGCAAGAAAGGGTGTTTGTTCTTCCCGGATCACGTCCTTAGATTTCCTGAGTTTATCGTTGCTGTGGGCGGCAACAATAGCATAACATTGCAGGGTCACATGTACTAGTTAAAAAAACTGGTAGCTTGACTTCAGTGATGATACAGTACTTTTTACTGTCGTGACAGTTTCTCTGACCTTTATTTTTAAACCCCTGATTATTGTTGGCGTTGTCTGGGTTCCTTCAAACTAAACAATGTGAAGTATATGTAACTTCCAGCTGGGCTGACACAAAGGCTATCACCTTCTCACTTCACAATGACAGTGTTTTATCATTTGGTTTTCAAATATCTGCCGGAGGGATAAACAGTTAACTGCAAAAGTATGGAGATGTGTCGGTTAAGAAAGAAATAAGGAATTGATTACAGCTTATTTAAAATTATTTCTTTTAACAATTCTGCCTTTAATACGATTGTTAAGTTAACTGAATTGCCATACTCGTAGGTAAACTACAAATGAGAGAGTCATAAAATTAAACAATGTCTTCTCTTTTTTCTTTGTGTCTTTGTGCAGTTAAACGTCATCATGTTCGCATTGTCCGTTCTCAACTTTGGTCTTCCAACCTACATGTTCTACCTCGCCAAGAAGCTTCGAAGGGAGCAAAAAACCGAGCAGGAACCCGATGAGCAGAAACTCATCAGGTCACCCACTAGCAAGAGCGCCCTGGAAACTGTCCCCGAACAGGTCTGAAAGAACTGGGAAACTGGTCTTTAGCTAAAGACTGTACGATCGACTACAGGAGATGCGATTCTGGATTTTCGACTGCTATATAACGACACTTCATTGACTGAAATGAATCCTTAGCAGAAGAATAAAAGCCAGGAATCTGTAAACTTGCTGGACTTAATAAAAAGAGTCTGAAAGTATCTGGAGATCCAGTGGCTGTCACTAGTGTCTACAACGGTTGTGTTCAGTAGTGACGAACAAAGCTCAAAAACATATTCCAGGATCGGCAAAGGTTTCAAGGATCTTCTTGTCAGAGCTGGACTATTCTGGAAAAGATGCGAGACTAACTTGCAAGTGGCACGTGAAATGTGGCTTGCATTGTTGCAAATTCACGAGGGGTGAACTTTCTGTAAATGGAAGAAATCCTCCCATTTATTTATATTAAACAAAATGTTTCTTTATGTTTAAAGAGTTATTTAACTTGCCAATATTTCTACTTATCTAATGGCTTATGAGCCATTCCCCTTCATTAATGATTTTTTTAAAAGATCGTACTACGATAGATACAAGATACCAGTTTGGTATTGACGATATTCAAATTCTATTATCAGAATATATTCACAGAACTTTCATTGTTTCGTTGATTTATTTTGCTTCCTGTTGTGTAACGGTTGACTGCAAGTTTCTAATATACAACGTCTTCGTAACAAATGTTCATTTGTGTGCATAAACATGCGCAATTTACAGTGTGTGATATAAGAAATATTTTGCTTGTGTAGAAAGCATGTAGATAACGGAGAGATGACGAAGCAGATATGTCTTTTCATCGTTGAAAAATAGCATGTCATATTTTCAATCTCTCAAATAGCTCAGGTCAAAGTGTCATTGAAAGGTACATTGGCTCAAAGTTATGTCGGTTCATGAAATGACGCATGAAGGAGAAGAGCGAATGGTCTGCAGTGCCTTGAAGGCCAAGAGTATATTACCGGCTTAAAGAATAAGTTGCTCCAAGTCATTAGAGTGTGTGTGAAAACTTAAAAAATATATATGTATTATGACTTGTTCGATGTCAGGATCTAGGAAAAGGCAAAGAGTTGATTTTGGATGACAGGTTTTTGGTGGCTTATCTATGGGACTTTTGGGATAAATACATGCGATTCCGAAAAGTATTGAGAGCAAATTGAAAGGCATGCCCAAATATAAACTTTAAGTTGTGTATTGTAATATGCTGCAGGTGTCAGAATAGTGATAATTTCTGTTAAGTATATATTTGTAGTTATATACATGACAGTTTAATTTATGTTGTGGTAATCTGACCGGGAAATGTAAAAGTTGAGTGTAGATAAATTCTATATAAACCACGCATATTTAAAGGTCAATATGTTTTTGTCACCTTTTAACTTATTTCATGATTTTGACCTATCTACAGCTCCAATTTGACATTCATCTCCAACATTATTAACAACCATGCATCCTAGATATTGATAATAACTTTGTCTATGAGTATACACATTTAAACCCAAATATTTAATGGGAACATAATATTTATGTATAGAAGTGATCTTCTATTCGAGTGTAAGATTTTATGATGTATGAGAGCTTGAAACAGAAAAATAAGATTGTATTCCTAGTCTTTCTAGCATATTAAGTGTGAATAACTTCTCGTGCATTCCATATCAGACCCAGAATGTTCAGCCCCTTGAACTGAACTTTGTGCACTCCTCTTGAATTCTTGCAATTATTTTTTTCTCTTCTTCTGGGAACAAGAAATTGGGATGGATACAAGATATGTTTGATTTATCCAGACGTAGGGATCGATTAATTACAAGACAGATTAAAGAAACATTACATGCTTTTTTTGGAAATGAGCTCGCATTTTCACGAGGCTGATGAAGAAGAAAAAAAGGTGAAAATCAAGTAATGTTGATCAGTTGCAAGAAAAATCAATATTCATTACATATTCCCTTACCAGTAGTAATTTGCACTCGAGATGAATGTTGTTTCCCGCCGTTTCCGGAGAAAGAATAGCTCCCCCTTTCTCACTTACATGATCAGTTTTACATGGGTCAAACTGAGATTTTGTATTCGTAGCGTTAAGAAACATTGTTTCCTGTGTTATTCAGGGGCAATAATCATGCTTTGGTTTGCATTGTATTTTAGTGGTAGGAAAAAAGTGCAATTTATAGGCTTCTTAGATGTGAGTTGTGTGATCCCAATATGTTCCTTTTTTGTTAGATTTTAACAAAATAATGAAGTTGGTGTGCTGATTAATGTATGCATCATGTCATAAAAAACTGATTTCAAACATGTCGTGACTTCTTGAATAATGTAAGTATGTTATCTAAGATTATTTTTTATATGAACAGTATTTGAGAAGGGCATTTTATTGTTAAGCTCTTTGTTGAAAGAAGTCATGCTAGATATAACCAAATGAATTTTTGTAACGAGTAATAAGCAGATGCTGGCGTGTGATTTGTTACTCCTCCTAACCCAGCTAAGGGTTGGTAAGGAAGACTTTATGTAAGAGAGAAACAAGTAACTATTCAAATGCTCGACTCTTATTTTGACACCTGAAATAGATCGTGAACTTTAAGAGCATTTCTATTTATGACAGCTTTGAATGGTCCAAGCAAAAAGATATTTGTTCTGTGTTGTTGTTGATGCCCAGTTCGGTGTTGATGGCAAGCGTTTCTCTTTCTTTGGGAGTTGTGTCTAAATATTTACATGTATCATACATTTTTTGAAGATGTAATAAAACAAAAAGTAGTTCTATATTGGCAAGGTAAAATCAATATTTGATGTGTCATACTTTAAAGTTGTTGGGAGAATGGATGATATGATGAGGATAATGACCATGATAAGATTATGATGATGGTAGTGATGATAGTAATGATGATAGTAATGATGAGTATCATAATGATGATAATTAAGATGATTATGATAATGATGGTGATGATGCTGATGATGATGAGGATGATGATGAGGATGATAATGAGGATGATGATAATGAGGATGATGATGAAGATGATGATGGTAATGATGATGTGGAGATGATGATGCGGATAATGATGAGGATGATGATGATGATAATGAAGATGATAATGATGATAATGATTTGATGGAGATTATGGTAAAGGAGTTATCTCTATGCCTGATGACGACGATGGTGATGCATATACTTAAAAAAGATGGCATTTAGGATGTTCTGATGGTGTTGATTTACGATAAAGGGTGACAAATGAGACAAATTAGGATAAGGGTACATATGTGTATGTCCCGCAAGGTAATGGGAATTGGAGGGAACAATCATTGTGCAATCGTTGCCTAACTTCGCTTCACTTTTAACTTGGTCTTTTCTGCGCTAGCCAGTTTTTACAAATTTTTTACTGGTCACTCAACTGTAATTTTGTTAAAACTCTAGTGTGTAATCTAATTAAATTTGTTAATAGAAGTAGAAAAGTGAGAGGAACAGGTCATTCAGAGCTGCCAACCATTTTGTTTTTGCCGGAATTACTGTTTTTTCCTCCAAATTACGGTATTACGTTTTTTCTTCATACATTTTTTTTACATACCGCACGTTAAACAACTGCCCTAAAATGGTGATTTGATCACAAATTCAACAGAAAACTAAATTTAAAACATACTTGAAAAGAAAAAAAATCTCAAATAGAATGAAATGCCGATAATAACAACATAACCACCCAAAAAATTCCAAATGGCAAAAACAGCATGATGAATGAACATTCCTTTTTTTGTTTGCACAAGGTTGGCAGCTCTGGGTCATTGAAAGTTTGAGCAAATTCCAATAACAAACAAAAAGAAAGTCATTAAGTTTTTAATTTGTGATGGATCAAACACACAAATTGGGAAATTTGTATAGTCCCTGAAGAAAATGTTCAACCATACATGCACCCTAAATAGATTTATTGCAAATACTGGTATGTTTCAATACAACCCCTGTATGGATAGAATCTATTCAGTCATCAACAACAAAGAAATGAGTTTATCAGTTTCTATGTACCAGGCAAATTGAAGAGGACCTCATAAGATATGTCAGTGTTCCGAATTTTTGTTCAATCGATTGAAACTTCAGAAATTCATAACTTTCTTATTTTAAAGCGGAATTTGCCCAAACCTTCACTGACCCGTTCCTCTCATTTTCTTCTTCTATTAAAATCAAACAAATATCAGGGCAGACTTCTCCTTTAACAGACTGAAGCCAATTAATACAGATCAATTCAAGATATGGTGAAATTTTCATTTTGGAGGATCTTTTTTCTCTGTGTACACATACATTTTTGTTTTTACACACACACACACATACCATTTCATTAAAATTCCTTTCTATTCCTACGTTTGTTGAATTAAATGTAGATGATCATGTATGCAACTCCCTGTCTTGTACCTCAATGCTACACACTCGACCTGCTTTCAATAACAGGTAAAGAAATAAGGAGTCTAAACATACAAAAGAAGGTCATTTATCATACAATAAATTTATTTACAAATTTAGATGTAAATCGAAGTGCATTTCACTGGAATATCTTCTAAAATGAAGAAAAAATATCAGCTATGTAATACAACTGGAACTGCATAATAAAAGACAATTTTCAACTCCAGTCAAAGGTTTTATATACTATTTCGTAATCAAGTATTCCTGATAGATGCACTGAATTGCATTTGGAATGGAATGTAAATCAAATGATGGAATGTTCAGGATAAAAATATAAAGTATAAGATGAACACTACACATATATAATGCACTGAAATAGCAGTATATCATTATAATAAATCTGTGTTTTTATTGAAAACTAACCCCAGTCTATAAAATCTACTACAGTGGAACCTCATTCATAACAAGGTTTTGGGACAATGGAAATTACCTTGTTATACATTTATCAGGAATCTTGTTATATCTGGGTAAAAAAAAAAAAGAATATAAAGAGCTGGGACCAACATAATCACCTCGTTGTAACAGATACCTTGATATATCAGAGGTCTTAATAATGACGTTCCACTGTATATGTTTTTGGTTAACAAGTGGACATGGCTTCAAAATAATGAAGAATTGTGTGAATGCAGTGTATAAGAGTTCGACAGTAGATGGCGACCTTTCTTCCTCCCACACCGCGCAAGTCAGCACAAGTGCATATATGATAGTGGGGAAGACGATTAGACAAGCTTTCTTCCGGCTTCCATAGAGAATGTACAGCAGTGTCAACTACCGGTAATTCCTTATTCTAATAAACTTGTGTTCAGGTTTCATGAACTTCCTCAATGATTTGATGAGATCTATGCTGGGAACACCATAACTTTTTACTTATAGTTTATTGGTTCCGAAACTATAATTTTTATCAGAATTTCCAGTCCTCGACCAATTGTGTTTGTATGGAAACCGGAAGTGCCGTTGCCAATACCGTAGTTGCGGTAGCGAGAATTGCAACCTTACTTTAAAAAAAAAACCTGATAAGACCGTAAATTGTAATTTTTGCGGTAACAAAATGTGTATTCCTTCCTGGTAAAAACCATATTATTTCCCCCATCGATCTCAAAGGCCTATTCAATCTTAAATAAATGCCGTAATGTCTTTCTTACAACATCTCAAAGTGATCTGACATTTACAGCCGCCATACTCTCAAATTCCATGTCTGAGTGAAGAATACATTAGCAAAATATAAATAAAATCATCCAATACTTTAGGAAGACCAATTGCATGTATTAGCAACACAAGACTTTTATTTGCTCAAAACTCATCAGTCTATGAACTTGCACAACATTTTACACGTTTCCCACAAACAATAATGATTCTTCACAAAACATGTAAAGTATTATCTTTACCCTGTCATGAATTTGAAAGTTACACGTAATCATAAATAAATGTAGAATCTGTCGACTGGTCAGTGTTTTGTTCACCCCTCAGTGACAGATCAGAGGCTTTCAAAATGATAGGTGACAAAAATCATAACAAGCTGCACATATATCTATTGCCAATAAGAGATACAAATTTCATTTTTGAATTTTTAGAAATAAATCATGAATATGTAAACGTGTATGAAGTAGTACATTCAGGCATAATGTAAGGATTCAAATTTGCGAGGGGAACTCAATTCCCTTTCTTCATACTACCTTCAGATATAAAATAAATGAAAGATATTTTAGTACTGCATCATATATTGCAGGATTGCAATATATGAACCGTTTCATTTTCAAAGCTTGGTAACAAAAAAAACACCAATCAAACATAAAACATATCATCTTCAATAACAATAGAATATAGATCTTGCCATATCATTTTCATTTAGATATTTCACAAGGTAATACACAAATTGAATTGATTTACACAATTGTGAACAAATTTCACAATATCAACATTATGATGAATACACACACACACTTTCAAGCTTTTGTCCACAAAGAAAGGCACTTTTGCATTTGATGTATACCTACATGTACATACCCACAAAACATATGGACATTATGATGTCACAAGTTTTAGTACTATTACTTTATGGAAGCATCAAGGTAGAATTGACAGGTTCAACGACACACACTCAGATTACAATCGCTCCACAGTCAATTTACTACAGTAACAGAATTCGTAATGTCAACTCGGGTCAAGAACTGTGTGGGTCAAAGTTGCGATATCGTAAATCTGGACTTTTCAATCTTTTAATTTCATCATTAAAGGTATGACTGTAAAAGAGCTCTTTGTAAAAATGCAACAAAAAATGACAAAAATATGGCAGTGAAATGCTTCGTTTTGTGCCTGATGTAAAACGTGCAAAACCCATTTGTGTTTGTTATATGCCACACAAATAATCACCCTATCTGTGCCACAATTTATTCATCATGGGATAGATATGCTGTCCCTCGGATAGGACGTTAAATAGAGGCCCCATGTAGAGGGAAGTCACCACCTTTGCACATTTAGAGCCCACTGCACTATTTGTATAAGAGTAGGGGGAAAACCCTGGTGTAGTGGTCCACCTGCACAATCCCAAACAGTTATTTTGGGAGGAGAGTCCCGAAGACTTCCCAGGCTCGGGTGACGCCAAATACGTAATAATAATACCAAAGGCTTCAAGATTATTTAACCGTTTTCAGTGCAAGATTAATCCATACCATTATTATTTGGGGTATCATGGAGCTGATCAAGAGCGGAAATGGGTGATTTTGCTGAGCCATTGTGTTGCACAAAGCAATCTATCTGTCAATTAGTGCCCATTGTTTTGTGCAAAATCGCATGACAGGCAACCGAGCAACAGTGCAGACGGCGATTGAAGAAAGGAACCTAAATGGCAGTGAAAAATTCCTGAGGCAATGTTTATCAGACCCTGTTAGTGTCGAGTTCTCTCATTGCATCATATAACAACGTAATACCAGGTCCAGATGATTATATGGCCGCTAAAGATTTATTCAGATATACGGCTTTTAAATTTGTTTGTAACTGGGAGACAACCACGCGCAACAAAGGCCCGCACTCGGTCATTTTACTCACAGTTTTGGATTTTTTTACGTGAAAGATAGCATTCCCAGGGTTTTGGATTAAAGGTAAAAATCAGTTTTGGAAACGCCCCCTCTCAAAAAATGAAATGGAAGCTCTTATTACCAATCATGTGTAAGAATATGTTTTGACTAATACGTGATGATACAAATTTTTGTCAAGAAACCGCCTACTAATCGATATATCTGGTAAATTATTATATCTATTTGGACCTGATAGATATTGCGCATGTGTCACCTAGTCCCATATACATATTTCTGTGTACAGTGCCTGTAATCAACCTTTTCTGATCGATTCCACAATGTTTCTTTCACGATGCAATCGCTTGACCATAACTTGTCTTTATCTGTAATAATTACTAAGATTAGACATTTCTCGACTATTTTTACTCGTTTTTTAAATGAAAATGTATCACTGTGATAGTTGCGGATATTCTGTGTCGGTTGCACGTTTTGTTTTATCAGAACCATGCAGGAATGAGTACCTATACGCAGACATGGGCACTCTAATCATACTTTCAATTCAATACAGAATCACGGCAATTTTGACAGAATGAATAGTTTCACCCCTGGCACCTGATACATCGATGGACCAACTGGACGCACCGAATCAAGGTTTAAACATGGCCGACACACAGTTCGCTCAAAAAAAAAATACAGTCCTCAGACATCTGTAGGTGAAGTGGGAGGTAAGATGGTGTACTTCTCCTCTGGTAATTCTTCTTCTCTCTCTAGCTTCAAATGTTTCTCTTTCCTTCTCACAAACATCCAGATGTAGATTGGAAGGCTTGCTGTCAGAAGGTTGAATACAATGAAGCAGATATTGAGCTGTAGGAGAAAAGAAAAAAGGGAGGAAAGGAAATATTAGCAGTAAGATTCATTTTAAATGTATAATTTAAGTAATTTCAACTTATCAAATACATTGTAAAGTGATTTCCAAGCATAATATTGCATCCTCATACCTAGAATCACTTAAGAATCATACTCCACTATTTATGTCTTTACTCAGAGCCACAAATACCTGTGGGTTCTTTGTGTAACAGGGACACCAAAAATGTCACAAAGTGGGTCACTAATTTATGGAATTACCCATATCCATCCATTCATCAGGCCATCAATGAATCCATCTATTAATCCAATATCTATCTATTACTGTATCTATTCATTCATCCATAAATCTATCTAACCATATATCCATTTGTTTTTACAGTCACCTGACATATATTCATCCATCCATCCGTCTATCCATCCATCTTTCTATCCTTCCCTACACTCTATCACTTTTCACTCTGTCAATTTGCTTGAAGTTGGTGGGTACTGATAATAAAAGGATCAATATTGAACACATAAATGTAGATGTACCCATCCATCTGTCCATCCATCCATCAACCCATCCATCTATCTATCTATCTATCCATCCATCAATCCAAGCATCTCTTCTCTTCTCTCAATCGTCTATCACTTATTCAATAAGTAAGTTGGTACTTACTATAAAAGGATCACTATTAAGCACATTTTGAAGGATGCTGAAGATTGGATACTGAAGAAGACCAAAAATACCAGCGAATGATCCCATCACACCAAAGAGAGTGCCAAAATACTCCTGTGGGAACCTGTTGGGAGAAAGAAAAAGACACATCAATCAACAATGATTATGAAGTCAATGTAAAATGAGATGGCTCATAATATATGTCTATATTTAGCTTCCTAAAACTAAAAGAAGCACGTCCCACACAAAGGGCTTCATTCCAGTTGCCTGTTTCCTTGAACAGGCTTGGAATGATTCTTGAAGAAAAATACTTTTCACAGATTTAAACAATATTTGTGGCTCCATCCAGAAAGAACTCATGCTTTTTCTACAGCTTATTTCAAGCGAATACCACAGCATCATCACAGACGAACCTCCCCCACCCCTAAAGATGAACATCATGGGATGAAACCTAAGTTTCACCCTCTATTTTTTGCCTCACTCCCAGGCAGTATGATCTGGGGGGTGTTTCACAAGGATCCTAAGTCAAACGTAACTCTAAGTTGGACTTATAAATTATGGAGAGCCATTTGTAGCCTTAAAATAAAATATATTCAAAGCAAAAATTCAAGTAGCTTAGACTTTCATAGTCTTTTCATAAATTCCACATGAAGAACATGAAATCTCCTCGATAATAGAAAATATGAATGACGTGAATCAACATTCTATGCCTTTTAAAATAACTTATACAAAATACTTTCACAGATGCTAACGGCTTTCCATAATTTTTTAATCCAAGATAATTTCAACTTAGGATCTTTGTAAAACACCCCCCTGGTATAATACATACATGATTGGAATCACAGCCACGGAGAGACCGTAGAGGAACGACCTGATGACCACTTGGATGATGAAGGTCAGGTACTGCAGCTCCAGCTTTGGAATGACGATACAGATGGAGAAGACGGTGAAGAGGATGGTCGTCGTGGCCAACGGGAAGCAAGTGTCCTTCAGGTCCGCATAGGGACTTCTCTTGTCGACTATTTAAAGAGGAGATGCAAAGAAGACGATACTGATGAATACAAGCTTAGAAAAATAGTATGTACACATATCATACATGTGCATTAGTGAGAGAGTTAGTATACAAATGATGCATGCACATGAGTTCATTAAGATTTTACAATCTATACGCACTCGAGTTGAGGCTGTTTGTTTTTTAAGCACTGTAAACATGTTTTATATGTTGTTTCAGAAATGGTAATAAATTCATTTGTTCAATTTATTCATTCACTCATGCATTTAAAGTAGACTGACAAAGTCTGCAATCAAAGAAGGTGAATCATAGCGGCTTTTTGATTTTATCATTCATACGCCTATTGAGAACTCTGATCATTAGATTTCAAAAGTTTGAAGATTTAAATCAAATTCTATTGCGAATTCTTCCACAGTTGGGCTGTAGTCAGATGATATAATGTTTTATCCTTAATCCTTAAGACTTACGATGCTTGTTGGCGAACCACCCGGTGGTCATCTTATTACGATCAAGGAGAAGACCTCCCAGAGGAGCCACCACAAACCCACAGAACTGGAGCAGGGAGAAGACGTTGGTGTACTTGCTCACTGCAAAACAAAAAAGAAAAACATACAAATTCGCAAATAAATCATTTGATTACCGTAAATAACGTTGTATAAACCGCCCTCGTGTATTAACCGCACCCCTCTTTTTCGCCCTTAAAAAAAAAAAAAAAAAAAAAAAAAAAAAAAAAAATTTTTTTTTTTTTGCCGAGATTTTTTTTGTGTGTGTGTAAGATCATTACGGTACTGTAAATTAAAAAACAGTAGGGACCTAGGATAGACCCTTGTGGTACACCATGTAATAGAAGAAAAATTGGAGGAATTATTATTATAAACTACATATTGAGATCTATCAGAAAGATTACTTTCAAACCAAGATGACGGACAAATTTGAGTGTTGTTCTAGTTTCCGAGTGGTGAGTCAACACACCGATTACCGAGCTGGGAGACATTGCCAGGCATAGCGCCAGGTAGAGGGGCATAAATTGAAACTTAAAAAAAAAAAAAAAAAAAAAAAAAATTTTTTTTTTTTTTTTTTTTGGTGTACCGTGTATAAACCGCACCCCCGACTTTGAAATTTTTTCGGCGGCAAAAAAGTGCGGTTTATACACCGTTATATACGGTATACAATTTAAAGAGAATGTGTCCTGACAAGTCTTTTCTTCAGTAGTTCTCTGATTTATTCATTCACATTCTTGTTGGAGTGAGAACCGTTTTTTTCTTCTTATTTTAGAACTAGGAGTCTTGATTCATACTACACTTTAGCAAAATGTCATTGCTCAAATCTGCAAAGACAAAGCCACCGTTTCCAAATAATACTGCTTTCAAACTGGCTTCTATCGGACTCACACCGATGAAAATATAGATTGAATTTTCCTTATGTAAACAAAGATAAAACCTCCGTTTCCCCTGCTGTCCCTTTCATACTGCCGGTGAAATTCTCTCGCTGTAGCGACCCCTTGCCGGAAGTGAAGAATTATTAGGTAATTATTAAGCCTGCGCCCCATCTAGCTAGCATGCAGCATGTTAAAAAAAAAGGCAACAAAGTCAACAAACACAGCTGGTTACGATAAAGTGTGCGTACACTGCGACATTAGACCATTTTAATCGGTGTTTTCTCTCGAATGCATTCACAGTGGCATGTTTCATCGGTGTCACACCGATAGAATGAGAATTTCTCCTGCTCTTGAGCAGGAGAATTTAATCGCCTATTTCTCTTCTTTTCATCAGCTATTTAATCAGCTTTTTCTCCTCTGTAGCATTCATACTGGCCGTTTAATCGAATGCGTCCGGATGCATCCGATGAAAATCAGGCCAATTTGAAAGGGGTATAAGAGAGGACTATAATGATTGCTTGAAGGACAGGCTTCGTCTCCTTTTGTGTCTCATATGATTAGTTTTCATACAAGCAGGGCCTTTGCTTCAAAGTGTAGCATTTTAAGAGCCTTCACTGTAGAACTCTTTTCATATAGTTGCACATTATATTGTTAAGACTTGTACATGTCAATAGTGTTAAAATATTGCCTATGTAACTAACAAACATATGTTTCATGTACTTTTATGTTGACTTTTGAGTGAGATAAACTGAGATGAACTGAAAAATTTCTTCTGCTCTTTGGAACATCTCATGTCTTATATAGACATGTACCATACAAGGTGTTGTTAGCCCATGTGGTTTAATACCCTACCTAGTCACTCAATATCAAACTTGTTAATCATTGCTACTCAGTCTGCTGAGCCAATGGTTGGGGTACCTACACTATCAAGGTACCTATCAAGGATACTGGTTTAAATACCCTAGTCACTCACCAACTTGTTCACCGTTGTTACTCATTCTGCTGAGCCAGTGGTTGGGGTATCTACACTGTATTAAGGCTACTGGTTCAATACCCTAGTCACTCACCAACTTGCTCGTCGTTGTTACTCAGTCTGTTGAGCCAGGGGTTCAGGGTCCCGATCATGAAGATCAGACGAAGCTGGAGGATCGAGAGCCACGCCACCAGGAGCCAGAATAGAGGTGAGAGGATACAGGAGCGTATCGTTGGAAAGTACTGCTTCTTACATGCCTCGGCCTCCGCCTGAATCACTCGAGACTTTCTCCTTGTTGAACCTATTAATTAAACAGGAAGGAATAGAGTAGTTTTAAAGCCATTAAAGGCATCGTTTAGTAATGTTAAATCTGAGATGCATGGCCCTACATGCTATCAGTGTCTTGATAAGGTGTTATATTGAAGCCCTAAACAAAATTGCGCTTCAAAATGATCAGGAAGTGCCTTAAAAAAGTAAAAATCTTTGAGTGACCGGTTTTACCATACTCATTTTCCCCAATAGACTGTAGTGTTATAAAAACCATTTGGCAAACGCAAAATTTGATTTCGATTTTCAATCATGAATATCTTGATAATCAGACAGGCGATCAGCTTGTAAAAGTCATGGGGTTCCTGACTGACCTAAAGATTTATAATTAATGAGCTAAATCCAGGATTTTGTTTCAGAATCTGAGACAAAGTTACCCAATCCCTTCAAACAGGAAAGAATAGAGTACTTTTGAAACCATTATTAGTAAGGGTTACGTAGGGAATTGGACAGCCTTTGGATATTTAACCAATAAAAATGTCATCAATCACCTATAATGGACTTCACATTTGACAGATTTTAAGCAATGTGTCCACTCTTGGCCTTCTTCAGAAGAATCAGCCCATTAGGAAAATTAATCATCACAAATTCCTCATTTGAGCCATGACTGCAACCTCTTAAGGGAAGTTACTACTAATTTCCAAGTGGGGCATGAGTTTCGCTGCTTGGGAGATTTGTAAGTGTTGCGAGATTTGAATTAAATGGTAAATTGCAAAATTTGTATTAACATTTGCATGTACATTAAATGGTGAATTGCTAGATTTGAATGTACATTAAATGGTAATTCAACGATGTGCGGTGTAAGCAAACTGTGATGCCTAGCACATTGAAACAAATAAGAGTATGTCTTTAATGTTTTTGTTCTCGATTGTTTGGCAACTTTGGCACAAACACAACCATGGTATGAATTCAATTCCATTAAAAATGGGCATCAAGATTCATGATCTCAAGGACACTGCAGGGATACGCCATAAATAATCACATCTGATTGATACACGTTAAAACCCAATAACACCCCCGATTAAAAATAAGAAAGTTGTGATCAATCAAGCACAAATTGGCAACGCTGTGATGCATCTTGCGAGGCTCCCTCCCATTTGCTCTGTACTAAATAAATCCAGTTAATTTTCTATCATACATGCACCTTAAACATAATTATTGCAAATATGTTTCTACACAACCCCTGTATGAAACCAAATTCTATTCCGTCATCAATAACTGAGAAAATGAAAGTTTATGAAATTTGTGTACAAAACAAATTGGAGGTGACCTCCCATGATATATGCAGAGATGCCAACCTCTTGACACAAAAAAACAGACTGAGTATCCTAAAAAATCAGATTTTCACGAAAACTTGACACTACCTATGGCCGGTTGGTCCCAGGCCAGTAAAATTTCAGAAAAATGTGATACTGGTACGTACGGTCAAGTAAAGGGTTTGATCTTTCATTAAATTTTAAAAGAAAATTAAGTTTTTGTTGGGTTGCAGGGGTTTACTTGTACATGTTTCTATGCGATTCCATGGTTTGTATGGTTATTACAAAAAATAAAAAAAATAAAAATAAAAATAAAAAAAAAGAATTGTATTTTAAGAGGTGATATCGTATTATCGTATTCCACTCTTATTATCGTACTAAATACGATTACATCGTACTGGTTGGCATCTCTGTATATGTCACTGATGCCAATTTGTGTTTCACTAATGACAATTTTAAAATACATAACTTCATTAATTTCAATTGGATTTTGCTCAAACTTTCAGTGACCGGTTCCTCCCATCATTCTAATGGAAAACAAAACTAGCAGTCATTATAGACAGCCTAGACAGGTAATCTTGCTATACAGGTAGTCGTTAAAGCAGGTTAAATTGTATGTAATTAAATTTGTCTCCATTGAATTTGAAGGTTGTCTGTACTAGTTCAGCCAGAAGGGATTAGACCACCCAGCGAGGTCACTGACAGGTGGCTATCTCATCAACTCAGCTCTCAATTAGCATAAGAAAAAGAGGATCATGGGGGACCAACAGGCACCGATTGGGGAGGTTTTCTATATAGAGGGAGCAAGTAGCTACAAGTAGTACAGTGGGGCATTAAATCCCCTTTAGCATTGAAAGAGATAAATCATGTATGAATCTCCATTTCAAGAGGACTTAGGTAGGATTAAATAGCATTTAGAACCCATCGTCACCGCCATAAACAGGAAACAATCTATAACACACCGGCAGTAAAGAAAGCTCTTTCAGGAAGCCATCTATATGCCCTTCAAGGATATGACTTGATCATCAAAAAATCATTGATTGTCTCTGCAACCATGACACAACACCCAAGCAGGGTGCAGTTTCATGTAATCTACCTATTATTTAAGTAGAATCTGTATCATTGCGTAGGGCTGGATATGACTTATTCATCAAAAACTCTATGATTGTCTCTGAAACAATGACAAAACACTTTAAAGTAGGATGCAGTATCATGTAATCAATCTACCGATACGTAAAATCTGTATTATTGGGTAGGGCTTGAGTAGGATGCTGGTATCATGTTATCTGCGTTGGATCCTGGCATTTATTGCTCAACAGGAAATCATTCAATTTCCTGGTTTACAGTGAACCAGTCTGAACTTCAAGGAGAAGCAAACGATGCAATAATGGTCACAGATTTTGGGGCTTGATTTTCTCTGCCCAACATGTAGAAGATTACTTGATGAAATTAAAGGTAAAGACCAGTTCTGCTCATGCGATTGCATTGTGAAAGAAACGTTGTGGAATCGATCAGAAAAGGTTGATCATCTAGCATATAAGTATTGGTGCGTACTGCAAGGTTCTGGAATCATCAAAATGATAAGAAATATGGCCCAGTCGTGCGCGACACATGCGTTTATCTCTCACAGACCATGTAGATAAACTAACTTACCAAATATATCAATAAGTAGGAGGTTTCCAGGCAAAATTGTTATGATCATGTATTAGTCAAAACATATTCTTTCACATGATTGGTAATAAGAGCTTCCATTTCAATTTTTGAAATTGGGGCGTTTCCAATACTGGTCTTTACCTTTAAATGTAGGAAATTTTAATTAACTACAGTTAAACCTGATTTAGTGACTAACTGTATAGCAAGATCACCAGTCTATAATGACTGCTAGTTTTGTTTCCCTTTAGAATGATCTCTCATTGGAATCTGTACTAAAGCAACCTGTCAGTCTTGATTAGCTCAGTGACAACCCTTTGAAAACCAGCATAGATTAATATTAAACTGCTAAATATTCTTGATGCCTTTGGTATATCTATCCCACAATAAATATGTGGCCCAAGAAGTGTGGCATGTAAAGAGTGAATTAGGAGAGCCTTGAATCCTGAACCTCATGTCTGAGGCGTATCCACTAGACCACCAGAGCAACCTACCTCCCCCATTGGCTTTAACTCCAGATGACTTTCTTCTATCAGATCTGTTCACAGCAGCCCCCTCTCCGTTGAGCTTCCCCTTCTCAGAGACGTTGCCGTTCCCATTAGTAACTTTCATGTCAAGTTCTTCTTGGGTCATATCATCCTGCAACAAAAGAAGAAATTATATAAAAAAGATACATTGTAGATCATTCATCTCCTAATTATTCTACACAATAAATATTAAACAAAAGCAATTTTAACAAGAATAATCTGAGATTGGCTTTGTGATGTCACGATCGCTATTAAAGTACTATGGCTTGGGTTGGCATGCTATTATGGCATGCTACATGTAGGTACAATACTTCTACTTCTACTTCTACGACGATATTCAGCAGGATCCATAAGTCAGGATGTAGTGCTGAGGAATAAACTATCTAGTTCTTGGTCTAGATGCTTGGTGGAAGCGCTCCCTTGAAGCCCTCCAGTGAAGTAGCGTCAAGGGTGGTCTTTGAAAGTGCATTCCACGCAGTTACTGTCCAACGGAAAAATGAGTTCTGGTAGAGCTGGGTGCGGGATGGGATAGCCAGCAACTTCTTTGAGTGATACTGTCGTGTGTTGCTGGCAATCATGGGTGCTGTGTAATGGTGTGCATATTGATGGCTACTGTGTCATTTTGGATCTTGTACATGAGGTGGAGGCTTGCAGCATTTCTTCTGCTCTCCAGGCTCTCCCATTTCAGATGTTGAATCAAATGTGAATAATGCATGTTAACGCAACAAATTTTCATTTTGGACCAATAACTTTGATTTAAATTGAATTGAATTGAATTGAATATGAATATGAGTTAAATGCCATTTTACTTAATAGCCAAGTTAACTATAAAGTAAAATGTTGCATTTTTCAATGTAATGACTTGAATACTCGCTCTTATATCTAACTCCCAGGTGGTTTTAAAATACCTCTTTTTCCTTGACCTCTCCGCAGCCTCTCTTGACCTGAACATAGCCGGACGGGAGGGGCCAGGGGATGCGTTTTGCTGGCAACAGGACGAAGGTGTTGATGTTGAAGAAGATGGTCGCTCCGGCGAGGATGAAGAAGGCCGTCGACATCGGCAGACCAGCCTCATAACTCAACTAAAATTAAAGGAAATGCAGCTCATGAGGAGGATTAGATTTTCAGATGAGTTAGAATTAGTGTCACTTTGAAAGTGACGTCTTATTTTTATCTTTCGATCCAGAGTGCTCTGGGCCCCGTTGTATAAAATTTACCATTGATGGCAACTACCAATGTTACAGGGCTCAATAGCCAATCAAAATCAAGGTTTCCATGGTAATTACCATTGATGGCAAAGTTACCATCAATGGTAAGTTTGTGCAACGGGCCCTGAAATACAAATTGTACATTAGCAGAGAGTGCAAAAATAGCTGGAAAATTGAAGTCCATTTCTGTTGCAGTACATTGTGCCATTCATGAATTAGAGTGACTTAACAGAAAATAATCATTAAAGTCTCTCAATTGGCAACACAGACTGTAATATATAATAACTATTTCCATGTACAAAGTGAAAATTTCTTTTTAAATTTTAAATTTTGTTTGATTCACACTGATTAATCTAATATACATTTTCTTGGTTAAACTACCAAAGAGTGGAAACTACAAATATTTGTTGCCACTGTGAGGAGGATTAACTAATTAACTTATTCCATGAGAAAACTTTGAGCTGGGATGGCTTAAAATGATCTACATGTACATCTACTCGGTAATATCATATAATATGTTGCTTTTACGTATCAAAATATTTGACAGTCAATCGAAGCCTCTAGAAAACGATACAAAGAGTCTTTAACTTTCGATCTGATATTGCACTTGCATAGAACTTTAATCATCTTATAACACCTCTGAAAAATAAAAATACAGGCGATATCAAAATATATGTAAGATATCTATCACAACTAGTTTGAAAGAAGACACCCTGTAACAAAAATAATAATAATAGCTCACATTTATAATGCGCCTAATACTTTGTTTCTAGGCGCAGTACATAACAAATGATAAATGCCTTGCCATATCATAGCATTGTGGTGAAAACCACTAGATGACTATACATTTCGGAAAAGGGTCTGAATTCCAGGGTGATAATGAATATAATATCACAAAGGTAAACATTAAAAGTAATCCGCATGATCAAAATGCATTGTTAATTCTAGACTTTGTACTCCAGGTCGGATGTCTGAAATTCGATAAAAAAGAAAGAGTATTATTGAAACAAAAGAACTCCATTGACATTTTGATAATTGTGAAATGTATCAAATTTATCTGAAAGCAGATCATTTGTTACCCTTAAAGATAAAGACCAGTTATGGTCATGCGATTGCTTTGTGAAAGAAACGTTGTGGAATCGATCAGAAAAGGTTGATCATCTAGCAAAAAAGTATTGGTGTGAGCTGCAAGGTTCTGGAATCATCAAAATGATAAGAAATTTGGCCCAGTCTTCGTAAAGTTACAAGCACTGTACACAGAAAGATGTATATGGGACAGGGCACACGTGCGCGACACGTGCGTTTATCTCTCACACACCAATAGATAAACTAATTTACCAAATATATCAATTAGTAGGCGGTTTCCCGGCAAAATTGTTATCATCATGTATTAGTCAAAACATATTCTTTTACATGATTGGTAATAAGAGCTTCCATTTCATTTTTTGAAATTGGGGCGTTTCCAATACTGGTCTTTACCTTTAAGTCAATATACTGTACACATGTTCATTTGTTCTGAATAATGAACCTTTCCAAATCAACCTAGAAATTATATATTTGCTGTTTTGTGCTGGAGAAAACAGGAAATACTGCTTTTTCCTGCACCCAACCCAATCATCCATGGTTACAAACATTTTTGGGGTGTTTTTTTTTATTTGTTTGTATTTATAAAGTAACCTTCCTATTTTCAAATGGAACTAGACGTACAGTAAACAACTAATTTATATATACACCTACAGATTTTGTTATTTTTTATGTACCGGTATGTGAAAATTGATTTGTCTCTATTCATTTTTCTTGAAAATGTGATATACAGGGGTGATAGTGAGCACTAAAAAAAAAAAAAGTTTTTTTGTTTTCCCCTCAACCACGCCCCCCTTGATTAAAAAAAAAAGAAGAGGATTTGCGGGGAAAAATTGGCATCTAACAACATTCCCCCCTTTCGAGTAAGAAAATTGGGACAAAATTAGGAAAAAAATAGTCCAAAATTAGGAAAAAAATAGTGCAAAATTAGGAACAAAATAGGGCAAAATAATGGAAGAATAGAGAAAATAAGAGGGAAATTGGGAAAATCAGGATAAAATAGGGAAGAAAAAAAAAATTGGGAAGAAATCGGGAAAAATAAAAAAAATTGGGAAACCGATTTAAATCAGGTTTTTATCAGGCCTGGATATACTAAAGCTTACACCTAAATGTATTCAACAAAAGGCCCCAATTCAACCAGTTCATCTTTCATTCACGAGTTATTACAAAAAAACAAATTACAAGGGGAATGAATAATTTAGTTGTTACTGTACATGTACATGCAAGTACCCAGAGCTACCAACCATTCCGTTTTTGCCGGAATTACTCCGTTTCTTACTCCAAATTACGGTATTACGTTTTTTCTTCATAAAATACGTTTTTTAATAAAAAAATTAATAATTTTTTTTTTTTTTTTTTTTTTTACATACCGCACGTCAAACAACTGCCCTAAAATGGTGATTTGATCACAAATTCAATAGAAAACTTAATGATACATAAACATTTCTGCATTGGAAGTGTGTCGTGCGTGGTTGTAAGTTTCATTGTCATGAATTCCCTTTTTTGGCTTGAAATTCCTTTTTTTTGCCATCATGATTCCTTTTTTTGGTCGCACAAGGTTGGCAGCTCTGAAGTACCTAATTGAGATTGATCCCACTCTCAAATTAGGTGTGATCGATTCATTTCAATCACAGCTTATGCCTACATGGTAAACAGGGCCTTGAGATAAATTTCTCTCTTCTCTTCTCTCCTCTGGAGATTTTAAAGGGACTTGTTAACCTTTTTCAGTTAAAAAAAATAATGTCAGAGCAGTGATTTTAATGCTACATGTACAATTAAAGATAATCTGAAAGTTTGATTGATAACAGACCATTATTAATGATGAAAATTGGGAAAAACTGACCGATCTGATCGATTCCTGAATTCTCCCTACTACATGTATAATATTATAATTTAATTATATTTTAGGAGGGGGGGGGGGGGTGTAAATCGTCACAAAGCAATGAATTGGCTCTATATACCATTCCAAACATTTACATGTACATGTAAGTGATGACAGATTTTAAAAAGCCTGTTTTATGTCTTATTTTCATGGAAAAATGGTTGGGAAAATTCAATAATTTTTTGGGAGAATTTACTGTTAGAGGGTGTTGCACAGAGACGCCTTCAAAGAAAACCATTAATATCTTTGTGGTTTCAGAATTTTTCAGGATATTTTTGCATGTTAGACGGTTTAAAGTAGGAGGAATATTATAACTAACATTTCATACACAATTAAGCATTTTTTTCACCAACCTTCAACAATATTACTGATTCACTTTAAAGCCTATCTGCACTAGTTCGGCCAGGAGGGATTAGACCTCCCTGAGGTCATTGGCAGGTGGTTTATATCTCATCAAATCAGCTCTCAATTAACATAAGAAAAAGGGGACCATGGGGGATCAACAGGTACCACACTACCGCTTATGCATTGTTGGTTGTATAGAGGGCGCAAGTACATTGTAGCTACCAGTAGTGCAGACTCACTTTAAAGAAACATTGTCATCCTTTTCTTACCTTTACAATAAGCATAACAACAGCTGAGGAATCAAAGCAGCCACTCATAAGAGTCATCACAGTAGCCTTGTTAGGACCAAACAGATTGGAAACCTGAAAGAAAAAAAATGTTCATGTTTTTGAAAATGGTGATGAACATTGCAGAGGACTTGTGCCTAGTTGGAACTTTACCATTTTGAGTTTGTATTGAACAAAGAGTGAACAAGGGCCCTGGCATACATGTATCAACTTGGCTTCTAACCAAGGATCTCCTACAACATACTGTTCCACCATTGAGGGGCAATATTCCAGTGGTATTCATAATTTGTGTAAAACTATTAATAGTACATCTAGATTATATTAAAACTTCTTGATCATTAATGGAAAAAATGAATTAGTTAGGGCTCAGGAAAAAAATTGCTCCTTTCCCCATGAAGTCTGATTTTCACAGCATCTAATGTTTTGTTTTTGTGTTTTCTCTGATTCATATTCATGCAATATATGTTTATCTCTTTTTAAACTCACAAGTATATTATGAACATACAAGTAAAATAAAAGAGATACATGCACATATAATGTACATTTATACCCCCAATAACTTAGAAATAAAATTGGTAACAAACAATGGAGAACTATTAGACTCTATGAAGAAGAAAACTAGATGGAACTTCGACTGCGCGCAGTCGAAATGATGCCTCCATCATAGAGCAATTTTACAATCCAAAACAGAAGAAATTTGTCAAATTCAAGTTCAATTCAGGTTCTCAGAATATCGTGATTACAAGCAATTTCTCATATACATATATGCCCCTTTGAACTTTGAGCTCATGACCCAAACATCTACTCAGTTCATTGGCTCTGCAAGATGTCCCAAATTAAATAGTAATCCATCTGTCAGTTTTAATGAGAATGCGTTCACAAGCTATTTTTGCATGTAATGAGCCCATGACCTTTGACCTTTGACCTCATGACCCAAGAATCTACTCAGTTCATTGGCTCTGCAAGATACATACATGATATAAGTTTGGCAGGAATCCATCAATCTGTTCTAATAATAATTAGCGATCCCAAGCTATTTTTGCATACATAATGAGCCGCATGACCTTTGACCTTGACCTCATGACCCCAAAATCTAATCAGTTCATCGGCTCTGCAAGTAACATACATGACCCAAGTTTGGCAGGAATCCATCAATCGGTTCTTGAGATAACGCGATCACGAGCTGTTTTTGCATACATAATGAGCCCTGTGACCTTTGACCTTTGACCTTGTGACCCCAAAATTTAATCAGTTCATCGGGTTTGCAAGATACATACATGACCAAAGTTTGGCAGGAATCCATCAATCGGTTCTTCAGATAACGCGATCACGAGCTGTTTTTGCATACCCAATGGGCCCTGTGACCTTTGACCTTTGACCTCGTGACCCCAAAATCTAATCAGTTCATTGGCTCTTCATGATACATACATGACCAAAGTTTGGCAGGAATCCATCAATCGGTTCTTCAGATAACGCGATCACGAGAACGGGACGTACCATATGGAAAACTTACGCGCATCTGCTCTGCGCCTCGTCGCTTATCCTGTTAAGCACGGGGAACGTACACCAAAAAAGCCATGTTTTGATATAATTGCTGGTATTACGGGAAAATGGAAGTTTGTTCAAAAAAATCTTTGGACGGTTTCTTATAATTTGAAATGTCGTCTTAAAAATGATACTAAATTTGGGATTATTCTTTCAGGGGAAACGGTAGCCATTTTCCCCTAAAAGTTTTTACTTTTTCAGCCTGCCTATGGAGATTGCACTGTTTTCCCCCTTTTTTGTCGGGTTTCGCTCAGTCAACCAGTCGGCAAATCTTACACGAGTGACGTATAAAAAATCTTTGTACGGATTCAGAAACCTTGACATCCCACCTTTACGTTGGTATAACGATTGTTTTCATTCGTGGAGAGGAAACGGTAGCCATTTTCCAACCAATAAAAAGTAGCTTTTCATAATAAACCAAGGTGACTGGGATAGTGTAGCGCTATAGCTACTCACAACGAGTGCGCCCGTACCGTACGAACAATGCACAGTTATAGCTTCCATGCAATCGCTGTAGAGGTCATTGTGTGTATTTAACGCAGTGCGTACAGAGTGTGTGCGTTGCGCTCAAAATCTTGGAGACCGCATCATGCATGTCTATACATGCGCACCCGAATGGGTCATTGCACTCCAACTAGAGGGAAGTCAGTATAATCATTGGCAGAGGGAATGAGTTCGATTTCGTATACGGTGTGATGGCAAGCCTCTGCATGCTGGTGCATGTTGTCTACCGTAATTTTGCATTTATTTAACTTGGTGAGTTTCATTTCTAATTCTAGTTTGTTAGTGTTAGTAAGTAGTCAACGAGAGCAAGCGCTCGCACCCCCGCTTTGTCGCATTGAACTAGTCCGATCAGTGTACTTTCACGCAAGAGTGCACAAGAGCGCTCTCTCTTCGTGAAAGCGGTTGTTTAGTGCTGTATTCTTTTATGCGCGTTTAGGGCTAAAAGTTTTCCATTTGGGACGGACGGACGGACGGACAACCCGAAAACATAATGCCTCCGACTACTTCGTAACGGAGGCATAAAAAGTAATTTTTTAATGTAAAGATTCATGCAAGATTCATGCAAGTATTAATTAGTTATACAAATTATTAAAAAATATAATCTGTCATTGCCATTACGATCCTCCCAAGACCTTTTCAGTCTTGTGAAGACAAAGTTTGAAAACTGCAGTTTTTTCATTGGACTTTTAACACTATATTAATCAGTGTCAAGCAATCATTCAGGTGCCCTATTTTTAGTTTATCTCCATTCAGAGTCCCTCTGATTGCCATTGTTGAATGGACTATTAAAGTCTGCACTAATCATTTAGCAAACAGTTTATCATCCACTCCTGTGCAAATAATTGCTACCAACAACACAATGGACATTTGTTGAGTACATACATGTAGACCTTGAAGCTATCAAGATGTCAATTCCAAACTTTAAATACAGCACTACATGCATGTGAACTGAAATGACCCATTGGTTCAACAGCCCTCTGCAATCTGCATCATATAAACACATGTACATGTAGGCTCCTGTTCATTTCATATTGCAGTATCACAAGAATACATTATAGAATAACAAATTCAAACTTATCATCCCAAATTATACTGTACCGGTACTCAGAAATAAAAGTGGTGGCAACTTCACCTTTAAAAAAAAGCACTACAGAGTAGTAGAGTACAGTTTTGTAATTAATTCTCAAAACATTAGATTTGTCAAGTTTTCTAAACTGCTCATTTTAGAAACGTTTATTAATAAAGGAAAATCTGTTTGTTTTAAAAAACAGCCCTAATCTTTTGCAAACATAGCAAAGTTCTCTAAATCAAACGTAGGGGTACCCATGTACATTAAAAACAATTTAAAATAATTTCATCATCCCATTTTTCCCTGTAAAAAAACTATAACCTTTAATACATCAAGTATATTTTGTGAGGGAATTCAAGTTCTTCATCGTGTTTCATCTTTATAAATAGTGTTTCACTTTTCAAGTCATGAATTAAAATCCACAATTATAATGGAGCCTCTGTCAAAGGTCAGAGACATGCTTTTTTATAACAGCGAAAGAAAAAAAATAGCCAGACAAGAATTTCAACAATTCATGATTCTTTGATTCATGTCATTATGGCATCATTTCATTTATTTTCTTCTCTAATTTGTTCTCACGTTTGTAAACATGGATTTGAAACTGTGTAAAAAAAAAAAAAAAAAAAAAAAATGTGTGCACCCCTTTGAAAACCAAGTCCTGTTGAAAGAGATCATCCACTCCATGTGCAACTACATTTAAAGAGAAAGAAAGAGAAAGAAAGGGAAAAAAAGACCCAGAGTCTAACCGATAACTTTGATTTAGTTTCTCATTATATCTTTTCTATCTTTGATTTGAAACGAACTCTAAGCTTCTTATCTTTCCAGTGAATACCTTTGGTGCAATAAATGATTTGATAAAGGTCGACTTAGCATGAATTAGACCAAATGTGTTTGACCGATCCCTTTCAGACTACTAAAGGTCATTGTATGGCTGTACGAAAACAGAACAGTTATACCATTTAGTGTAAACATCGTATTTAAAAAACACCATACATGTATAATGACCATGTGTTTCAAATAGTGAAAACTCTATGAAAATTATGGGTCCCATTCTTGTCAAAATGTTCAAAAACAGTATATTTATACCGTCCGTAAGTAATTGATATTTGTTTCTAGTGTAGACACTGCATATCAAAAACACCATACATGTACATGTACATGTATAATGACCTACATTTCAAATGAAACTCCATGAAAATGATGGGTCCCATTCTTGTCAAAACGTTCTATCATCCAAAATTCGTTCAACTGGACAGGGCTTCTCGTGATGAGCACATTATGATTGGCCCGCTACCATGTCGAGTGATCTCTTATGACTTTAAACCTACGGGTACTTTCTTTTTAATACGTTTCCTATTTTCATGTGTGTACTATGAATATGATTATTCTTTATACAACGTTTCATTTTAAACGTTCCATACAAATTTTCTTTTGTCTGAACAGGCCTTTGGTCATAATTTGAGATAGCATTAGGGACGGCTGATGATGATCTGGTAATGGATGCAAGTAATGGATGGCAGAGTGGGATTCAGTTTAGAGGATTAGGTTGCATTGATTGATGGAACGGTTCGTTCAGAATTTCAGACAAGCCCTAGCTTTGCTGCTCTGAATGCTACCTGCTTATAAAAGTCAGACTTTGCAAGTTACTAAAGGCAAGTTCTACTCTGCAAACCAGTTGAATTTGATAAAAGTAGAAGAAAAATAAGGTACGCTGTAAGTAGTGAAATAAAATCATAATTTTCATTTTCTCTCTACAAAAATATCAAATTCTACATGCAAACTTGATTTCTATTCAGTACACAACATACAAGTATATTTCATATTTGTGTACAAACCCATACAAAATAGATCTAGTCCTTCCACAACAAGTCAACGACCAAGAAAATCGTTTTGAACTGTCAGTACAAAGCAAATGGAAGAGATGCCTAAATTGAGCTCCCAATTTCATTACTACTACCGGTAGTTACTTAATTTTTGTGATTACTTTTTTCAGATTTTCCTTAAATTTCACTGATCTCTTCTCTTCTTCTTTTTCCTGCTATTTCATAGAACACCAATCAAATACATGTATCAGGGTGGGCTTTCCCTTTAAATGCTACCTGGTAGTACCTGCACATTTATTCCGATGTATCGCCAGACTGAGCAATGATGATGCGTGTGTAATCATGCTTGGGTACAGGTACCGGAAATCCCTCCATGTACGCCTTCACCGAAAGCGAGAGTGAAAATCTATAATCGTCAGGGAAATCTTGGCCCTTAGGGCTCAGATATAATTTAGCAAAGAAGAAAAAACAGGCTATTTTACCTTGCTTTCAGTGAAGGCATACATACATGTAGATCAAGGGATTTCCGGTTCCTGTTCCTATGCAGTATGTAAACTGTATATTTTACATAAATTTATCTGAAGTAGCGTCAGTAGAATACCATGCCTTTAACATAGCCATAATCTTCATCTTGTACAGAAAGTTCAAGCAAAAAAACGACTCCACGTAGGATTAATATGAATTTTCAAAAATATCTTTAGAAAAAGGAGATATCATTGGAGGATTTCCATTTTCATTTTTTTTCACCAACAGATTAAACAAAATTCTGTCACCGCTAAACAGCTGGGTCATTCCATGTCAAATCACCCAATGGTTTTAACCCGACCATTTTTGATTTTGATGAAACTTAGTGTACTTGTTGAGTGTGATCTCACAGCACCAAATCCCAAATTTTAGGTTAATCGGGTGAGGGGTTTGGGAGATACGGCCCACCAAATTTTGAGATTTTTTCAAAAATGGGGGTGGCGGGCCTACCTTTGAACCCTTGTATCTCGGGACCTAATGGGTCAATCTTCACAAAATTTGTATTGTTGGAAAGGGTATTCAATAAGGATTCCAAATCTGCCGTCATTTTGAAGATTCGTACATGTTGGGTACTTTGACCTCTTGACCTAAGATTTGACCTTGAAATTGACCTTGTGGATCACGTGACCATGACAACATTTTTCATGAAATGTAATCTCTGACATGTTCACTAAAACATATAAAAGTTTCAGAGATATATATTTTTTGTTTAGGAGCAATAAGGATTGAAAGTATCCATACTTTTTAATACAGATATTCATAAACCCTATTAGTGCTGTAGTCAAACGTTTAACCGTCCGGTATCCGACCGCCCATGGCGGATTCCGTTTTCAATTGGACGGTTTCGTTTACCCGTTTTTTTTTTTTTTTTTATAATTTTTTTTTTTTTTTTATATATTTTTTTTTTTTTTTTTTTATTTTTTATTTTTATTTTTTTTAATTTTCGATTTATGCCCCTCCACCTGGCACTATGCCTGGCAATGTCTCCCAGCTCAGTAATCTGTGTGTTGACTCACCACTCCGAAACTAGAACAAGACTCCAATTTGTCTGCCATCTTGGTTTGAAAGTAATCTTTGTAATAGATCTCAATATGTAGTTTATAATAATAATTCATCCAACTTTTACACACGGCGTACCACAAGGTTCTATCCTAGGTCCTCTACTGTTTTTAATTTACATTATTGATCTTACACATTCTTCTAAAAACGACATTGTTACTATTATTTGTGACAAGTTCACAAGCACAAATCGGCGCCTTCAAATGTACCTCGCAGTTAAATGGAAGTCCTTCCCGCTGGCTGCCGACAGAGTCGGTAAAAAAAAATGATTAAAAAAAAAAAAAAAAAAAAATGATTTTTTTTTTATTTTTTTTTTTTTTTTTTTTTAAATCGTTTAACCGAAAACCGTCCGGTTTTGACTGGCGGTTAAACGGAATTGGAGATATCCGTGATGTTACAGCACTAAACCCTATTATAATGTATACAATACATGCAATTTGCACAGTACAACATACATCTTCCACATGCTTTTTTGTTCTAGTCATATCCATTCTAAATGTCAGCAGTACGTGAAAAGAAATAGAATGACAAGTTCATATAGGCCTAAAGGGTTAACAGGATGTATGGCCGTATCTCCCAAACCCCTCACCCGATTGACCTAAAATTTGGGATTTGGTGCTGTGAGATCACACTCAACAAGTACACTAAGTTTCATAAAAATAAAAAAATGGTCAGGTTAAGATTTTCAGATTTTTTTGGTGATTTGACATGGAATGGCCCAGCTCTAAACTCTGATCTGTATCTTTCATGAGCATGAATTCAGTATTCGTCTCAATGGGCTTTACAATTTTGGTACAAATGACCTTCATCTGACCGTGCCCAGCTTGTATACATGTAGATCTACAAACTGCAGCATAAGAGGACTGCCTTGTCACATTATCTTACAGGTCATTGTGTTTAAGATAATAACAAATGAATAGGTTGAAAAGATGTTTATGTAATTTCTCTTTTTTGTTATATTGCATAATTTTATATCACTCAGTAGTCGAGCTACAGCCAGAGTAATTTCATTATCATTATCCATAGGGCCTATTATCTTCATCATCATCATCATCATCATCACAATCACCATCACCACCACCACCACCACCAGTACCATCACCACCACCGGTACCATCACCACCACCATCATTATCACCACCTCTATCACCATCATCATCATCACCATCATCATCATCACCATCACCACCACCACCACCATCATCATCATCATCATCATCACCATCACCACCACCACCACCATCATCACCATCATCATCATCACCATCACCACCACCACCACCATCATCATCATCACCACCTCTACCACCACCATCATCACCACCACCACCACCACCACCACCACCACCATCATCATCACTACCATATAACCATAGACCCTTACCTGCATACTGCAGACCATCATGAGGATGCCTCCGATACCGATCAAGATACCTGCTGGAAACAGAAAGTTAGCCCTCTCTGGTGTACTGAACCCAAGAAACAGAAAACCCGCTAGAATGAAGATACTGCAGGCAGGGGAAAATAACAAATGTAAAAATATACCTTCTTGTCAGTAGTACCAGTGACAGCAGTCATAACTCTTTATATGCCACACAAATAATATCACTGTGCCACACATTTATTGTTTCATGGGATGGATATCCCAAAAGGGTTCAGGATCATTTTAACTGTTTCCAGTGCAATATTAAACAAAGGGATGAGACAGAGAAATTCCCCAAAAGGAGGAAGATTAAATGAGGGTCCGCAGAAAACTGTAGAATATGTAATAGGGACACGTTTTCCTTCCATTTAAATTCTAAATTTGAGAACTACAGTGTATTTGTTACCCCATCTTGCTTAAAGGCAGGCTTTACTACTTCAGCTAGAAGGAATTAGACCACCCAGCAAGCCAGCGAGGTCACTGTGACAGGTGGCTATCTCATTAACTCAGCTCTCATTTAACATAAGAAAAAGAGGATCATGGGGGACCAACAGGCACTGATTGGGGAAGTTTTATATATAGAGGGAGCAAGTAGCTACAAGTAGGACAGTGTGCCTTAAAATCTTGATGTTATAATCAACTTTAAGATGATTGATTGGAAATGCAAAGGTCATGAATTTAAACGCCATCAAATAATAATAACCTTAGATAATTTAACAGGCATTAACCTACATTTGCCGCCCTTAATCCAGGTTTAGAACCTAAAATAAATTCATATTATTTGCAAGCACATTCTGATTGTTATTTTTAACTTAAAGTGATCATGTGATATCATCAGTTGATTCCGACCCCCCCCCCCTATTCATTATTATTCAACTAAAGATTCAAGATCTGCAGAAAAATTTTGCAATGTGTGTGTGTCTGTGTGTGTGGTGGGAGGGGGGGGGGCGGGGAGTATCATACTTGTATCCCAACTTTCATTCTCCTGAAAGAGGGCTACATGTATATGGGGACAAAAGCTACAAATTGTTAATGAATGCAAACATTTATGATATTCTCTAGGATGATAACAATACCATTGAAGGTTATATGTAGTGCTGTAGTCAAACGTTTAACCGTCCGGTATTCGACCGCCCATGGCGGAATCCGTTTTCAATTGGACGGTTTCGTTTTCCCGTTTTTTTTTTTTTTTTTTTTTTTTTTTTTTTTTTAAGTTTCGATTTATGCCCCTCCACCTGGCACTATGCCTGGCAATGTCTCCCAGCTCAGTAATCTGTGTGTTGACTCACCACTCCGAAACTAGAACAACACTCCAAGTTGTCTGTCATCTTGGTTTGAAAATGTAGTTTATAATAATAATTCATCCAACTTTTACACAGGGCGTACCACAAGGTTCTATCTTAGGTCCTCTACTGTTTTTAATTTACATTAATGATCTTACACATTCTTCTAAAAACGACATTGTTACTATTATTTGTGACAAGTTCACAAGCACAAATCGGCGCCTTCAAATGCACCTCGCAGTTAAATTAAAGTCGGTCAAAAAAAAAAAAAAAAAAAACTTTTTTTTTTTAATTTTTTTTTTATTAAATAAATCGTTTAACCGAAAACCGTCCGTTTTTGACTGGCGGTTAAACGGAATTGGAGATATCCGTGATGTTACAGCACTAGTTATATGGGCACAATATTGGCTAGGAGCAGGACACTTTTTTGTTAAAAGATGATGATATAGTACTCTAAACAATCATGCAACACAATGGAAGTATGTGTGTTTGAACTTTGAACTTTAACCCTAAATAAACTCCATTGTCACTTTACATGGATAACACATACATGTAGGAGCAGCCTAGCTACTCGGTGTGAAGACCCACACAATGGGCTTTCTATCAAGGCAATATAAACTGTGAATATAGAACCAAGGGCATGGTCAATATTTGTCTTGACAAGGAGCATTTTATTAACTTGTTGAATTGGGCTGTCGTCAATACCATAGTTCAATAAAACATAGAAGGACACTATGCCTGTACATGTACGTACACACTATTGAGCTGGTTTGATGAAGGCCAATATCAGACTTCAAAAAGGACAAGAGAAGAACAAACATAGATCTGTAAGCTTGAAAAACAATATCCAGTCTTTCCGTCTCTTTATGGAAAATGAGATGAAAAGGATCTTCTTCATATAATTGTCCAACAGAGTATATAGAATTCCTGCTCGGCACCAAAAGGGTATCCTCTCATATACAGTCAAACCTGTCTATAGCGACCGCCCAAGGAAAACACAAAGAGTGGTCTTTGTAGACCTACATGTAGGTGGTCTTTGTAGACAGGTTCCTTTAGTATATGTTTCAATGAGAAACCATTTTCAAGGGAAACAAAAAAAGTGGTCTTTGTAGACAGGTTCCTTTTAAATAGTACATGTTTCAATGAGAAACCATTTTCAATGGAAACAAAAAAATTGGTCTTTGTAGACAGCTAGTGGTCACCAAAGCGGGTTCAACTGTACTTTTAACAGATTTAATGCCCTACTGGCTCTGAAGAGGTGGTTTACTATCACATATTTAGCATAATTATAAGCAAGCAATTTTATGTTGTTTTATCACACACTGAAATAACAATTTATGACAATTGGAGTACCTCTCATTACAAAGAAAGATAAATAGATGAAGCATACCTTAAACCCTGGCCAGTGAGGGTTTTCCCATTACTTTCTATAATGGGAGTGCCCCCCCCCCCATCCCCTCTTCCCCCTCACTTAATGTACATGTAGATAAGGCCTAAACAAACAAGATGTTGTATTATATCAAAGATAATGGGGTGATGATTGCATTTGGGGTTTAGGTTAGAATTAGGGTAAGAGATACATTTAGTGTTAGGATTAGGATTACGGATATACAATGTAGGGTTAGGTATAGTGTTTGGTCCAGAGCTTAATTTACAAATTTGGTTAGAGCAGAATATCGACTTCAGAGCAATCGCCACCGAAGCATACGTCACAGAATCACCAGCCCACCATAATGCTTACCTGAACAAGATCCGCACAAATCGAGTGCCGATTTTGTCAAAGAGGAGACCACTTGGAAACACCGAGCCCTGCATGCAGAATGCTGCTACCGTAAACACCAGCTGGAACTTACTATCCTGATAAGCACACGGGAGCATGGGATCATCTAATCCTTTCTCAGAATCATTGCCGGAGAGAATGTATTGAGAATCGGTCACTTCAGGGGCCGATGTCCCGTATCCGTAGGAATCGTTGGAGAGAACGACGTCCGCGGAAAGGTCATCATCGCACCCTTCTCGGAAGAACTGTTGCTGTTTGAGGATGAATACGAGAGACGGCCATCCGTAGAAGATGCCGGAGTTGAAGGCGTTTTCAAGTATACTGAGGATTAAGGTGAACGTCTTCTCGATCTTGGATCGTAACCTGGCCATCTAAGTAGTAACAGAGAGCATATATACAAGTTATGTGGTGGATCCTTTACAGCCTGTTCTTACAGCCTATTCGCTATTCAGAATATAGGATATTTATTGAAACCTGTGAAACATTGTATAAATTGTCATTGTATAACGAAAGGAGCTTAATTCAATTTTTTTGTTAATTGTTCAGTGCGTGAGAGCGTACAGCAAAAAGGTATACATGTATGGGTGGATCTAAGGTGATGCTAACTAAACCGAGTGTACTTATACAAAAAATGTAGTTAAGATAAGTGCAACAGTTGATAATAATTTGTTAAATGGGGATGCGCGGACGAGTACTACTACTACTGTAGGAGGATTGAGAGAAATTGATGATCGGTCGTGCATTAATTATATCGGACTGATGTGTATATATTTATTTTACAACATGCCATGATTATTGTTAGGAAAAATTCTAGAAACAAAAACAAAACAAAATCTGTTTTTGCTTGTTTCTGTTCGTTGAAAACAAAACCCACAAACACTGAAACAGCAGCGAAAATGAGCAAATATTACCCAGACACTGTGTGTCCAGAAGGGTTGTGTATCCGGACAGTTGATTTAAAACAGCAATTTGAAGAAGTTTAGAAGAAAGATATATGTTAAATCTTGTGACACTTTTATTGGAAAATATCCCTACTATTACAATAAATACAAAGGACTAGTATTCATATCGTTTTCATGATGGTATCACATCTCTCTTTCCAACTGGACCAAATCCTCACTTTTTTCACAATGCAATCTCTCTCTCAGTCTCAGTTTCGTACTTGACCTGATGTTAAACGTTCCAGATGTCACTGCACCCCCTATTCTTTGTATATGTGTGTACTACCGACACCCACTCCAGCAAAGCATAGAGAGTCAATGCTAATGCGTATTGACCTCTAGCACTGCATGCTTGCTGTAACTGTAAGGCAGGTATTATTAGACCCATACACAAATCCACACACCACACAATATTGCATAGCCATAGACTGCATACAATCATGCCGATGCGGCTGTAAGCAAAGTTTGACAGTAGTCAGTAGACTTACAATTTGAATTTTTAAATTATTCTTTTTAACATCTGTAAGTTGAAAAAATGTATTTTACTGCTATTTAGGTGTCATCAATTGTCACTAAAGTACCGATTTTGAGTGAAATCAGTTGAGTTTTGTACAGTGGTGTTTGAAATGTTGAGAATCAAAAGCACAGCTTTTAATACACAGCCAGGATAGTAATGCTCCTATTATGCTGTGTGCCGACACCTGCACTAACTGCAGGAAGCCAAGCAAAGAAGAACTTAAACTGAGTTAAGGTAAATTGTTCATTAAACAAAATAGATCTAGATCTATGTAATTTCAACAATATTGTATTGTTTGTTATATTCATGATATTCGAAGGCCTTTTTTGTTTAATACCACGGACAAATTTAATTTATAATCACTGAGACTATCATCAAATGCACACTAGAGTCTAGTATGTAAAGTAACTTTCTGTTCGTCCTTCCTTTATTGTGTAAAGTGCAATTAGCATGATTAATTTCCGATGCAAGAACCGCGCGCCTCCAGGCCAGCCAAGGCGGGGTTATGAGAGGCGATCGAGAAGAGAAGGATTCGCGGCGGAGAAGAAACCTAGAATCTCAGACTCAGCGGAGCATATCTCAATGATTTCGTGAAATTAATTTACCTTTGCAGCTAGGTTGTCACTATCACACCAATGTAGCAAAGTTATCAAGCACCAGTAACCATTTCTTTATGCCATAAGTTAAAATCTGTTTCCAATTCCAAACACACTCGTATCATATCCACGTGTGTCGGTAGTAATTCGTCTCGATGGTTTGTTGATATCATTCGCGACTTTGATTGGTCGGTATTCGAGAAAACGCGCGTTGAAGGGGGCGCGTCTATCACTTATCAACTTGCTTGCCAAGTTCGTGTTGGTCTGCTGCCAGCTGGAGTTTTGTTCTCGTTATTATTCTCCAAGGAAGAAGTGAAATATACCACGGGAATGTTCATACGAAGTACAAGCAGGGAGTTGTGAATTATAATATACATCATGTAGACTATGTACATTTAACAACTAAGTTTTGTAATGTTTCAGATATGTGGGAAATTGAGTTGTCCCGAATTATGTTTCTTGGGAATAGTATTCAACAAATTATGATAGACTGTCAAGAAAACAGCTTGACAGAAATTAAAATGCCCGAAAGTAATGCCTTTAAAAATCTACTTGGATTACATGATATGTCATTAAAATGTTCGCACATTTCCGAAGAAGGCACTTGAAAATGGCTCAGGTTTATTTTTTATTTTAGAGTCTTTGCGAGCGTGTCATTGTTAAATCCACAAATCTTTTCATAATTCTTTGCCTCAAAGAAAGAGAAACACATGAATTAAGATAACAAAGAATAATCATCATTCAGGAAAAAATAGTTTATTTGTCCAATCTGTTGTTACTAGCAATCATCACATGATCTTGAGTACCTAACGATAAAAAAAGATTTGACATTAAAATAAATCATTTGGCAATTTCAAAATACTGTATTACATTCTTATATGTATCATAAATAGTTAACATGATTATTGTCCATTTTTCTTAAAGTGTACCAACCACCAGAACATATTGTATATGATGTGATCTATTTCGACGCTTCTCATTGGCTACATTCTTCAACCCATTTTATAATATCCTTTGTTAGTTCATACTCCTTAACCCTTATAATGCCATGCTAAGTTTTTGATATTGACATGCTACACTGCAGCTGTACACAAATCAGTCTATTTAGATAATTGGCACACTTCAATAAAAATGATGCAACAACACATGTTCAATCATCGCATGATCTGGATTAAATTGGCAGAGTTTCAAGAAAAATACTTTATACAAAATATATAATTTTTACTAAAAATACAAAAAACTGCACTAGAGTACTAACATGAAATAATGTGCATATTGATAATCATTCAATTCTGTTTATCTCCTAATATCGTACAATTAGATCACATATGATATTTTTAGAAATTTAACTGTTCTCAAATGACATGATTGGGTTTTTCCCCTTAATATAACATCTCTCAAAAGATACACAGAGAGGATAATGAAGAAACATTGAGATATCAATCACTAGCGAAGGAATGATATTATACTTTCCTTCTTCTGCAGTATTTGCATACAGGTAACCATTCATGAATTTTCTTTAAAAGAAATATACTTTGCAAAGTTACTGAGTATTATAAACTGAATATGCATTTTTTACATACAATAGTGATACTTGAGTTGATGCATATAGTGTAAAGCAACAACAAAACAAAAAATATTAATGAAAGTGAAATTGATGTGAAATTAAACAGTAAAATGATTTCATAGCAGTAAATGGTTGCATACAGAACTGTGAAAGGTTAAGTCAATTTCGCCTCATCCTGATTCATCCTCACCAAATATTAAAGGAACCTAACTTGACATTGCAAACTTGACATTACAAAGGAATGCAATAAGGTAAAAAATACATGTAAGTAGATTTCTCAATTCTCATTAATACAAAGTTTTATAAAACTACATTAAAAATGATATAAGCAAAATTCTGCAGAAAGACACATGTAGAAAATAATTTGTCATAAATTATATGCACTCCTAGAGGCCATGAATTTCATTCCGACCTAAAAAAGGTATTAAAAAAAAAAGAATTAACAAGAACCCAGTACACAGGGATACCTATTTCTTGTTCAAGATCAGAAGCAGGACAAAAGCCCTGTATAATACATTCTTCTTGCTTTTTAAGCATATATGGATACAATTTCAATTTTTAAAAATTTCATTTATTCATTCACACACAGTATACATGTCAATATACTGTTTCACATAATTTTGAAAATATAGAAAAATATTCAACAAATTCACACGTTTTGCATGTATATATACAGTTGAACTAGATGTTTTTATGTGATAATCTCTTTCACTCACATTAAGTACATGTGTACATACACTATAACATGATTTAAGCTTATTCTTTTATACTTTTTAAGTTCACAGCATTATTTATTTTCCCACAACTATAAAAGTACAAAAGTGTACATGTATATGTGTCAGTTAAAGGAATATAAGGTGAACAGCTGCACGAATAACATACAAACAAAACACAAATCATAGTGACAGTGACATACTGTATCCTGTTCTTGCAAATACATTTGTCACTGTTTAAGTCAGGAAGCAAATTGCCTATATGACATGTTGTTAGGTAGGGCAAGCCTTAATTTTTGTCATACCTACTGTAGCAACAACTAATGTATGCAATTTGCATTCTGGCTATTGAAATACAATTATTTGTAACAGGCGAATGAAATAATTAGTTTTGGCGCACTTCAGTATAAATTTGGTTATATTACGAAAATGGCCTATTCAGTATTGGTCCTAATTACGGCCGTAATGGCATGATCAACGAGCAGGTTTCTCACCCTCAGCTGGACTTTATTAACCATTGGTCCAAACTGAGTGGAATATACATGTGTACATGTAGGGCCTTAGGGCAAATTCAAAGAATGCATTTATGTAATTATTGTATATTACATGCCTACATTAAAGACCCACTGCAATACTTATAGATACTTGCGCCCTCTATATATCAAACAATACCTAATCGGTGCCTGTTGGTCCCCCGCTATCCTCTCTTTCTTATGTTAATTGAGAGCTGATTTGATGAGATAACCACCTGTCAGTGACCTTGCAGGGAGGTTAATCCCCCCCTGGCCAAACTAGTACCGACGGGCTTTAAGACTAAGATGAGGAAAGAGGCGTTCAAAGGCAGATGGTCTTTATGTTAAAGGTACTATGTCCCTTTTGTAGCTAACCTCAAATTCTGTAGAACTTTGCAGGAATTATGAATATGTCATGTATGTCCTATCTGTGAAATTTATACGTTAGCAGTGTCCTCATATTCAAATTATGCAAGGAAACCCGTTTACTTGCTAGACTTCACTGTCAGACACTATTGAGTGACTGACTGACCTTTTTCTTCTTTGGTAATAACATACATGACAAGAGTTGTAAAGGGTACATGAGCATTTGTCTACATCAATAACCCACTTCTTGTGATGGCCAAGATTAAACTGATTGAATCTTTGCGCAGCATAAAACGTATGACCATTCGGTACAATTGTCTGAAAATCAAGACTATTACTTTTGGGCTCTATAGCCCTAAAGTCGATTTGACAACTAATAGTCATTATTTTCCTACTTGAAGACATTTTAAAGCCCTACCTTTTTTAGGGAAGTTCTAAATTAGTATTATCTTTCAAATGCAGTTGGAATTTAACTTTTTCATTTTTTTGGCCTGCAAATGGGACATAGTACCTTTAAAGGGAAAGTCCACCCCAGGATTTTTTTTAGCTGACGATATAGACCTAATAATACCATGAAGAATGATACAAGTCTCATTAAAATCCATGATCACATAACGAAGATATATCGACTTTTTTATCGAAAATCAGCCGCCCCCCAAATGCAAATGCGTTACATGGGCAAAAAACGATCGCCAAAAAATAACCGATAGTATCGAAATTGTGACGTATGTTGCGAGCTGCCTTCTTATTTCGCAGACATTCACTTTCGCTCGCGGTACACTGTTATCGCACTGACACGACGAATCATGAATGAAAGTGAAAGCGAAAGTGAATGTCTCCGAAATAAGAAGGCAGCTCGCAACATACGTCACAATCGTTTCATGCCCATGTAACGCATTTGCATTTGGGGGGCGGCTGATTTTCGATAAAAAAGTCGATATATCTTCGTTATGTGATCATGGATTTTAATGAGACTTGTATCATTCTTCATGGTATTATTAGGTCTATATCGTCAGCTAAAAAAAATCCTGGGGTGGACTTTCCCTTTAAGGTTCCAATGTGAATCACTGCTCAAGGGGAAGAGCAAGGAAGGTTGTCTTTCCATATTGGTACAGAAAGCATGTTTGACTGCAAAATATGATGAACATTTCTAAATTACTTCACCATTATAATAGCTCTGCCCTTGGGGATTTAGACGTTCCCTCTCGTCTCCCTGTGAAGTCTCATCACGCCTGTCTACAAATCTAACTCGTAAGTAATACAGCAGCTTTATGAGCCCATGTGCAAGGAATACCGCCACGACGATCCCTATCATGCTTGCCACGGCGATGCCCGGTGCATTCTCAAAATCGATGATGGGGTAGATGTATGGGTCACCGTAGGGATCCGTCCCTCCCGCGACCCAGTAGAAGATGGCGAAGAGGCCGTAGACGATGAGGTAGAGGGCCGGGTAGATGACATGGTGGAACTTGATGGTTACCTTGGTGATGAAGAGGTCAAGGAGACAGAAGATGCTGGTGAAGAGATGGATGCTCATGTCCAGGTAGAGGGGTGGTTTCTGGTCCTCCGGTATCATGGGGCGGAGGATAGGCCAGTAGACCAGGGTAACAATGACGGACGAAGTGATGGCAATGTTGAAGAGGAGCCACTGCAACTGATGACGGATTCTGTGAACTGGAAAAAGAAAAAAACAGAAAAGAGAAATTGAATAATAATTAAAATAATAATAACTTACATTTATTAAGCGCATAATATACATAATGTTTTTGAATGATAAAAAGAAGATAACTCGGCAAATAAATATTTGATCTACATGCTCTGGTGCACATGGCGGTACCAATAAGCATGTGAAGTGTCGGGGGTCGGCGAGGGGATAAAAAGGCGATAAACACTTATTTTCCAATTATTGACCAATTACATTATTACCATGTTTTTTCAAAAATCCTGGAAAAAATTGTTTATAAAAGATTTATTTCTTATTTGGATAGAAATAATATATTGAATAATTGTCAGTATGGCTTCAGGGCAAGACATTTGTGTGAAGATGCACTAATTGATTTAAATAACACTTTTTTAACTAATATTAATAATACTTTTCACTCATTTGGTACATTTCTATACTTGTCAAAAGCCTTCAACCTCATAAACCATAACATACTTATATAAATTATCCCATTATGGTATCAGGGGAGCAGTGTGGGAATGGTTCCAGAGCTACTTACTTGATCGACGTAACTATAGGCCTACTTCATTTCAATAATTATAATTCCCAATACTCAACAGACCAGTATGGGGTCCCCCAAGGCTCCATACTGAGCCCGCTCCTCTTCCTAATTTATATTAATGATTTCTGTACAACATCTTCATCTTTTAATTATGTCTTATTTGCAGACGATACAACTATCATTCCAACCCATAGCAACTTCATATTTATGTTAGAAAAAAACAATAATGAATTATAAATGTAAAATAGCCGATTGGTTCGATGCTAAGTTAGGTAAATTACGTAGTACCCTTACAGAAAAGCACCTGTTAATGCTTTATAATTCTATAATACTTCCCTATATTATTTGGGCAAGTTGTGGCACTACTAAATTGAACCCTATACATAGACTGCAAAAAAGGCCTTACCCGCTACGCATATGTTCGAATTCCCCTTACTTACATGTAGCTCTGTCATGCCCAATATTTGCAAGATTAAACACATTGACCATTGTTGATATTCATGAAATCTAAATTGCGATCCTGATGTATTACGTGAAACATAATTTAGCACCTCTTAATATAACAAATCTATTTCAGTATAATAAAGATTACCATCAATATAATACCTGTTCCCACTCTAAATTTTATTTTCCATTAGCACTTAATCAGTCAACTACTGTATTATTAGGTGGTCTGTCGATGACAGATCACCTATTGATTTCGCTAGAATTTTCTTTATTCTTTCTTTCTTTCTTTCTTTCTTTCTTTCTTTATTTTTATTTCTTCCGTACACTTTTTTGTGCACACGTTTACTCGAAATCGACATGGTCAATTTCCTTTGAATTTCTGTCAGTCATCAGGCCCTATAATATCAAGTTCCTAAAACCTTTTTCAAGGTCATGGGGTCATCGTGACGTCATCCAGGCGCCATTTTGTAAAATTCAGGTCATTATCATATCTCGATAACGAGTCATCTAAAATCAACCATATTTGGTATACATCAACTTCAGGTCAAAGGTCAACGAAAAATGTCAAAAAATTCCGCGCGCGCACCTCGACGCGCACGTACGCGCGCATTACAATTTTAAAATGGTCAAATTCGTTCTAAATTAATTTTGCATACGTTTCAGGTCATTTTAAGCATTTTCAAAATTTGCGCGCGCGTAATTACGCGCGCGCGTTTCCGCGCGTATCCGCACGTCCTGGCATTTTGCAACATAGAATCGCCAATTTTTTTCTGTTATCATATTTATTACATTTTTCCAAGCATTTTGATACCTTGTTTACCTTTTTCCGACCAGTAATACCGCAATTAGCGGCTGTCAAAGTTGAACGCACGCGCCGACCTGCGCTATCTGTATCCACAATACATGGGCAAAAACATGCCTATACAAAATTCATTTTAACTCTTCAGAATGGATAGATAACCCCCAATTTCTTTCATATTTAAATAGATTATGAGTTGGAGATATGATTTCATGTCTCATTTGACCCTCAATTAACTCATGACGTCATCATAATGGCCTCCGAACTCAAAATTTCAATTTGCATATTATGACGTCAGCAGATTTTTGGAAAATTGATTGTATCTCTGTAAATATTGATTAATTTTCTTTCAAATTTTGATATGTTCTACCTGAGAATATTCTCTACAAATGCAGTCACCACGATATTTCATTTTGACAATGGTATCATGGCGTATTTTTGCGATTAAAGGAGGCATGTCAATTTTTCACATTTTGCGTGTATTCTCTATGGGACATGACTTTTTCTCAAAACTGGATTCTACATTCTCGTCTTTCGCGAGCAATATCTCCGTCGTTTTATCTTTGTTTACGCTGAGCTTTGAGTATGTTGTAGCTGAGACAATAAGCTATCATAAGTGTGCCCTTTATTTCCCAATCAGATGCCGGGATCATGCTCATATTTCACTTCCAAAGTGGGATTTGAGAATTCCATTTTCCGTTTACGTGTAATCTCTATGGGAAATGTTTTGGTATATCGGTAACGCACTTGACTTCCGACCTCGAGGTCCCTGGTTCGAGTCCGGGATTCTCCAACAATTTCTTTTCTTCACTTTTTTTTCTTTTTGACCTTTCACTGTACCATCTCCTTTGAATATTAAAACACGTACAATCGCAAATATGTAATAAACAACCATATTTACTTTATTATTACCCTATTATCACTTGATCCATTACTTTTTGCGTGCAATCCTTATGGGAGATGACTTTTTCTCAAATCTGGATTCTACAAAATCTTGTCTTTTGCGAGCAATATCGCCGTTATTTCGGCTTGATTTTTGTTGATTTTTGAGTATGTTGTAGCTGTGACTATATACTATCTAAATGTTCTCTCATTTTTGTCAGTCTGATGTCATCATGGTCTGTTGATGATAATCATCAACATCATCATGATCATCATCATCATCATCATCGTCATCACCATTACTATCAAGATCATCATCATCATCATCATGATGATCATCATTGTTTACATGTCTATATAACTTCTCCCTTTCTCAATAAAGTAAATATTATAATCTATCATAAGACTTGAAGACAGACCACCTTAATCGTCCTCGTGACGATTTAAATTCTAGTTGTATTTAAATCTGCTGGTCCTCGAATATGGAATTCCTTCCTTTCTGATGTAATCTCCAGCACTAATGTTACTTGATTTAAAACCTAACTCAAACGTTCAATAATAATTACCTATGCCAAATAAACATGTAATTTCATCTCTCCTCCCTTACGTTTTCTTATTTTGCCTTTTCCCATTTCCCCTTTTCCTATTTCCCTTTACCTGTATGTTTAGTGCTTAATGTTTTAATGTTTTTTTTTATAACTAAGTTTGTTTATTATTCTATGTACATGTGTATATTTCTTTATGTATTGGGGGCCACATTAATCAAGCCTTAGTTTTTAGGGGCACCTTGACCATTTACACTGTATCAATAATGTTCATACACGCATGATTTGTATATATTGTTTTTTATTTGAAATGGTTTAATAAAACAAATTGAATTGAATTGAATTTAAAAATCCTGGATGTCTGGGAACTTTGGGTATACTATATTCGTACTATCAGCTTTTTTGTAAGGTAAAGAATTGGAGAAAATGAAAAAAATAAAAAAGCGATATAAACTTACATCTGTCATGTGAACCATCTAATCCTCTGTGATCCAAGACGAAATTCAGAAGAACGTTGATGCTAGCAGTGCAGAGATAGACGGTCACAAGCATGTATGTCCAGTCGGTCAGGTAGATGAGGAATTTGACGCCGAAGACCCCTTGAGCGCTGAAAACTATGAAGAAGATGAGGAACCCAAAGAAATAGCCGCCAACCAAGAAGCGGTAGAAGCAAAAGATGAAGAACGGCATGCCATCCTGGATGATGAATATGAATTGAAAGAGGTAGACAAGGAGTAAGTACATGTACATGTAAAATTATATTAAAGTATATTATGAAATCGCAATGTACAATAACGTTGTACGAGCAATGGTTGCTAGAGTATGCATTTCAGTATGTCGGAACGCCATCATTGCTCAAATGAAATATGTACCGGTATGTATATACCAGAGATCAGGTGTCACTAGACTGTCTTGCAGGTACCAAGAATGAATAATCAAAATCTTGATGATGTGATGTGAATTATCTGTTTCATAAAATGGTAATGAACTTCCTTCTAATTTGATCACCCCTCATGTGAAATGCTATAGATATATAGAGTATACACATAGTGACACACATAAAGGTAGACAAAATAAGACAAAAATCACCATTAGAAAAGATACGTTACCGGAAACGCCTACCCAAATGTCCACTTTTAAACACATAATTTGATAGTCATTGATACACCATGTAATGATTCATAAGGCCATGTAAAATTGATTACATGTTGATCGTCCGGATTTTTTGAAAAAGAGGAGGAGGGTGTACCATGTTATTTGATATTTGATATTTTTCAAAATGGCCACTCAAAATGGCCGCTCGGTACATTTTCCCTGACAGTCGAGGCTATTTTTTTTCAAGATGGCCGCCGACAATTTTTTTTTTTTTAAATCAAAAATAGAGCCATTTTAGCAGTGTTTTTCATGTTTTTTTTCTTAAAAAAAAAAAAAAAATCAAAAAAAAATTCCAAAAAAAATTCCAAAAAAAAAAATAACAAAAATAACAAATAACAAAAAATAGGAGGCGGCCCCCAAAAAGGAAGCGGGCGGGGACGATCAACATGAAAACAATTTGACATGGCCTAACGTATAAAGCACTAAAGGATTAACAATAACAGATCATACAGATGTTTGTCAGATTAACCTGCTTTTTCTTCTTCTTCTTCCTCTGTAAATGCTACTTCATACAACGAAAATTACGCACTGCAGTGTGGTATGTGTGTGTTTTTTTTTGGGGGGGGGGGGGCGAGCACCCCTTCTCCCACGGCCTCCACCCCCAAAAAATTCAACAGAAACATTACTTGTGCAGTGGACTCTGAGAATACTGTACCTGGCAGCAACTGACATCACTTATTTTGTTGCATGTCAATTTGAAGTCTGCCACTGCAAACTTGCAACACCGTCTGCCAGATCGCTCGCCAACGACGTCACCGGAATCATCATCGTGTCGGCTTTCTCCACTCATGATTGACAGCTGTTCATTCAGAACAAGTATTACGTGAAATGTCTAAATGTTAAAAGAAATCCAAAATTGTATGCAATCCCACTCACAGCTCAGCTTAGCTCAGCTCAGTAAACTACTCGATAAATTGCAACATCATATACTTCACAGTCGTCTAGCTACATTTACGTGTAGGCCTTCCGGATACTGGACCGGACTCAATCGTCACTCACTCACAGCCGGATCTGTCGGGGTAGAACACAGAGCGGTGCTAGTGGGCCGCGGGGGGAGCGTCTCTGAAATCGGTAGCGAGTACGAGTCTGACGTTAGACTTTAGTCTTGCTCCGGCTGAAGCCAACAAAAATATTCTACACCGACTGTGTTTCAACCAAATAAAACTTATTTTGCAAACTCATGGCTGGATGATTCGACCACCACCGAAATAGACTCCAAATTAACGGGGTCGCGCCAGGGATCGGTAGAGCTAGCTACAACCGAGAGGCTATGTTTATCAAGGAGATTTAAATTATCCATACTTTCGTAGCACGAGACGCTCCTCGAATGCGTGAGGGAAAGGAGGCTCGGAAATGAAATGGGAAAATCCCCATGATTATATGTGTGATTTTAAAAAGACCACATTTTTAATTTAAAAAATAAAAAGCTGCCCCCGAAAAGAAGAAGAAAAAATTAAATAAAAAACCAACAAGATAAAAATTATTTACGCTTCTCTGTACGTCGATGGTTACTACCGAAGGTTACCACTCACATAGCTCACTTAGCCCTCTCTGAAACATAAGCTCTCTAAACCCACTTCCGAATTCCACCACGTGATAAATAGAAAATAAACAAACCTCGTACTACGGTACCCCGCCCCTATGCCCCACCCCCCTCTATCAACATGCTGCTGTCTTTTTTCAGAAGGTAGGCCTATAGCTTTCTGTCTGCGAATCAGGGGCAGCGATTTCCTTTTCATGACAGGGGGGACGAAATGCGAGGGAAAATCTGTATTCCGCTGGTATCACTGTGATACCAACGGCCGAGTACAGATTTTCTACAATATTTACTTGTACATTTTGAAGGATATTATTCGGGGGGGGGGGGGTACTATACTACTCACATATTAAGACAAACGGGGGTGTGCCGCTCTATTGGGTCGCTTTTTCACACACAAAAATCCCTAAACATCGGTCCCATTTTTAACAAAAATACCATTAAAAATGGGTCTGTTTTTTCGAAATTTCCAAAATGTCCCCAAATTTCGGGTGAAAAATAATAATAATAATAATAGCTAGTTCTTATATAGCGCTTTTCAGGACCGAAGGCCCTCTCAAAGCGCTTTACAGATATATATTTTTTTACCCCGGTCATCGGATTCAGGCTTACCCGCACACAATGTATGCACGTACGTTCCCCACTCTCTGATGGAGAGCATTCCAGCCAGGCGTCATTTTTACAAGCGCACACTTGCTAATTAATCTAAGCACATTAGCTTTCGCATCCTAGGTACGTACGGGTACCCATTTAACACCTGGGTGGAGAGTGGCAAATGTAGATCAATGTCTTGCCAAAGGACATTAGTGCCGCGGTGGGACTTGAACCGCGGACCTTGTGATCCCCAGTCCGGTGCATGGGTAAGGGTTTCGAGGCTTGAGCGGAAACCCCCGTCCAGACCAAATCTCAGTACCCCCCCCCCCCCCCCTCCCTACCAGGGATATTATGCGAGGGAGCGTATAGCGACCGAGCTTGATTTTTATTAGTCTAAACGCTGCACTTTTGGGCTCTCCAGAGCCTGAAAGTGTGTTGCATGTCTTTAGTCATTATTTGCTATACTTTTTTTTTGTGTGCACATTTTCAAAATTTCCGGGGGGACGATCCCCCCTAAAAAAAAAATGGGGGGGGGGGGTGGACGTGTCCCCCCGTCCCCTTGGGATCGCCGCCCCTGCTGCGAATTATTAATGTTCTTTCTTTTTTTATTTCTGCTTTTTTTCCCTTCTTCCTCAGTTTTTTAAAAATGTAAAATATTCTGGCAAATCACAATACATGCATGATGAGACATTAATTTTCTTACCTTCTTTCTTGCATGCATGTGGTCCGATACACCCCCCCCCCCCCCACACACACGCACATATCCATACACACTTATATTACGGTCATGCATGATTACGGTCTCACAGCGACCATCTCCTAGCTTTGTTAAAATTAAGTCTCAGCTCCACGGTTTAAGTTTTTCATGAATTATGGTTTGGTTTAGTTTGATCAAAGGAGGTATGATCAGGGAGCTGATTTGATTAGATAACCACCTGTCAGTGACCATGCGGGGAAGTACAGACGGGCTTGATTAATAACTATAATCTATAAGCATCGAATGCTTGTAAGCACTGGCGTACTGATGGGGGTGGGGGGGGGGGGGAGGTGGAGTGACTTATTTCTAATTCGATACCAGTGATTTACAAAATAATGTTGGTGAAAAGACATGATTTGTCCGGGTTTTTCTCACTTTTGCCTATTATGCCAGAGGCGCGGCACTCCAGGTAGTGGGCAAGGGGTGTGTGTGTGTGTGTGTGTGAGGGGGGGGGGGCACAGTGCCCCCACTTTTTCAGGTACCCCCAAGGTGCTCCTTTTTTTACATAGGACAAGTGCCACATTTCTTTTCTAATAACTGTCCTTTTCCTTTCTATTCATCTCTGGTGAGTGCCTCTTTTAAGGTGCGAGAAATTCCCCTTTTCAATTTTGATACTTTTGCCTTTATTTTATTTTTCTTTTTTTACTTCGACTCGTGCCCATTTTCCTTTGTAATAAGAACCCCTTTATCTCAAATTACACGTTTCACCTCTGTCAAGGGCCCCTTTCATTTTGACACGTGCCCCTTTTTCTTTCTAATAAGTACCATATTTCCTTCGGATAATGCCCCTTTTCCTTTTTTATATGAGCCCCTCCCCTTTTCAAAATGCCCCTTTTAACCTCTGATAAATGCCCCTATTAAACTCTGATAGGTGCCCTTTTCCTTCATCACATTCCCCATTTCGAATCTAACAAGTGCCTTTTTCATTTCTGTTGAGTGTCCTTTTTCAGGTGCAAGAAGTTCCCTATTTTCAGTTCTCTGAGTCTGGAAGAGCCCATTTTATTTTGACACGTGCCCCTTTTCTTTTGTAATAACTGTCCTTTTCCCTGCTGATAAGTGCCTAATTTACCTTTCTCCATAACATGCACCCCTATTTCAAAGCGACGTAGAGCCCCTTTTTCTTGATATTCCCTAGTGATCGCTCGCTACGCTCCCTCGCATTTTATAGATGTTATATTATGTTACTTATACAAGAACTTTTCATTCCTTCTTCATTAGCTGTGCTTGAAACTCATCAGGGTTAGTTTTTTGTCCTCTTCATAAGATTAGTCATTTTTCGCACTGTGACCCCTCAACTCTTTATTTTTTTTGCACACTTGCTTCGCTCACTCGAAAATGAATATTCAGACCATCAGACCCAACTGCAAAGCATCTTGTACCACTTAAAGAGAGAAACATATATTAATGGCATCCGGCCTGGTATAGTGTAATCACAACTATGACGATGAATACCAATTAGCCTACTATACCAATGTCTAAAAATGGTGTATGTTCCCTTTGATGTTTCCTTTTTAAAGTGCCCCTTTTTCCAGAAAGTCCCCTTATTTGTTGGTGCCCCTCATTTTGGAAGGCGCGCTTCCGCCCCTACATTAATGCACTTGCCTGATCAATGCGGATTTTGTTCGGCCCACACCCCCTCCCTCCCAACAAAGAGTTTTGCTTATTACGCTACTGCATTATCTGGCCCATTAAATTATATTATTACAAAAGCGTATGATCTTGAGGGTGAACCCCGACTAATCACAAAGAAGAATTTCTTTATTAATATTTTGAGGCAAAATTGGGAATGCCATGAAAACTGACCCGGCTCTTTGCTTTGTTATATAGATCTAGATCTACCATCATAATGTTGTTAAAAAATTTATGTCGATATATCGGCAAGTCTATAGGCCTAAGTAATAATAGCCTTTCTTTGTGATTGAGTATTTACATACTTCTATAAATAAATATATACAAACGAATTCGTATATTTTGTCGCAATTGATATTTTTTTTCTTTTCTTCTTTGAATATATTTGACGCAGTATATTTAATTGAGCGATGATCCCTCTACAAAATGGGGAGGGGGGGGGGGGGGGGGCTGGGCTGAATGTCCGCCTGAAACCTCATTTGAAAAGAAAAGAGAATAAAAGAAAAGCCTAGAAAGAAAATATAAGAGTGAACAGGAATGAAAAGAAAGAAAAAGAGAAAGGGTTAAAAAGAAGTATAGAGTGTCGGAAGAGAAGGAAAATAAAATGAAGAAAACAAAATAATTCCTTGAGAAAATAAAGATAAAAGAAGAAGAAGACAATACTATTAAGAAGAAGAAGAAGATGAAGGAGGAGGATTGAGGCTGGGTGGAATGTAGGATGGAAGGTGGATAGAATGATGAGAAGGAGCGAGGAGGAGGAGTGGCGAAAAAGGCGATCACCAACGTACTGTATATAGATATAAATATATGCGCATGTGCTCTACAGAGGGCGTTCATAACAATCAAGATGGCGGAATTTGTGAATGTGAAAGATTCCCAAAATGTAGACATGGAGGAAGAAAAAGAGCCAGGCAGTACCGATGAAGAATCAAGTGACGGCAGTGATGATGATGCAGATGACCAAGAGATAGTTCTGCTTTTGGAGGAGGTAAATCATATTTTTAATGAAGATAAGGAATGCCGTATCGAACGTTTTCAGGGCGATTCTCTTGTCCCACGCACTTATTTTTAAGTGATGTTTGCAGCTGCAGTTTAGAAAAAATGTATTCATGAACATGATGATGATGAAGTCTTGAAAGTTGCAGAAGGAGAAGAAGAAGAATAAAGTGAGAAGAAAGAGAAGAAGAAGGAGAAGAAGAAGAATAGAGGGAGAAGGAGAAGAAGAAAAAAGGAGGAGTAGGAGAAGGAGAATGAGGATGATGAAAGATTAAGAAGGAGAAGAGGGAGAAGAAGAAGGAGTTGTCCTTGGGGTGATTGTCCTGGGGAAGAAGGAGGAGAAGAGGATAGTCGAGGAAAAAGAAAGAAGAAGAAGAAGGAGGGGGAGGAGAAGGAGTAGAAGAAGAATGAGAAGAAGAGAGGAGGATCAGGAAAAAGGATAACTAACAGTAACAAGGAGGAGGTGGAGAGCTAAAACTACATTCATTTTGAAGTGAGAAAAGGAGGGGGCAAGATCAAAGAATGAAGGAAGAAATCAAATAGTGAAGGAAGAAGGAATTACAAAGAAAAGCTGGAAGAAATTGAAGAATCAAGAAGGATGGAACGAGGAAAGAAATAATCAAAGGAGAATCGGTAAAAAGAACAATAAGAGAGAACGAGGCATTAATAGAAATGTTCTTTTTTTGGTATTGTTTGATATGCCAGGTGAACACCAACCCATATCAATATGATGGGCATCTCAAATTGATCAACCTACTGAGACAGACAGGAGAGCTGGAGAAATTGCGCAAATCAAGACAGAACATGAGTGAGCTCTTCCCTTTGACTGGAGGTAAGATTTAAACACCAAGTGACCAAATAAAGTAAAAAGTAAGAAGATTCATTAAATAATTGGTGGGATTTAATTCAATTCAATTTGTTTGTACTCATTTCCATTTTAAAATAAAAACAATGCAAAGAGAAATACAATAATAAGCATTTGCAATATATATATATAAGAAAACAAAAATAGGAAACTGAAGAATAAGGCCAAATGGCCTTGTGGAGGTATAGTTCACCGAACAGTAGTTAAGAGATTTACATATCCTCCTTTTAAGAAGTTTTAGCTGCAATGATAATTTATAATAATGGTAATGATGATGATGATCATGATGATGATGATAAAAGTAATAATGTTATATAATGAAATGATGAAAAAATGGGAAGTGGGAGAGAATGCAAAACTAGGACAAGAAATTCACTTTGCCTTTGCTTTGTAAACGTTTCTATTTATCATAATTTGTCTTGGTTTTCATTAGAGCTATGGATGCAGTGGATTCAAGATGAGCTGAAATTCATGGAGAGCGGAGACGATCGTCAGAAGGTCATGGAACTCTTTGATAAGGCTGTGAAGGATTATTTAGGTTAGTATCCTCCATCAGTAAGTAAAGGCCCACTGCACTGCTTATAGCTACTTGCACCCTCTATATAGCAAACAATGCCTGATCTGTGACCATTGGTCCCCATGATCGGTGACCATTGGTCCACCATGATCCCCTTTTTCTTATGTTAATTGAAAGATGATTTGATGAGATAACCACCTGTCGGTGACCATGCAGGGAGGTCTAACCCCTCCTGGCCAAACTAGTGCAGAGGGCTTTAAATTTTGATTGTGATTTTGATGATCATTTTTAATTTGCACTTTACCGCAGACTCTGCACAGGGCCTCCCACTTACTTTTTGTTGTTGTTGCAGGGGTCTGGGATGGCATTTCTGGGGTATGTATGCATGGGCCTCCAGTCCAATTCAAATTCAGATTGGGTGGTCCAGAGCTAGCATTTGGAAGCCCATGTGTACTGGGCACCTGTTAATGTTACAATGTACGCAAAGCAATGAAAATCGAAAGTCTGATGCTTTTGTCGTTGGGTATCAGAACTTTTTTGTTTAACTTGCATATCCAGTGAGATTAATCGTGAGTTATCCCAGTGTTAGTATTCAACAGGTTAACGTGCCAGACATATACATGCTCGAGCAATGAGGACAAAAGATAAAAGAATCTTCATTTTCTGTTATATGTTACTATGTATTGATGTTTTTGATGATGTTCATATTCTTTATATTGTTCCAGTAGTTTGTATCATCACATTGTTATGTTGCTTTTATTTACAGGCCCCCCTGGAAAACAGTTCTTTTATTACTGACGGGGCTACCCTGCATAAATAAAACAGAATAAATTAATGAATAAATAAATAAATTAATTCTGTTGTTCCGTGCAATTTAAAATCACACAGCAAGAGACTCAACTTTTCAATGGATACACAATCAAAGTACAGTCAAACCTGCTTCAGTGACCACCTGTCTACAAAGGTCACATTTTTTCTTTCCCTCGAAAATGGTTTCTCATTGAAACATATACTAAAGGAACTTGTCTACAAAGACCACCTGTCTTCAAAGACCACTTTTTGTGTTTCCCTTGGGCGGTCGCTATAGACAGATTTGACTATAATACATATTTTGATTTTTTTGCAGCTCTTGATCTGTGGTTGGAGTACTGCCAGTTCTCCATCGGGGGCATTGGTTCGCCTGAAGGGATCGCAAATGCTCGTAGGGTCTTTGAAGAAGCCATCATGGCCGCAGGACTCCATGTTGCTCAGGGCAGTATGATCTGGGCTGTGTACAGGGAGTTTGAGAATGCCTTGCTATCAACACTCCAGGTATATATCAATCTCAAAATTCTTTATAAAACAAATTAGACTTTTAGTTTTTTTTATCGTCAATATTAAAAAATGTTGCAAAATACCTTTTGATTGAGCATATATGCAGAGATGCCAAACAGTACGATTTTATTAGCATGTTAAAAAAAAGTAAAATACTATAATACGATATCGCCTCTTGAAAATATGACCTTTCATCGTTCAATTATTATTATTATTATTTTTTTAATTTTTTTTTTTTTTTTGGGGGGGGGAGGGGGTGATTTTTGAAATATCTGACACCTGTTTTTCTTTTAATTGGTTTATAATGTCAGTTAACAGGAACGTGGCTCATATTTCCATGAGGATAATGCAAGTCTATACAGTAAACTTTTCTCATTTCTACTGCTGGCTTGAACCAAATTTCTCATCGGCCCCAAATAGGCAAGCAATTAAGTTGCGTCATTATTCTCATTATGCAGTTAAACACCCTATTTGCATCATAAGAATTATTGCTGATGCTTTACAATTTTCTCATTAAATCTTAAAATGAAAGAGAAAATATTTAACTTGCCATTCTTACCAGTAAAACATTTTTCTGACATTTTACTAACCTTGGGCCAGTCTATTCAGTCTGTTGTTTTTGTGTCAAGAGGCTGGCATCTCTGTATATGGTTTTTGCTTTTTCTCTACGCTAGAGTTAATATATCTTGAAGAAAAAAACAATTTAACTGTGTTATGATAACCTGTTATTATAGCCCCAGCCTGGCTCTATTTCTACGGCCGAGCAGCAGAAGGAATTCAATCTCCAGATGAACAGAATATCGGTTATCTTCAAAAGGCAGTTAGCAATTCCATTGATGGGTGAGTGGTATATTTTGGATCTCTTTATGTTAGGTTGATTGATGGACTGCAAAAATTGTTTTAGAGTTCAGATTAATCTTTTGATAATTTAATTTTTTGTTCATTTTCCACATGCAAGTAAAAGAACAAACATGCAAAATACAAAATAATTATGTACATTCTGTAAAATATAAAGGAATACACAAAGAAACAAACATACAAACAAAGAAGTAAAGGGGAATTAGCAGCTTAGGAGTTATGGCAATGGTTGAAAAGAATGGAACCAATATGATTATTTTTTTCCAACAAGGTGGACTTTTCAAACACTTCACCATAAGAGGAAAGATTAATAAGAATCCTGATTATTTTATCCAACTGGACTGTTATCTTGCTGTGAGGTGACAGTTTGATCATGATATTTAAACAAAACAAATAGAACAACAACAACAACATTGTCAAAAACTTCAACTCCAGCAGCAACAACAACACAGGAAAAAACAATACCCAAAACACCATAATAAAAACAACTACCATGACAACAACTAATGAATAGGAACATCTTTATCTAATCTCTTTTTAGTTAGAATTCATCACTTACGCAAGTCTAAATTATAGACTGAGAATACTGACATTTTTTTCTTCTTCTAACATTGCTTAACAGATATGGAGCAAACATTCTGTGAGTATGATCAGTGGATGTCCGATATAGGGGATGAGATTCCAAACAACGTCAAGGAGTCGTACGCGAAAGCCCTAGACCTACTGGACACCTACAGACCACTGGAAGACGGTCTGGTAAGTATGGGCTGGTGTTTAACAAAAGCGCACAAAATTTAGTCCCAGTATCGAACCCTAAATATAGTCGGTCTACTGATTTATGGAGCACTAAGGATCAACCTCTTCATTCAGAAAATTTGGTCACCATAGACAAATGACCTTTACAGAGAGGTGGCCACTAAGACAGGTTTGACTGTACGGTGACTCTCAAAACTATACAAGCCATCAAAGACTTTTGCTCCCGCATATGTTACAATCGTAGTTAATTGGGGGTATTTTCTCTAACGGTGGTCTTAGAATATCCCACTATTGGACCTTACTATTCATATGATCATTCAGAATCTCAATCATTAACACCAGTAAGATTCAGAATATGGATTTTTTTTCTTCTTCATTTTTCATTATGATCCAAGCGGTGATCCATAATTACAAACTTTACCGAATCCCTTACCTCAATAATAACGATGGTCTACACCCCTGCATTCTCTCACTCAACTGGCACAATCATTATTCAATCCCTCGTAGCTGACGGCCGAGGCCCCCAAACTGACCGAGTACCTGGCTTACATCGAACATGAGCTCAAACAAGGCAATCCAGCGAGGATACAGTGCATCTACGAGAGGGCTTTAGTCGACAACTGCCTCAACATGTCTCTATGGAAGGAATACACTTCGTACTTGGTAAACTAACTTCTTCTGTTATTGTTTCTTTTATCGATTGAAAACGAGAAGGGTATTGGAGTGTACCAATCTTGATCTAAGATTTTTATGTCTTCCACAGTATGTACTTGTATACAGAGGTACATGTGTAAATCATAGCATCTTTTGAACGTTATTAGTGATATTATTATCATTATTGTTATTAATAATCTTGTTATCAATATTTTCCCTTTGTAGAATATTTTCAATGACATACTTAGCTCCGTAGAATCTTACAATATTATACAAAGAATATTTATACCCAAACTATTAAAATTGTCTCATCAGGCATATATCCTGGATATTGTCAGCGATTGACATCTCATGTATTCACACTCAAGGATAAGCTTTGATACCTCGTGCAGAGCTGCCAACTAGTACGGATTTCCCGTAATTGGTACGGAAATTAACGACCATTACGGAATGTTGTTTAAAATTACGGATTTAAAAAAAAAAAAAAAAATATATATATATATTTTTTTTTTTTTTTTTTTTTTTTTTTTTTTATATATTTTTTTTTTCCCCCAATTTTTCCTGGAAGACTGTGTTGTGATGATATGAAACTCATTATTTAACAACTTTGTGTGAGTAAAATCACCAAAAATGTCAGATAATCATGTGTCTGTGCAATGTTGGCGTGTCGTTTTTATTAGAGTCATAGCGCCGCATAGGAAATTACTGATTTATACCCAAAATTACTGATTTTGAGCCTTGTGATTACTGATTTTCGGTTCTGGAGGTTGGCAGCTCTGCTCGTGCGAACAGACTATATATTACCCTGTCTAGATTTTCCTTACTTGCCTACTTAAGGATGAACACCTGAAGATCAGCACCGTTGTGTTGCCTGTGTATGATCAAGCCGAGCTTTGATAACTTGTTACAAACAGACTATATATTACCCTGTCTAGATTTTTCTCACTTTCCTAATTAAGGATGAACACCTGAAGATCAGCACCGTTGTGTTGCCTGTGTATGAACGAGTCGAGCTTTGATAACTTGTTGCGAACAGACTATATATTACCCTGTCTAGATTTTCTTTACTTGCCTACTTAAGGATGAACACCTGAAGATCAGCACCGTTGTGTTGCCTGTGTATGAACGAGTCGAGCTTTGATAACTTGTTGCGAACAGACTATATATTACCCTGTCTAGATTTTCTTTACTTGCCTACTTAAGGATGAACACCTGAAGATCAGCACCGTTGTGTTGCCTGTGTATGAACGAGCAGTGCGGAACTGCCCCTGGTGCTTCTCATTGTGGCAAGGCTACCTCATAGCTCAAGGGAGACACGAGGAACCCTTTACCAGTGTACAGGGTGAGTAAAAAAAAACAGCGGGAAAAAAAAAATCAATCCTGCAATATTTAATTGCAGATCATTATATCTAAATACAGTCAAATCTGTCTATAGCGACAACCCAAGGGAAACACAAAAAATGGTCCTTGTAGACAGGTTCCTTTAGTACATGCTTCAATGAGAACCATTTTCAAGGGAAACAAAAAATGTGCTTGTTGTAGACAGGTGGTCACTAAAGCAGGTTTGACTGTATATGAATTGCTTTGTAGCATTTTAAATGAAATGACACATAATTTAAGGGAGAGGGGGTATGTCATTTTGTAGTATCTTCATACTTCTTAACGAATGAGCCACATAATTATTGTTAAGTGTTTTAGGCATGAGCTTCAAGTGTTTAGTATTTAGTGTTTTGTCCAGAATTTAAATTGCAAATGAAACATGGAGTCAAGCACATTTCTAATCACACTTGTTTTTAAAAGGTCAGGCATGGAACTGAAGTCTGACTTGGGTGCCATTTGATATTTACATACAATTACCAGCTATACAAAATGAATTTAATGTGATTGGTCCTTTTACAGAGTCATATTTGAGCATTTGTTATCGTATTGTTTGTTCTATTCTATGCAGCTGTGTTTGAGAAGGCTTTAGTAGCAGGTTTCTCATCAGCACCTGACTACCTCCAGCTGTGGCAGACCTATGGGGACTACCTTAGGAGAAGGATACAGTGGGACAAAGGTAAGCATGATGATATAATTAATAATGATAATAATGATGATAAAAATTATGATTGAAAAGAAAAAATAATATTGATAATGATGATGGTGATGGTGATGATGGTGATGGTGATGATGGTGATGATGATGATGATGATGATGATGAAGAAGATGATGATGATGATGATGGTGGTGGTGGTGATGGTGATGATGGTGATGATGATGATGGTGCTGGTGGTGATGATGATGATGGTGATGATGATGGTGATGATGATGATGATGATGATGATGGTGATGATGATGATGATGGTGATGATGATGGTGCTGGTGATGGTGATGATGATGATGGTGATGATGATGATGGTGATGGTGATGATGATGATGGTGCTGGTGATGATGATGGTGCTGGTGATGGTGATGATGATGGTGATGATGATGATGATGGTGCTGGTGATGGTGATGATGATGGTTCTGGTGATGGTGATGATGATGATGGTGCTGGTGATGGTGATGATGGTGATGATTATGGTGATGATGATAATGGTGATGATGATGATGATGATGATGGTGATGATGATGATGATGATGATGATGATGAAGAAGATGATGATGATGATGATGATGATGAAGATGATGATGATGATGGTGATGATTATGGTGATGATGATGATTGTGGTGATGATGATGATGATGGTGATGATGATGTATATAGTGATGATGATGATGATGATGTTGATGATTATGGTGATGATGATGATTAGGGTGATGATGATGATTATGGTGATGATGATGGTGATGATTATGGTGATGATGATGATGATGGTGATGATTATGGTGATGATGATGATGATGATGGTGATGATGATGGTGATGATGATGATGATGATGGTGATGATGATGATGATGATGGTGATGATGATGATGATGATGATGATGGTAATGATGATGGAGATGGTGATGATGATGATGATGATGATGATGGTGATGATTATGGTGATGATGATTATGGTGATGATGATGATGATGGTGATGATTATGGTGATGATGATGATGATGGTGGTGATGATGATGATGATGATGGTGTTGGTAATGATGATGATGATGGTGATGATGACGAGGACGACGATGATGATGACGATAATAATGAAAATGGTAATGATATTGATTATGATAATGATGATAATAATTGTGATCATGATATTAATAAAAAAAATGATATGAAAATGAAACATAAAAAATAACATCTGTTTCTTATAAAGCACTTTACCAGGTACAACAGTATTATTACCCTGGTCACTAGATTCTGTTGCGATTCTGCACTTTACAGCGCAAACTTTCCACTCCCTTGGGGAGTATTCCAGCCAGCCCCAGTTGCAGTTGGATTAGAAGGCCAAATGATACATGTACATATATATGTTATCAACTGTTTTTTTATTTTGTTAAAATTCTGTTCTGATAATCATTTTGTTTGATTGCCTTTTGTTTAGAGCACGCTGATGATCTTGAAATATTTCGGAAAACGATGGAGCGAGCAATCATCTACCAAGCACAGTGTAAGTATACATTCTATCGATTGATTGATTGATTATTTGTTGGGTGCTAAAAAAAGCCAGTTTATTTGCTTGTAGGTTAGAGACCAGGTGGACATATAACTTTCAGTCCTAACTGAGAGACTTGGTAATTGCTTCACCGAAGGGTACCTACACACAGACTGAACTGTCGCGTTTCCTGACTACTTGCACATCTGCAAAATGAAACGTAACACCTGAAATACCAGTTGTGATACCAACAATAGCCCATGTTAAGAATGTGCCTTTGTAACTCCTGTCCAAATCTTCATGCAGCAGATTTCAAGTAATTTGCATTTAAAAAAAATTGTAGATTAGCAAGAGTTTAACACAATTACCCTGCATTTCCTCATTACAGATCTACCTTCAATTACTTTCAAGTATTAGATTTCATACATGTATACATAGCAAGTCTTTACCAAAAATTATTATTATCTAACTCTTTATATGCCACACAAATAATCTCCCTGTGTCACATTGTATTTATCATGGGATAGGTTATACCAAAGGCTTCAAGATTATTGCACCGTTTCCAGTGCAGTAGTTAAAGATAACGTTGAGTTCTGGTAAAAAAAAGGAAATGAATTCTCACAGAATCAAACGAAACTTACACTGAATGTTCAAGATTACAAATAAATGTCATTTGCCAAACAATTTTAGTAGAATATGTATACTGTCTGAGTAATGAGCATAGAAAGATAAGGAAATCAAGGTTAGTAGCCCCGACACCATTTGTGTAGTCCCATATACATCTTTCTGTGTACAGTGCTTGTTACTTTACCAAGACTGGGCACAATTTATTGTGATTTTGATGACTCCAGAACCTCGCAGTACACAACAGTACTTACATGCTATCATGATCAACTTTTTCTGATCCATTCCACCTTTTTTTTCACAATGCAACTGCATGACCAGAACTCAACTTTATCTTTAATCTATACCCGTGTAAGAAGAGATGTCATGGAGCTCATCAAGACCAGAAAGTGATAATTTTGCAATGCCATTGTGTTGCACAAAGCAATCCTTCCGTCAATGGATGCCTTTTGCAAAATTGCATGTGTGGCAAATGAGCAACTGTGCAGAGAGGCAAAGAAAGCAATTAAAGGTATAGACTAGTTCTGGTCATGCGATTGCATTGTGAAAGAAACGTTGTGGAATCGATCAGAAAAGGTCGATCATCTAGCATCTAGCATCTGCAAGGTTCTGGAATCATCAAAATGATAAGAAATTTGGCCCATTCTTCGTAAAGTTACAAGCACTATACACAGAAAGATGTATATGGGACTACCCTATCTCTCTCACCAGACCATGAGAGAAATAAATTTACCAAATATATGAATTAGTAGGCGGTTTCCCGGCAAATTTTGTATCATCATGTATTAGTCAAAACATATTCTTTCACATGATTGGTAAAAAGAGCTTCCATTTCATTTTTTGAAATTGGGGCGTTGCCAATACTGGTCTTTACCTTTAACTGATGTGTTTTCACTTGTACAGATTTTGATGCAGAAGGGGACCCTTCATCAAGTTTGCAGCAATACCTAGCTTTTGTTGAGGTAAACTAATCCTATTTTCTTGTTGATAGCATAAATTGTGATGGTATGATGGACAGAATGCTTAGGTTTAGCTTATGAAGATCAATTTTCTTGGTTGTTGATGAAGGTATGAATATATTTCATAGATCGATGTGTAGAATATGTGTCTAATAAATATCAATTATTTGGAGAAAATTTGAAGTTTATTTAACTCATATCCTGCCATAAGGACGCTTGCGCGTTATCGTTATATTGCTTTGTACACGCGACCCCGCTATCGATTGGCTGCTTAATTCACGCAAGCGGAGGATCAGTATAAGATTAATTATAACATTCAGCATCAGAAATTACTGTCTTCATGTCAAACATTATTGAATAGGATTGTTACCAAACAGGGCCTCATGGAAGACCACTTTAATTGGTGAAATGTGCCACCCTGCATAAATATCAGAAATGAATAAATAAATCAATAAATCTGTCTACATGTTCATCTCTCCTTTTAACATGCTCTTTTTCATTTCTCTTTCTTATTTTCCTATTTCTTTCCCCCCTCCTCCTCCTCCTGGTGGTTCTCGTCCCGTTGTCTTCCCCGTTCTCTCCTTAGGCCAAGTACTGTCAGAATGTGATGAGAATGCGTGAGCTGTGGAACGATATCATGTCTATGGGTCATGCCAGCCAGGCTCAGATGTGGCTACAGTACGTCAACCTAGAAAGGTAATAATTATTATATTTGCTTATATAGCGCCTAACACTTACTTTATCGGAAGTCTCTAAGCGCTCTACAATAATGCAGCATAATTACCCTGGCTTTAGCAGTGCAGCTGTCAGGCGCTCTGCGTTTCAAGGAATAAATTCGTACCAGGTCCTCATTTACTTCACCTGGGTGGAGTGTGGTAAATGTAGATCAATATCTTGCCAAAGGACATTAGTGCCGCGGCAAACCGCGAACTTGAACCGCAGACTTTGTGATCGACAGTCTGGCGATGTCTCCACTCGACCACAACACCTCTTTAAGGTACTCTTAAAGTTGAATTGCCGTTTGGTCTACAACCAGTTGGTCTACTACCCTATTAGTCTATTCCCATATGGTCTACACCCAGCCTGTCTACTGTCCATGTGGTCTAATGATCATTTGGTCTAATTTCCGTTTAGTCTAACCTCCAATAAGTCTACTACCCATTTGGTCTATTGTTCATTTAGTCTGATAACTACATAGTCTAATTCCAAGTTTCCCAATTTCGTTACATTCATGGCCTACCGATCATTCCTTTTTTTGAGGAATGATTCCTAATTTAACGGCCTTCAGACTAGGTTTCTGCCGGAGATTCCTCTAAATTCCATACTAAATGCACACGATTTTTGATTTTGCTTTGAGAGATTCTTATTATTTCAATGAAAGGTTGACAGGTATGAACACATCAACAGAGCCAGTGAGTAAACTGGTCAGCCCCACTCTGTGTTATAAATCAGGGTTGTAGTGAATTGAGTTTGCTGACATATTGTGTTGCAGGAACTTGGACATCTGTAACATTTGCCACTTATATCTCTGCTTTAACCCAGTGTCTCCACAAAAAGCTTCTGGTCATGTTTTCAATGTTGTTTTGTCCATTCCTAGACGCTTTGGCGATGCCAAACATGTGAGGAAAACGTTCCACCGTGCAATCCACTCGGTCAGCGACTGGCCCGAGTCGGTCTTCGAAGCATTCCTGAACTTTGAGAGAGAGGAGGGGACACTGGATACATGGTGCGCAGCGGTGAAGAGAGTTGAAACCCAGATGAAGAGGGTCACAGAACAGAGAAACCGGGTAGGTATCAACTCCTAGAACAGAGCTGCCAACTAGTAAACTAGTACGGATTTCCCATTATTGGTATGGAAATTAATGATCAGTACGGCAGTTTAGAATGTTGTCTAAAATTACGGACTTTTGGCGTAAATATGATTTATCATAGCGAGTCCTGTGCAGTATGGCAGCCATTCAACACTCGCTGAGAAAGACAGAAAACTATCAAGTATTCTCTTAATAGAAACCAATTTTTCATGGAAACTGATGTGTTTGTGATGACCTGAAAATCAATATTTAGCAACTTTGTATTAGTAAAAATAACCAAAAATTTCAGATAATCATGCGTACATGCGTCCGTGCAGTGTTCGCGTGATGTCTTTTTTTAATTCATAGCGCCGCATAGGAAATTACTGATATTGATCCTTGTGATTACTGATTTTCTGTTCTGGAGGTTGGCAGCTCTGACTAAAAATCAGTAGGTGGGACTCGGTGGTCCACTTGAAAAATGCTTTAGCTTCTGTCTGGTTTGGGTAATCCAGTTTTTGCTCTGTCAAAATTTACTTTCAGTTTAACGTTGCCAAGGATATAGGATCAGTGTTAGGGTTTTAGGTTAGGCATATGGTTAGGGTTTCATTGTGTTTGGTCCATTGTTGATGTCGGGAAGTTTTGGTTAGGTTTGGTTTTATTTTTCGTATAAAAATTCAAATACATACAAGAATATAATTTATGAATATAATACAAGAGCCACTATTAAAATGGCTCTGTCCTTCCTAGAGGTCCTTAGTGTAGGAAATTGAACGTAAAGTAAATGTTGCTGGAGGATATGTTCTAGAATTAATCTGTAATCTTATATTTACACTGCAATACTTCATGTGATTACATATAATATTATGTTATTGTATGTCTTTTGGTATTATTGAGTTCAATTCAATCTTTCAATTAGAAGAAATAGTTCTTTGATGTGAGCTGCTGTTTACGGTTAAGCCTTGTTCAGATATGTAGCGTCAACCCAAGCATTTTATTCTTATGACTCCACTTCTTTTTCGCTTCTTCTTCTTCCTCTTTCTTCCCTTCTTCACCTTCTCCTACTTATCACTATTATATTATTCTCTTTACTCTTTATTTCTATTTTTCGTTTCTTCTCAAATTCACTCTCCTTGTACGTCTCTAGAATCTCATACTATACTACTCCGTTTTCGCCTCCTATAAAACCTTTTAAATCCAGACCTACTATATTGTGTTACTCAGTACAGGAGCCTATTCACATACAAGCTATGCTTTTTATTTAGGCTCCCCACATTTTACATTGTTCTACCCAGCCTGTTATATATACATATTTTCCGTACTTATTTTCCGTACATTATATTTGATTTGAAATCTCTAATTTTTTATTTTTTTATTTTTTCTTGTGTGAAATCTATTCTTATAATAATATACGCCTGCATAAAAAAGAAAAGAATATAAACTGTTTTTCTATGTAAAATGTGGAATAAATATAACTTCAAACTTCAAAACTACAGTGTAATACCCTTCATATTTCTGTATCATATATTAAACACAGAGCACAGTGAATACACGTAGGACCTTTGTTGCGCGCATTCATTCATATCAATATAAGTGTCCATGTTTTGATTTATTAACATTCAGGCAGCAGAACAAGAATCATCATGGTCGAAACAGGCGGACGAGAGAGGATCGGAGAACAGGACTAAGCAGAGAAGTGAGAGAAAGGGAGGCAAGAGATCATTCGACGAACCAGGAACTAGTAAACAAGCCTTTAAGAAACAGGTACATGTAACTTGAAAGCATGGAAAGTAAAAGCACTCATTATCACAATACATGCAAGATTTGGGTGTATGTAGGGGTGTTATGGTCTAGTGGATAGGTCACTGGGGCTTGAATCTCTGCCACAGCACTCGTGTCCTTTGGCAAGACATTAATTTACATTTTCACACTTGACCCCTATAGAGTACAGAAGCTGTGACGTCATACAATTTTTTTTTTTAGAATTTCTCAATTTTTTCTTCATTTTCCGAAAGAGCATACAAAATAATGGCCAAATGTCGAAAACCAATTGAATATGTTAAGTATTGGCTGAGATATGAACATCTGAATAAATATATGTCCTATGGGAACTAAGTGTTATATGCTCTGGCTCCTAGTGGTTAGGGGCCAGAGCATATAACACTGAGCTCCTATGGGGAGTATATTTAATCAGATGGTCATATCTCAGACAATACTTAACACATTCAATTGGCTTTCGACATTTGGACATTATTTTTGATGCTCTTTCGGAAAATGAAAACAAATTGAGAAATTCTAAAATTTGATTTTATGGTGACGTCACACTTCACCACTCTATGCAGTAAATGGATATTGGTAGGAATGAACTCCTTGAAAGTTATTCAAAGCTCTCTGGAATTGCATAGAGACATTGATGAATACATGATTTGAACTAGACAAGACTATTTTCATAGTAAAGTCAAAGGGGTAAAAATAGATTTTCCAGCTTTTCTTAACTTTGAATACACTCTTGATGATAACCCCCACCCCCCCCCCCCCCCACAAACAAAAAAAAATTCTCTCATATAAAGTTAGCTAGGAAAAGCCTGTACTTCCAAAAAGTACACATTTCATGTTAGGGCATAGGACTTGTCTGTCATTAAAAAAATCTAGAGCTACAGTTGAATTAGTCAGTTATGAATATCTCTCAGATAGAAGGCTTCTGAACTTCTAGTTTATAGGTAAGTTTGTCAGTATGAAAAGTCTTGTTGCGTTATCTAAGAAAATAACAAATCTCTGAGAATTACCAAAGGAGAACTGTATTTAAAGGAGAGAAAATATTTTGTTTTCTTTGAAGATATTTTCAGTGTTTATTGAACAAGGGAATATGAGTGTTTTAATTTATTTTTGTAGTTGAGGCCTACCTCGAATACTTATTTTGGAAACATCCTTGCATAGTAGAGATCAATCTGGAATCTTGGAAATATTTTTGTTCCTAAATTAAAACAGATGATTGTTTTGTATATAATTTTCTATTTTCTTTCAATATTTTTTTGTTACCATCAAACAGAAGAAGAATTCCCTGCCAGATTCCAATCCTAGACTAGACGCTAGAGTTGACGGAGAGGCGGGACCATCTACAGGTACATCGTACTCTTCAACATCGCCATCGTCTTCGTCATCGTCGACATCATCATCAGCTCCTGTGTTCAAAATCCCTCAACTGCCAGCACCCCGAGTAGGACCAAATGATGAGGATTTAAAACGTGAGTTCCACTAAACAATCAACTTTTTGTTGTGTGATAGTGACCCCAAATTTGCTCCAAGCTGGTTTTTACTTTGGTCATAGATATTCGGTGCTTGTTTAAATTTGCTGCAGTAAACTGGCTCGGTTTCCTGCCATGGCTATTAAATGAAATGAGATAATAAGCATAATGTGCTTCACGTTTCTGGCTGAGATTGCACCAGAGTGCATTTAAAGATAAAGACCAGTTATGGTCGTGCGATCGCATTGTGAAAGAAACGTTGTGGAATCGATCAGAAAAGGTTGATCATCTAGCATATAAGTATTGGTGTGTACTGCAAGGTTCTGGAATCATCAAAATAATAAGAAATTTGGCCCAGTCTTGGTAAAGTTACAAGCACTGTACACAGAAAGATGTTAACAGGGTGCTACAAGAATTTTTTTCACCACTTGCCCTGTCGGGCAAGTGGGTTTTCAATTTACTTGCCCAAACAATATTTCCACTTGCCCAAAACTTTAAAGCGAAAAAGGACTCGAGGTTAAAGCATTTATTATCTCGTAATGATAAGTTAGTGTTTTAGATACGATAAATCTCGGATAAGTATGCGAAAACTAGACTAAACAACGTCGCTAAAACCATGAAAACAAAACAACAACGGCTTATATTCTGGGGGTCTCGATACTATTATCAAAATGACTCGCTCGGTCGGATCTTGAGACCGCAGTAATAAATTGAAAACGAGACAAAAACATTCATCTGATTTATATGAGCAGCGAGTTTTAAATAATATGTTCACAATCATTAACAGTCATTATGAATAAATATCAAACATTTGACTTTTTGTACTTACTAGAAAATCCCTGTTGTTTATTCCATTCCGATTCGCACGTGTTCATTTCCCTAGAATAATGACGTCATATTTTGGCGTGATTCAACCAATCGGCAATCAGAGAATAGCAAAGGCCTGTCGGTGCGGCCTGCAGAGCTAGAGAGAGAGAGCGCGAATAAGCTCGCAGCTGGTACGATCGCGCTAGCTGTCTCCAGCTAGCTCACGGCCGGCCGTGCGTGGAGGCGGAGCGGCATTCATGGCTTGAAGTGTCACTGTTGCATGCGCGCTGAGCTAGCTGAGCTGGCTAGCTGTCTGTGAAGTTTTTTCTAAATCGGAACGATCGCTTTTTTGCTTCTGGATTTTGACGACGGGTAAGAAGTTGACGGGTGAATGGTAGAGTTCTTGGACACTAGGAAATTACTGTAAAAGTATCACTTGCCCGAATCGGGCAAGTGATAATTTGATTTACTTGCCCGACGGCTCAATTTGGTTGCCCCGGGACGTCGGGCAAGCGGGTTTGTCGCGCCCTGGATGTATATGGGACTACGCACACGTGCGCGACACGTGTGTTATATCTATCAGGTCCGAATAGATATAATACTTTACCAAATATATCAATTAGTAGGCGGTTTCTCTGCAAAATTCGTATGATCACGTATTAGTCAAAACATATTCTTTCACATGATTGGTAATAAGAGCTTCCATTTCATTTTTTGAGAGGGGGGCGTTTCCAAAACTGGTCTTTACCTTTAAGGAGCAGCTGGAGGGCACCGGGCCCCACTGGGCAGAGCTGGGGATTGAAATGGGTGATACAAATGTTGGTGCAATATTGTTTTTGAGTTTCTGATGGTATAACTCTATTATCAAATAAACATTTACTTAACTTGTTTTAAAGAGAACTGTTGCTGAGCCAGCACCATGAGCCTCCCTGGACGGTGTGGGCGCTCTATAAGTTTACACCATGATAATTATTTATTAAGAACCCAAGAGCCATTATAAGATCCCTGGAGCCCAGGCAAAATGGACTCTGTGCTTTGCATACGTCTGTTCATTCTCCCTCCACATTCTAATTTTAACATGTATGAATTTTTGTCTGTGGATCACCAAATTTTATATGTGGATATTAAGTTTTGTCTGTGGATCAACTGACTTTATATGTCATTATTCAAGTAAATAATACTAACAACTTGGTTTAAAGAGAATGTTGAATTCTTGGAAGAGGTGAAAAATAGTTTGTGAGCGTTATCATTGTTCCTGCAAGTGTGGAAGAACATCAGATAAAACATGTTCCCTGAAAAGCTTGGCTCTTCAAATGCTTTCATATTTTAAATATGGCTTGTAACTACAGAAAAATCGGGACGGATTTTGATGCCACATATTCGTGTAGCCCCATAAACATCTTTTTGTGTACAGTGCTTATAACCTTACCAAGACTGGGCTAACTTTCTTATCATTTTGATGATTCCAGAACCTTGCAGTACACACCAATACTGATATGCTAGATGATCAAACTTTTCTGATGGATTCCACACCGTTTCTTTCACAATGCAATTGCATGACCTGAACTCTTATATCTTTATCTTTATCTTTAAATCATCATATGTGAATGAACCTTTGTCGGTCCCTCTTATGGGTGTGTTGGCTCAGTCAGTAGAGCGCCCGCCTCACAACCGGGAGGTCGTGGGTTCGAACCCCGGCCGCGTTATACCAAAAGATGATAAAAGACGAGTTGCTGCTACCTTGTTTGGCGTTCAACAATAAGGGATAGAGCAACGTCGATCTGGCGCTTGGCGCTTGGGCAAAAACAATTTTCATTTTCGGTTAAACTTAATAAAATTAGGAGTGGACTTTAAAAGATTATTATTATTATTATTATGCAGCTGTTTCGGACAGAGTGAAGGACATCGACATGGAGGACATCCCTGCAAAGGAGAGTCTCAATGACCAATCTGTGGAATTCCAGATGGCTATGAACCCTAAGAAGAAGAAGCCTGAGCGTGACAACAACGACCCAAGGACGGTGTTCGTCAAGAATCTAGGCTATAACGTCACAGAGAAGAGGATCAGGAAAGTCTTCTCAGAGGTAAGAACTAACATCAATTACCGTCCCATTTATCCTACTATCCTGCTCGACCACTACTATTATCTTATCCTCTTTTCTACCATAATTCTCCCTCTAATACCTTTGCTCCTGCTCTCTACGACCACGACTATCATCTTACCTCTACTACCATCATCCTCCCTCTCTAATAATTTCTCCTGCTCTACGACCACAACCAATGTTACCTCTACAGCTATCATTCTCCCTCTACAACCCTCGCCCACCCAAAAAACCACCATGGCACCATGGGACTACAGTTAAATTGCAAATACAAGCATGATTTTTTTATCACTACATATTTACAGATAAGTTATTATAATTTGTTATCATAATATTGTGGCCAAATATTGTGTTGTAGCCCAGAAGATTTGTTGTAAAGTTGTGTTGGACTCTTACCGGTATGTGAAATTAATGATTTTATTGTTATAACGATAATTCAATGACAGATAGCATTGTGAATCTACTACATTTTTATCGTTTTGTTTTTTATCTACAGTGTGGCACTGTCAGGGATGTTCGAATGGTAACTAACTACCAGAAGAAGTTCAAGGGTTATTGCTACGTTGAGTTTGAAGATGAGGTAAGTCTTGACTTCAAATAATGCTTCTGTAAAGAGAAATTCTTAATTTATCTTAAACAGAAAATTCAAAATTTATCTTTCACCCATAAATGCTGGATATAGGTTTTGGGGTTGATTATTATTTTCTTCATACTAGCTCGTTTTTAGCTAATTGTTTAATCTGATATTTCATATTTTTGAACGGAGAGAATAGACCAGTTCATATCCATAGATGTTTCAGATCACAGATCTTGAGAATACTTCCACCTGTGATTCATAGAATGTACTGTCAGTGCATAAATGATAACATATCTATCATGACCACGTATTTTTTCATTTCATTTATTTATTTAAACACGGTCACTCTCTCAGCCTATTGGTTGTTTTTCTCGCTGGAGTTTACAATTTTGGTACAAATGACCTTTATCTGCTCATGTGCAGATTGTATCTACAAACTGGCTTATTTCTTAGAATGTATCTTAGGGGACAGGTAGGATGTTGCTGTTTTAGTGCTGATATAGTGTAATGCACATGTGTGCTTCAAGTCTTAATGCCTCCGCTCACTGAAGGTGGTGCTCGAGGCATTATGTTTTCGGGTTGTCTGTCCAACCTTACGTCCATCCAGCTTTCTTGTTATCGCGATATCTCAAGAACCACTTGAGGTATGATCTTCAAACTTGGTGATAGTATGTATCATTATGGAAAGACAATCTGATTTGATTTTGGAGTAAGAAGGTCAAAGGTCAAAGGCCATAGAGGTCAATTTATGAAATTACAGGTTTTAGCCTCATCATCACAATATCTCAAGAATGACAGGTGGTCCTTGTTTCAAGCCTATGAGAATGAGACAACTAAGTAAAAATTCAATGGCTTAAAGACCGTCAATACTACTGGGCCAGAAGGGATTAGACCACACAGCGAGGTCACTGACAGGTGGCTTTCTCATTAACTCAGCTCTCAACTAACATAAGAAAAAGAGGATCATGGGGGACCAACAGGCACCGATTGGGGAAGTTTTCTATATAGAGGGAGCAAGTAGCTACAAGTAGGACAGTGGTGCTTTAAATTGTAATTTGAATTTAAATCTTTACAGGAGTCTGCAAAGAAGGCACTGGAGAAGGACAGAGAGACCATAAATGACAGACCCATGTATGTGGACCCTTCAAAAGATAGATCAGGTGCGCCAGCTGAGAAGAAGTTCTTGGTAAGGAGATGTTATTCTTTATAGTACAGGAGTTTTTGTACAGTTCTTGTTAGTTTTTTTTTGGTTTTGAATTGAAATTCAAAAGACGATAAATTGCGTGTATACGTGAATTTTACAACTTCAGTTCAGATGAGAAAAAATGGTGCTAAGGTAGTGACTTCAATGCTATATGTACAATGAAAGATAATCTGAAAGTTTGAGTGAAAACGGAATCATTAATAATGAAAAAACTGATCTGATCGATTCTTTAATTCTCCCAACTATATTAGTACAATTTAATTACATTTAAGGTAAATGTAAATCGGCACAACGCAATGAATTGGCTCTTTATACCATTCCAGAAATTTCATTGTTGAAATATTTGTAAAAGCCTGTCTTATGTCTTGTTTTCATGGAAAAAAGGTTGGGAAAATTCAAAATTGGTTGGAAGAATTTACTGTTAGAGGGTGTGGCACAATGATGCCTTCAAAGAAAACCATAAATAACTTTGTGTTTTGAGAATTTTTTCAGGATTGTTTGCATGTTAGCGAGTACGTATGATAGAAGGAATATAATAAGTAACATTTTTTTCATACAAAATTTACGACGTTTTTTCATCAACCTTCAACCGATGTTACAGAGTCACTTTAAGGAGAAATATGTGTATTCATATTTCTAAAGAATTCACTAGAAATTTAAGGTTTACCTCTCGAAAAAAGATATTGTTTATCACCAATGCTTATATATGAATGATATCATTCATGATGTGTAAATTAAACTCAAATTTAGCGGAAGTTATGTGTTATCTGAGATTTTCCCTGCTTTGCTATCCAAAATGCTGTAAATGTACTTGTATTTTGTAGTACAGCTTGCTATACATGTAAGTTGACTTATTATTTTCATGATAGCAAATCTTTAAAATTGTCTTACATCATTTCCGCATCTTGGAGAAATATGCAATGCGATCAAGCTGTGACCTGACACAGTCAAAAATGCTTTAGTGATCCCCTGTATAGAACAACCACCTGTCTTCAAAAGCAAAAATGTTCTGCTTTTTCTCATTTCAATTGTGTACCACACAAACCTGAATATAAAGACCATGCCTATGAGGGGCACTTTAATCTTCCCTTTGAGTGGCCTTTATACTCAGGTTTCACAGTATTTGATCATATTTTGAAAGGCATTTCATTTGTGTTTCCATGGATACAGTATGAAAACAAGATGGAGAAGAATAAACTCTTTGTGAGTGGCTTACCCAGGACACTTTCGACCGAAGAGCTGGAGAAAACCTTCAGTAAGGTGAGTACATATTCATTGACTTTTCTGTATACTTCAAAGGGCAATGATCATTACAACAAGTTGAATCGGATGAAAAAGAAAAAAATCAGAGAAACAAAGATTTTAAGAATATCTGACAGACAATAAGAAAGTTAATGAAGTTTTGTAAGGTTTGATCACTATACATAAGGAAATCTCAAATTCAAAGAAACACACATTTAAAACAATATCTGACAGACAATAAAAAAAGTTCATGAATATTTATAAAGTTGTGATCAGTATACAAATAGAAGTCTAAAGTTCAAAGAAACAGATTTTCTACGATATCTGACGGACAATAAGAAAGTTAATGAAGTTGCGATCAGTATACAAATGGAAATCTCAAATTTGCAATTTAGCCATTTGACTGTGACTTATTTAGGATAACATTCCCATTCGTTGTACTTTTCAATATCATTGATTTTGGATGTTCCCCTCAGTGCTGTTTCCGCTGGGGAAGTAAAATAGTATGTACAAGAAGGAAAAAATGTATTTTTTGTTGTTTATGTTCTTTTTCTTCTTCATTTTCTTCCCTTTTTCTACTTCTTTTCTTCTTCTTTTGTTGTTGTTGTTGTTCTTCATCCTCTTCTTCCACTGCTTCTACTTCTTTTTCTTCTCTTTCTTCTCCATCTCTTCTTCTTCTTCCTCCTCCTCCATCTTCTTCTTCTTCGTTTTCTTCTTCCTCTCCTTCTTCCTCTCCATGTTCTTGTTCTTCTGGTTGTCCTTTTTTTCCCCCCGTTTTCTCCTTCATCATCTTTTTCTTCTTCTTGTGCCTCCTCATCATTCCTTTAAAAAAAAAAAGTGTTTGGTCATATAAATGTCTGTTTCTCGCATCATTGTTGTTGATGGTTTTAAGTTTTAAGTACTTTAAAAATAAAGTGCCCCAAAACTTCATTAACACTGCCAATGTTGTGTCTTGGTGACCAAGGGTGGTGTCAGAGACTTTTGTTAAAGTGTTTTCAGCACCAAGACAATACTGAATAGGCGTCGCAAAGGGCAGTTAACAGGGATTATATACCTCACTTAAGAAATCCAGCCATCTGATTGGTCGAATTGCATTCATAAACTTCAACTGTTCCTGTAAAATTCTCGGTAACCATGCATAAAACATTTCAATATTTTTAATAACCATGGTTATTAAAAATAGTTGGTCAGCCTCCATGGTTACCCCATAGGTTTACATGTTAAAAAATGGTTTGAGCGATGAAGGATACCGTATGTGTGCGAAGGATTGGTCGGTAATTTCAATACAATTGAATCTCGATCGATCTTACCGACAATTTTATCTTGCATTCTTGACATGAAGACGAAAATAAACTCTCAAAAACAAAAAAACAACATCTGCCGATAGATCTTGATCTAAGTTCGTGCCAATATGCATTGCAAAAGTAAAAGAAGGGTCCGTTTCATGGAGCTTTTGCGAAGCATCCCTCACGCGGAGCCGTTTTCAATCCATTTTAATGTATATATTAGAGAAAACTGCCAAGCATGTTAACGACGCGTGATAGCTGAGTGGTCTAAACGTTGGTTTTCGATACACCTCTTGTTGTACGCAAGAGTTCGAATCCCGTCTTCGACAAAAATGTAAAATATTTTTTATTTTTTATTTTTTAGTCTATTTTTTTTCGGCATATAAAAGTATTAATGACTGCTTTAATATTCGAGAAATAGTTGTTTTCATACGCTCTCGGGAAGGTTACAATTGGGCTATTCCCCTCGGCAAGCCTCGGGGAATAGCAAAATTCTAACCTTCCCTTGAGCGTAATAAAACAACTATTTCTCTCAAAGCAGTCATTAATACTATATTAATCAACTCTTTATATTCCACACAAATAATCTCCCTGTGCCACATTGAATTTACCATGGGAGAGATTAAGCTTTCAGATTATTTAACAGTTTCCAGCGCAAGCTTAAACTATACCGGTGTTAAAAGGGTAGCCATGGAGCTAATCAAGACCAGTGGGGCGTTTCACAAAACTTGTCCTCAGTGATAAATGACAGTTTTTGATGTAAGCTACTGAAATCCTTGCTTTTGATTGGTTATCAGCAGAGTTGTCACTGATTTTTGTCATTTGTCATTGAAAAAAGGCTTTGTGAAATGCCCTCCAGAAATAAATAATTATGCAAAGCAATGCAGTATAGCAACATAGAACCCCTAAAATGCAGAGCAAAATATTATTTCGTGATTGATACAGGTTAACATCTGAGGGCGCATCAATTATATACATTGGCTGCTTGTGGTGGCTTCTTAGTTCTAGTAAAACTGGTTGCGTGTATTACCATGGTAACTGCTCTATGATGGGAGCGATTGTAGTATTTTATGCACACTGGTGTGTCGTTTCCATGGAAACATTCATAACTCTACCTATGACGCTCAATTACTGTCTGTAAACAAAAATGAGCTCTAGTGTAGAGCTTAGGGTGATCCCACCTTTTGGGTTTTTAGAAACTGAATTAAAGGTAAAGATTTGTAGTGGTATAATTGTGGTTCAAGGGTTTTGGGTGCAAAATGTCCATTCAATATTGTTTAAATATTGCTTTCGGAGGTTTAGATGGCAATACTCTAACCTAAATTTGCAAAAAAGCAGAACTATGTGCCCACATGTTCAATGTTGAAGTGCATTAGCGATATCTATCCAGGCCGGATCGATGTGATAATTTACCAAATATATCAATTAGTAGGCGTTTTCCCGGCAAAATTTGTATCATCACGTATGAGTCAAAACATATTCTTTCACATGATTGGTAGTAAGAGCTTCCATTTCATTTATTGAGAGGGGGGCGTTTCCAAAACTGGTTTATACCTTTAAAGTAAAATTCGTGCAAGCAGAAGGTTAGAAAAAAACAAATGCTAGCTTTTTCTCGTTGTATAGAAACTATAGATATGACCCATTGACTGGCCCTATAGGGGATGCAATATATAATGCTCAAACAAGATTAAAAATTGCCTAAATATAAGACATTTTACAAGTTAAATCATGTTTTCTGATCTTTCTATAGTTTGGTAAGCTGAAGGGTGTGCGTATTGTGACGTTCAAGAGTGGAGTCCCCAAAGGTCTAGCTTATGTGGACTTTGAAAATGAGGTAAGTTTTGTGGTGTCAAGAAATATTTAATGGTCTACCAGTAATCAAATAAGAATACATTTTCCATAGCTAATGAATTAAAAAAAAAAAAATGAAAACAATCAGTTAACAGAAAAATCACAGTTTATGATAAGAAAGATGCTTTTTTTCCTGTAGAGAAGCATTTTGTGACCAAATGAAAATGTGCAGTCTGGCCCATTCTAGCCTTGTACAGGTTTATATATAGGTGACGAGAGTGGGGGGGGGGGGGGGGGGGTGGGGCTTCAGATATCAGGTTTTGTCCTTGAACATAAAGCTTTGGTACACTTACCTTTTTATGCTTTTACAGAGCAACTGGACATGGGAAATTAACATCCGGAGCCTGTATTCTTCAAAATAATGTTACGTCATATATTAGGGCAAACTATGTTAATTGTTGTTTCAAACTTAATTTGTGTGGAACTAACACTAACCAGTGGTGCTTGCACTTGCACTGATGTCTCGTTTGACTTTATGCGACCAACTCTGTGCTGAAATTAGCCCATGATGTGTCCTAATTTTTGGTTTAAAATAAATAAATAAATGTAATGCTTCCTGGGAGAAATCACAGATGAATTAGAAACAAATACTCAAGCTCTCCTGATTTCGCCCAGGAAGCATTACAGTCATAAAAGCTATTGTCCTAATGGCAGACTAATGAATATTAATAAGTCAGAATGAATCAGGAGAGCTTGGGTATTTGTTTCTACTTCATTGTGACTGTGCCATGGACCAGTGATGGCTTGGTGGTAGAGTCGCTGCCCGGCAAGCAGTAGACGGCAGGTTCGAATCCCGCTAGTTCCAGGATTTTTTGGACTTGTTTTCAATGACAGATAGATTAATCAATCTTATTTACTGGGTGTAAGCCACAAATATGTTTAAACAATTAGTTTTGATTTGTTAAACAATTGACTTTGTTTTCAGAATACAACTCCTGATTTCAACAACCATGTATTCTGACTTTATTTCTATTACCCTCTTTTTTCTATTATTAGGCCAGTGCGACCAGGGCTGTGATGGGTCTAGACAACACCCAGATAGGTGAGCACACCATCACCGTGGCGATCAGTAATCCTCCCACAAGGAAAGCACCCCTGAAGGATGCCGCTCCCGCTGCTGCTTCAAACCCCCCGGAGAGGGGACAGAAATCTCTGGGTGCCAAGTAAGTTCCCCCTTCATACCCTTACAACCTTTCTTTGGAGGGAGGGGGGGGGGGGGGGGGTGGCAAGGAGGGTTCCCTTTTGGGGGGGGGGGGGGGGGATTACCCACTGCAAAATTTAAGCACACACACCTTTAGCATCCCCCAACCCTTGTGATGCTCCCTTGAAGTATTCTGCTTCTACTGCTTCAAATTCTGAGAGGAAACCAAAGTTATTGAGTGCCAAGTGACTTCTCCCCTCATACCTTTGGAAGCTCCTGCACTGCTGCAACCCCCCACCCACCCCCCAAAAGAATACCTGAAAGATGCAGGCCTGATAAAAACCAGATTTAAATCGGTTTCCCGATATATTTTTTTCCTTCCCGATTATTATTTTTTTTTTTTAATCCAGATTTGTTTTAATTTTTTTAAATTTTTTTACCTGATTTTTTTCTACCAGATTTTTTTCTTCTTTCCTATTTTATCCTGATTTTCCCAATTTCCCCCTTATCTTCTCTATTCTTCCATATTTTGCCCTATTTTTCCCCCAATTTTGTCCCAATTTTCTTACTCGAAAGGGGGGAATGTTAGATGTTTTTTTTTACTCAAGGGCGGCGTGGTTGTGGGGAAAATAAAAAAACATTTTTTTTTTTAGTGCTCACTGTCACCCCTGAAGATGCTGTTCCTACTGCTTTCCATCCTCCTGAAAAAGAACAACATCTTTGGGAGCTCAAGAAAGTTTCCCCTTCTTAGCACAAGTAGAGCCACCAACCATTATGTACCATATTTAACATATTAACAACAAAACAACCTTGTCTTGGATGGTTTGAACTGCCCAAATATTGGAACAAAGCAAAGTTGGTTTACATTTTTGACACTCAGAATGGGCGAGTGAATTGTTAGATGAACCATGGGAAAGAGCTCTATGATTATAAATTCAATTCAATTCAATTCAATTTCGGTTTATTAATATCAACATATACAATATACAATGCAGTAGTTTAGGGACCAATAAAGAATGTGACTTGTGAAGTTTTATCCTTATTACTAAGAGATTTTGTGTAGAGTATTAGGAGAAAAGCCTCTTTTTTGGCAGGAACCTAAATTTTATTTTATTTCTGTCTTTGTTTTGTACCAGTATTTAAAAAGGGCGTTTTGATACTGTCATTTAATTATAATAGCCACCAAGTTTTCTAAACATAATACTAAAAGGGGAAGGTATTTAAAAAACAAATTTATTGATCTGATATAGTATATCAGCCATTTATCCTGGCAGACTTGACTAAACTTCTCATTTGTAATTTTGAACTAGGTCAAAGTTTCCAGTTCTTCTATAGGGATTATGCTTATGAAATTCAATACATGCCATTAGTTGCTAGGCAACATGCTACAAACAAATACCAGCCAACTGAACCTTTGACGTCGCTAAGAAAGTTCGGGTGGTTTTATGATGCGTGTGTGGTTTGATCTACTCAGGGATGAAGCATGAATAATACAGTAACCTGTTGAAGCCTTCTTTGTAATGGTTGGATGGTGCAACGTAAAACCTCCCTGCCTCTTTGTGCTTTTGATTTGTCAACTTTGCTGTTGAGCTTGTCTTGGAAAAGAAGATTTTTTAAACAATCATCCCTTTAACTGATATGAAACTGTTTGAATAAATAGATGGGAGGGAAAATCGTATCTGTCCAGAAGATTTTTTAATTATTAATGTTATACATTTTATTATCATTATTATTGATATTATTATTGATATTATTAATGTTATAATTTTATTATTGTTATCATTATTATTATTATCATAATTTTTATTATCATTATTATAACTATTATTATTATTTATTTATTAAAACAATTATCAAAATTCTAATTATTTTCATTGTTATTAATATTATCAATATTATTATTTTTTGTTGTAGTTATAATCTAGAATCAAAGACTTCCATTGAGTGTTCATTAACACTTTCATTATCGTTACAGGGGCATCGTTGGTCCCAGGGGTAAAGGCCGCACCCAAATCTCATTGTTACCCCGGTCACTTCAAAAACCAGCATCAGCCAAGCCCAAGCCAGCGTCATCTTCCGTCGCCATGGATACCAATGATACTGCCAGCAATGGCAAGGCGGAGGGGGAAGGCCTGAAGGAAACTAAGATGTCCAACTCTGACTTTTCTAAAATGTTTCAGAAATGATGCAGCAAGAGCTGTGCGGATTCCTGGAGATTCCCGGGACTTCTTTGGTCTGTATTCGTAAGATGGGACTAACTTTAGGCCAGGTTTGATCCCAAACTAAGTGAGCCCATGTATGTACGAAGCGCCAGGTTTAATACTCCTTATTTCGGGGAAATACCCTAATTCTGTGTCTACATGCAAGGATAACAAAAATCAGGCTGTCATGAAATTCGCCTTTCATTTCCTTGTTATAATTTAATTCATTTTGTATGTTTGGAGCCAGATGGGCCTAAACTCATATACTTCAACACAAAATTAAAGCCAAACAGACGATTCCATGTATTAATTTTGTTACAGAATTACTACCCTGATTTGAATTATTATGACAAAACAATGTCATTGAGGCACATCAAATGTTTTCACCAACAATGATGCATTTTTTGCATTCCAGACAAATCTTTTTTGCGTTCCACTAAATTTTGTTAAGGTATCTGAATACCGTACCACTTTTATTCACAAGGCATGTACAAATGTACATGTATTCATTCAACATGATAATGCATTGTGGTTATGTACAATGGCAGCTAACTTAAGTCAAATGAATTAGATTGCATTACACACATCTCACTGAGGCACTTAAATCTATGGGTTGATTTAAAAAAAGAGAGATTAAACAAAAAGTTGAAGGAACTTTTGTTTTTAAACTTAACCCTTTTCTATTGGCTGAAATAGTGGATCACTTAAAGAAAATGAGGCAACATGCTGTATACTTTTAAAAGAATTTGAATTTGGAAAGTCATTTTTTTCATTTTTATTTAGGTGGAAGTAAACTTTTCATTACACATTTTGACTGAATGTGTTTGGGGCAACAAGGAGCACACCCCATACGTTTTAACTTGCAGCTGAAATTCTTTTTTTGTTCTGTCTTGGATTTTTAGATTCAACTATCCAGCTCTTGCTTGTAAATTTTTGTTACAATGTTTTTAACATCTGTGGTACTAAAGATTTAAGGGGAAATTATCTATTCTAGAATCAGAATATATGCAGTTGCGCAAGCAAATTCATTTTCATTAAAGAATCAAGAGAATGAGGATTTTTTTTCCCCAAGGCACCAAGTGTACATTATTCATGTTTCTATGGAAGAAGTTTTTTATTCCTGTCAAATCTCACCCAAAAAATATAATTTGCATTAGATGTGTAAAACACCATATGCCTCCATTGTCAAAGACAATGATGAGGTTTTGTTTATTTTTATGTATTTGATGAGTTTCCCTGTCGGGATACTTGAACAGATGTTAAGCAACTTCAAGTTAATTACATATAGTTTTAAGTATGTATGAGCATGTGAAAATGAACTGATGTTAGTTGTCAAAAGGTGAAAGTTCACTGGTCGAGAATATGTCTCTTATTGGAACTTGAAAATACAATGAAAGACTGTAGATACTTCAAAGAGTATACTCACTTTGTTGACCTGTAAAATTAGATGTCAAGGGTCATTGAAGATGAAAAATGACTTACTGTCTTATGTTGAATGAGAAACAATCTTTGATCAGAGGTCAAATAAGGTCAAATGTCAGATCACGATTCTCCTGCAGTGAAATGTCAAGAAAGGGGAATGACAGAAAGACAAAGTCAGTAAAGATGACCGATGGTACTCTCAGTGGGGAGCAAATATTGATGATATAGACAATACAAAGGTCATGTAAGATAAGGTTTCTTTACCTGTCATACATTATGAGAAACGAACCGTGATCAATAGTGTGAAAGGTCAAAGGTCATACACTGTTATTGTGATATAAGAGAATGAAAGGATGAGAAGCAAAAAGTGATCAGATCTTAATGTGTAAGGTCAAAGGTCATACACTGTTATTGTGATATAAGATAATGAAAGGATGAGAAGCAAAAAGTGATCAGATCTTAATGTGTAAGGTCAAAGGTCATACACTGTTATTGTGATATAAGAGAATGAAAGGATGAGAAGCAAAAAGTGATCAGATCTTAATGTGTAAGGTCAAAGGTCATACACTGTTATTGTGATATGCAGAGAGAATGAAAGGATGAGAAGCAAAAAGTGATCAGATCTTAGTGCGTAAAGTCAAAGGTTGTACACTGTTATTGTGATATACTGACAGATTGAAAGGATTAGAAGCAAACGCTGATCAGATCTTCATGTGTAAGGTCAAAGCTAAGGTCATGCACCGTTATTGTGATATACTGAGAGAATGAAAAGTTGAGAAGCAAACATTGATCAGAGTTGAGTGGTTAAGGTCAAAGGTCATTAGAGATGAAGATATTCTCATTGGGACCCATTTTCTGTTAAAATTGATTTAATAGCAAACAATCCTGTATAGATTGTCCATTATAGTTTATTTCATTCATGACAGGCATTTGTATATAGATGTACATGTATGTTGACTGGATTTATAAAAATGACAAGAATCTGTCAAAGAAAAAGAAAAACATTCTTTACTTTTTCAACAACAACAACAAAAAAAGAAAATCCTTCGTTTAAAAATACATGAAATATTGTGATATATCTTTGACCAAAGCATAGCTTATTTTAATAGTTTTAATATTATTGAATCCTGTAACAGGTTATAAATGTTATTTTGCCTTTTTTTTAATAATATGATTTTTTTTTAAAAAGCCAATCATGTAAAAGCTTACATGTTTGGATCATTTTATAATGTAAATGACATTTTTTTTACCGATTATTTATTCATTCCTCTGTTATCAGTGACCTTTGGTTGCCGCAGATGTTTTTAAGAATACTTTAAAAATATTAAGTACAGCAAAATTATGCACCAAGATCATTTCTAGTATATGTTGTGTTGAGGGACCGTGTCACATGTAGCCGTCTGTAAGATGATTTTTTTTCTTCTTTCTTTTCCAAGAACTTGTTCCTTGTTTTCACTATGTAACATGATACAAATAAAAAGATATTCATTGTGTAATTTCAGCTTAAAATTTTTTTTTTTTTTTTCTTCATGTTTTTTAAAGAGAAACAAAATATTGATTGAGTGAAAGCTTAAATGACAAAAATTAAGAGACTGAAGTTGAAACAGGAATGGAAGGGAGAAGATGAAGGAGGAGAGACGTGAACTTAGTATAACGAGAGCATGTTAAGAAGGACATCGACATGTAGAATAAAGCATAGAGAAAAGATAGAGGGAAATATGGAGATGGAAAGAGAGAGAGAGAGAGATGGAGAAAGAGAAAAAGAGGTAGAGAAAGAGAGGTAGAAACCGAGAGATAGAAAATATAAGGAGAGGAATAGAGGGGAAGGGAGGAAGAGAGAGAAATAGGTGGAGATAGAAAGACAGAGGACAAAAATTGAAGACGGGGAGATGCAAAGGTTAGGAGACAGATAGGGGAATGGAGAGAGAGAGAGATAAAGGGAGGGGGAGAGAGAGGGGGGGGGGGGGGGGGAGAGACAGATTAAAAGAGAGATATGCAATGGCAATAGAGCAGTCCTTGGTCAAAATTAGTCAAAACCAGTATAATTTTAAAGCCCTGTAAAAGGCTGAATAAAAATGGAAAGAGGGAGATTGCAATTATTTATGTTTTTGACCGGTAGAATTTTAAAGCCTGTAAAAGGATAAAGAAAAAAAAATGGAGAGAGAGAGAGAGAGAGAGAGAGAGAGTGAGAGAGAGAGAGAGGAAGACATGCAACAGAGCAAACTGAACGGATTTTATTTTGTCTCTTATAATCTAGAAAACACAAAGTGGATTTCGTATATCTTTCAACCTATACAGTTTCGTAATTGAAATTTATTCTTTATTATATATTTTTTCCACCATTAAAACAGCCATAAAGTAGCAATTCTAATAATAAAAACGCATTTTCGCCTTCCCGTTTGCCTGACAACGGCATAGTATAGACTTGGGGGTTTAGAAATTATTCAGTACTTTCGAGCCAAGAATATGGCGGTGCCTCGATCGGTGTCTTTAGTGTATAGTGTATTTTTTTTTTACCTCGAAATTTGAAAATTCGATATTTTGCTCCGTTGGGGGGAGGGGGTAAGGTTACCTGTTTTAGGTCAGTCATGGGGATAATTTTTTTTAATTTTTTTTTTTTTTTTTTTTTTTTAAATAATTAAAAAAAAAAAAAAAAAAAAAGATCTAAAAGGGGGGGGGGGGGGGGGGGGGGGGGGTTTAGGGTTTGTTTTTTTTTTTTTTTGGGGGGGGGGGTTTATACACATAAATTTTTTTTGTGTAAATGAGGTAAAAGGGGCAGATAAATTATTTACAGAAGAAAATACAACAAATAAATTGTGTCCTTTTATGCATAATAATGTCATGTAGAAATGTCCAATGGAATTAAATGCTCTTCAAGTGTTGTCATATTTCCAACCTGTCACCCTTTATATATAAATTCTTTTTATTGTAATTTTCGCATCAAAGTTGGGTTAAAAAATAGATGTCTTCATATTCTTTTCTTGGTGTTTTTATGATTTTAATGTAATGTTTTAGGCGCAACACGATAGCAACTACTTTCAAAATTCACCCTAAGACAATTTTATTATACATGATGTTCGTCACCTGTATGAAAATGACAATCACGTGTTACGTAATTTGTTACATATTCATCCTTATTTTCCTCTTCTACCTCCTCCTCTTTTCTTCTTCTCCTTCTTCTTCTTCTCCTAGTACTTATTACCATTGCAATCATCAGTGTAATGTTGTTATTATTATTATCTTTAATAAGTAATTCTTGTTATTTTTTTGTATCTGTCTGTAAATAATACTATTTTAACTTATTAATTTTGTACATGTCTGTAGTGGACCCCACTGGAAATAATCTCTCGACCTTTCGTGGGTTATCCTCTTCAAGCTGACTTAATTTTGTACATGTCTGTAGTGGACCCCACTGGAAATAATCTCTCGACCTTTCGTGGGTTATCCTCTTCAAGCTGACTTAATTTTGATCTGTTTTATTGTATATTGTTGTATGTTGGAAGCTTGTCGAATAAAAATCAATCAATCAATCAATCCGAACATGACTTCTGTGGGACATACAATAGGATGTTGAAATTGCCCTCGAAAATAGTTATGCTTTGTTCTGTATAGGTTATTTAAAAAAAATAAAACCACGATTCTCATTCTGCCACGTTCAATTGAAAACCTGTCGCAGTCACCCCCGCAATAGTTAAAACCTATTTCGATCTACAGCGCACTGGTCCGTGATTGGCTAAACACGCGACCAATCACAGCACGAAGCGTCCGAATACGTTTCCATCATCGCGGTAAGGAGTGGCAGTCGAAGCGCAAACACACCAACTTGAAATGTACCGCGGGTGAAATCGAGTACTGAAGGATAAAACACAATCGGCTTGCTTCGCCCACCCTACAATTTAACCAAGTGTCGCATTTACAGCCGTTCACTTTTTAAAAGATTTGTACTTTTATTCATGTCAACCAAAGCTAAAGATCCTACCAAATTCTTCATTTGAATTTCAAAAAGAGAAATACCTCCTTTTTGGCCATCGACTGGAGGTTTATAGTTTCAGTGCTATCGAATGGATGAAAAGCGTTTCACCAACACACCAGCCGTAGGAGAGCTGTCTGTTATTATTTTCCTCTGCTCATAATCATCCTGAACAGAATAATATTTTTGTTGGATTCTACGACTATCAGTGCTCTGTCACTATACTGGTCGGCATAGAACATCAACGAATATTGAATGTTGACAATCCTAAATCTTTTTGAGGATTCATTCTGTCAATTACCACGAATTCACAATAAAATATCAAATGAAGTAACATTTGAGTGAAATTCAGACCAATTCACGCCCGTCATTGCTTAGTGAAGAAGTTTTTTTCAAACTGTAAAGCTTCAGTTGAGCTGACTTCTGATGACCTAACGCACTCGTCACGATAACACTTGGGGATAATCTTTGGAACCGATTTTGATATGGAATGATTTTTGATTTGGAAAGATGTCTGTGTCAAAAATCCTCATCATCTTGACATGTTGGGTGAGTAGGCCTAATAATTCTTTTAATCATTTTTTACAGACCTAAGCCAACCACTCACTCTATATGATCATCATGCGATCCGATTTTTGAAGAAATTGCAATTATACAGTGCCTTCCAGAAAAACGAAAACGTTTTTATCATAGCTCAATCACAATTATAATTAATAAATGACACATATTTGTAAAGCTTAGACCCTCCCCTTTCATTTGCTGCGACTCGAATTTTCCTTAATTTTATTCAACGAATCCGTTCCACGGGCTGCCTGCCCTAGCAACAAAGAAGACGGAAGACTTCATGCAGACTTCACGATCAGCCATGCATAACGTCTTTTGTCAACTCTGTTTGTTACTACGGCAGGCAAACAAATTCGTTTAATCAAATTATGGAAATGCAAGCATTCCTTTAAACAAACAGAACTTTGTTATTCCTGGCTCATTTTTCCTGATTGAGGTGTCATATGAAAGGGCAGAGAATGAACTTTCTGGAAATATGATTTTCTCTTTGAAAGTCAGTTACTGTTTGCCAAATTCATTTTTGGTACCCTTTCTTCAATTTCTTTTAAAGTCATTCATGCGTAAAAATGCATAATATGAGTTGCATCAAATAAGAGAGGAGGATCTAAGCTTCACAAATATGTGTTATTTTAAAAATTATAATTGGTATTAAGTTTCGATAAAACATCGACAATTCTAGGGACGTACTGTATAATAACATTTAGACAGATATAACCTTTTTGTTCTATAGGTTCTGAATAATGATAACAATACTACAACCAAAGTTATAACTTTATTAAAATCTAGTCAGGATTAAAAATATTATCTAAATATCATGATTGAGAGACCAATGGTGAAAGCAAGCAGTGGCATGAGCGGCCTGCCAAAGTTAAGTCCGACTTAAAGTCGATCTTAGTCTTTGTGCGAAGCTAGCACGAAATCCCTCGAAATTAAGGTTTTTATTAATCATAATTTATAACTACTCCGATCCTGGGTCATCAAGATTTAACATGTTTTAATAATCATATCCAATGTTATTGCAAATTCCTTCGAAATCAGATCGTGGTCAGATAGCAGTCAGCTCGCATAATGTCAGTGTGCGGTGGACTTTACAATATCTTATTGAAAATATATATCGTTTGAACAAAACAAATCAAAGTATTGAATATATCATTTAAAAAAAAAATCTTCAATCGGATTCTAGCTACTGTATAATAATTATGATATCGATTATTGAATTAAGCTGAAAATTGCAAGATATTAGAAGAGACTTTGTTTAGTAATTGTACATTAAACTTGATCGCAACTATTTTCGAAAAATCAACTCAAGGGCGATTTAAATACCATTTTGTATGTTTTAAAGAAATCATGTTCGGATTACGTCATACCTCATTGTTATGAGTTTTTTTATATTTAAAACTTTTATTGCTCCTTCATTTCAACAAGGAAATAACAAAAATACATTCATAGGCGTTTTACAAACAAATAACTCCCATAGTTTAATAGCATATAAGTCAGAATCATAAATGTGAACAAACGTGGATAAAGGCAAATGAAAATAAGTACGACTTTTTAAACTACACTATGGGCTTTCAATTTTTAAAATGAATTTGAAGTTTCCCTTTACGTATAAGCTATAAAATAAGCATATTTGCCTGAAACTGACTGAAAATCAACATTTTATCAAAACATTTGGTGTTATGAATAAAGAATATACCATAAGATATAACCGTGTATACAAAAATATTTCCTGGTTGTACGCCAAAACAGATATCTAGTTTAGTAAGTGGTAAAATTATTACTTTTAACTCATATGACCACCTGTACACATCAGTCAAAAAAATATTTACAATTAGGCAGGAGCAAAACACATGCATTACTTTCTGGTTATCCTTCTGGCAAAATTTACATTTTGGTAAGGTTTTTATACCAATACGAAAGAGAAATTCGTTTGTAGCAATTCTCCGGTGAATGAATTTAAATTAGATTGTTCGAATTTTTGTATCTAAAGTTGTCTTGAATGTTTTAACAAAACGGTCTTGCCATTGAATTGAATTCTCCGGATTTAAATTTAAATCATCTTCCCATTTTATTAAATGGTTTGTCTTTTCCATTTTTTTCTTCTTACAAATACCAAATACCATATGACAAAAATGAAGTTAGTTTGTTATCTTCAAAGCTATTTCCATAATTTATTCACTTCTACATTTTCATTCTCCTCATTAACAGAGCGTATAATTTTCTGTATCTCCCTCCTAATATGCAGTGTGTTAAGCTTCCAAAATCCTGGGACCCTTCTAGGGACCGATTGTTCAATTGATAAACTAATTGCAGATTGGTCAGGTGTGTAACCATAATGTATATCTGTATGAACGACCGAGCTCTTTACAGTTTTTGAAATCGGAAAATAATCTATTGCACTTTGGGAAGTATTTGACCACCAAGTGTACTGGAGTTTACATCGATTCATAAAGCGTCATATATCTACCAAATCAAAATTCTCTTTGAAGGTTTCTATACGTGTGAAACAATTAATATGATACTGATGGTTGTTGGGATAACGGTCTAATTGAGGACCTTGGACAGTGTTCATATCACCTCCAAGAATATATGGTTCTACACCAAAATGAGTTAAGAGTGCATGCAAACTTTCAAGGAGATCACTTACATCTTTATTCGAGCCGTATGTATTCACAATAGTAAACTTCATATTTTACGTCATTGTAATGTTCACACAATTTCTTCTAGCACACTTTTTTGACAAAAACGTCACTAAAAAAAACTAACTTCCATGTTTAATAGTTCTAAATGTCATAACGCTTATCATCCAATTGTGTACTACTTCACTAGTTTATGTTTAATTAAAACGGTGTTCTCTCACATGTGTATGCTCATTATTAATAATAATGACAATAACAATAGTATCATTCAAAGGCTTCGTTTAACAATGTTAAATCTGAGATGCACGGTCCTACGTATTATCAGTGTCTGTGATATGGTGTAATATTGAGGCCCTCCAAAATTGCGCTTCAAAATGATCAAGAAGTGCCTTAAAAAAAGGGAAAAAATTGAGCGACCGGATTTACCATGCATATTCGTTTCCCTCAATAGACTGTAGTGTTATAAAAACCGTTAAGAAAATGCAAAATTTGGTTTCGAATTCCAATCATATTATCTTGATAATCAGACAGGCGATCGGCTTGTAAAGGTCATGGGGTTCCTGACTGACCTAAAGGTTTATAATTATGATTGCAGCATAAGCTAAATCCAGGATTTTGTTTCAGAATCTGAGAAAAAGTTACCAGATCCCTTTAACATCAGGAAGCCTAATCAGCATCGATTCTGTTCTTCCTTAGACTCCTGCGATTATTATTACCCCATCAATTGCCAGACCCCATATACATCTTGGTGTAGGGTGGCAGATGTGGATTAATGTTTTGTCAAAGGACGTTAGTGACGGGCTGGTATTCGAACCCTCAACCCTCAGAGTGTCAAGTGAATGAACCAGTACACCACGACACCTCGTCGTATGACTGTTCAATAGTTGCTAAGTGCTATACTACACCAATATATAGCATTAGGTGAGAGTTGCAATCCAGTGAGGCGGAGTGTTCTTCAAAGTTGGGGTGCACCAACAAAAAAAGTGCACTTACAAAAAAGGGGGCTTCTACAAAGGGTAACCTCAAAGCGAAAAATTACAAAACTTTAATAAATTTTGTATATATTTTTTCCAAAATAATACAGGGATTATCTCCAAGATTTTCTCTTTAAGTCTCAAAGATACCGCTTCGGCAATATCCTTTGCTGTTGTATGTGGTAGTCTAAATATTCATTTGCTAGTGAGCGAAGCGAGCAAGGAAATTTTAAAGATTTTTAGGTTATATTGTGACCGATTAGTTCTCATTATTATTTACAATAGCCGATCCTCATGGCGTTTTAAGCACAATATAATAATGAAAGATTAAATACGACCTTGAATACAAACTATAAATGCGCAGCGAGCAAGATTGTGGGAGGGGGGGGGGGTGGGGATTGGAGAAAAATTGCTTCCAGTCGATTACAATTAGGGGCATATAATATTAGGGTATGATAAATCTAAAGTTTCGGGGGGGGGGGGGGAGATGCGAGGTGACAAAAACATTTTGTCTTATAGCACATCTTATGGTAATTATTAGACACAGTCTTTTTGTGAAAATAATAATCTGGTTTTATATAGAGCTTAATACGAAACACCGTTTCTATTTGGATAGGGGCACTTATTAAAGGTAAAAAATGGAATTTGAAAGAAAGGGTATCGGGCATTTATTAGGAAGTAACAAATGGGCACATCTCACAACTGAAATGGGGTACTTATACCGAGTATACGAACCGAGGATATGCCTAGCCGGTGAACTGAAATTTGCTCCGGTAACAGTTGCTCCGGGCTTTAATTGTCAGAGAGATATAGGGTTAGGGTTAGGGTTATAAGTGGGTCTAGGATGAGTTTAGGTTTAGGGTTAGGGTTGTGGTTATGTAGGTTAGATTATTAACTCAAGAGCATGTGTTGTACTACCGTCCAGCCTCGTTCTAACCCTTCGATCATCATGCTGTAATGAGATAACCTCTACATTTTTGTTCTGTTTTATTTCGTTATAGGTTGTCTCGACAGTCGCGGGTCAAGTCGTTGAAGAAAATGGTAAGTACCACATTCTCTCCCTTGCCACGCCCTTTAATCCACACTCCTTGTTTACCTTTCAGGCACTCACTTTACTGTTTTACCTCAGTCACATAACCAGACGAAACCGAACCAATTCAATACCATCGGATAATTTTTAGTAGTTTGGGATACTATATATTTTTTTGGTTGGGTTTCTTGTTGTCATGGTTTCGTTTCGTCGGTTTGACCATGGTATATGAGTCACGATATTCTACTAACTCGTCGCTGGAAATAGGTGTCGTTTAATTGATACCTCAGTCCAGCACCGATTCGACTACTAAAAAACTGCAAACCGAGTAATTGTCAGGAGGGTTCATGTATTGTCTAGTTCTCTTGTTTTGTGTCTTGTCGGCTTGCTGTCTGTCTTTAATAGGTGTGACAAACTGAGATATTCACACACATCTAAAGCGACTACAAACTAACTCCAATCCGATTCCAAATCCACTGATTTCTGTCGATTAGGGGTGATTTAATTTTAATCTAATTGATTTTAATTCATAACATACTGTACATGCAACGTAGTATTTTTTCTTCTAACTTCTAGCTTCACCTATTACAAATAGCATGACCAGAAGAGATACGGGAGCCTAGTAACCCCTTCTAGAAATATTACTGGAAAGTATAACATTGTTACAAATATGATAACAACCGACATTCCATTGTGATATTCGATAATTATTGATGAAAATTCAATGCTCACTCAATTATATAGATAAGTTCATTGTGAACAATTGATTACTCTTAAAATACTTTTTTATTTCTTTATATTAGAAGCATTTTATTTATTAATAAAGCTCATGCTTGTCTAAACTAGTGCATGTCCGTTGCTGTCTTTGTAGATTAAATTAAATTAAATTCACATTTTTTTGGGCAAAAGATACAAATCAAAATAAAATCATTACATATATCGGGATTGCTAAAATGAGTTAAAAACTTGTAAACAAGCAACCCCAAACAAAAAAGATATAGATACCATACAATACAATACGACGAAATACGATACAATACAATGCAATACTAATAATGTTACATACTAAAAAAATATATGAATCAATCATGTATTTCAATAAACGTAATGTAATGTGATGTAATTTGTATTCGTTTTTGTGTGTGTGTGTGCGCGCGTGAGTTTGAGCGTTGTTGTTTTTTGTTTTTGTGGGGGGGGGGGGGTCTGTTGTTGGTCTGTTGTCGCTCTGTTGTCATCTATATTATAGTGTCGGTCTCGTTGGTGTGACTCATATCAATCACACACCAATCGACTACAAACCGATTCCAAAACGGCCCCAACCTAACTGGCTCCTGGTCCTTAAGGTGGTTTATGTACGTACTTTCTCTTCCAGTCCAGTGTCGGTTCGTTGCCATACTGTTATCAGTCTGGATTGGGTGTGATATCGGTCCCGTTGGAATGAATGTAGTTGATATGAATGGAATAACATTACAAAGTCAAAGAGAGAAAATCCCGTCCTTGGTTTCTTTCCCTTGGCTTGTTGCCTCAGTTAGTCACACCGCCGAACCGACTCCAAATCGAACGATTTTTGTGTTGTCAGACTGTCTTCATGCAGTTTTGAGATCAGCGTCAATTTTATATTTTATAGTAGACCGATGCCTTGAGCTTTCAGGGTCTGATCAAACAGACGGCTTTCTATAATTTCTACAGCAATGGCAGCCCCTTTTGCTTTGTAACCTTTTTCAAGGCATCATTCCACATTGATTGGCTCTCTGGCTGTCACTCTCTCTGTCACACTCTCTCATAATTTAGCACAACCCCTATGCTAATCTCGAAGCTCCACCCATCTCTCTTGCCTCCTATAAGCTCTTTCACCCTCTTTTTTTTCAATAGTTTTTTTTTAATTGATTCCAAAAAATACAAACTCATTTTAGAAATAAAATACAGTTGTTTTTCCTTGACATGAATTCAAAACATTTTCATTACATAAATTGTACAATTGATGAAAACAAAAATGAAATCAACTGTAACATAAAACAAATAACCCCATCCAATATACCCCCCCTTCCCCACCATGTGACACACACACACACACCACCCGACCACACTTCCACCACACACTGTTCCTAGCCTCCTCAGAATACACCCCTCTCCCCCCACATACACACACAAACACACGCGCACGCACACACCACACTCTTCCCTTACTGTCTCCCCTATCTCTCCCCTCTCTACCTCTCTTTCTATTTCTCTCTTTTCTACTCTGTTGTGACGAGGGCGAGGTTGATATGGACGAACGTCCACAAGACAAGACGAGGGGGAGAAGAGATTAAGAACAATTTGTTGTTTAAACCACGCACTTATGAGATGATCGGCTTACTCTAACATCTGCTTTCTCATGTTATCAAGTATAATTTATCAGTTAATACCTCTAATAACTCTTGAACCTTGAATACTTTAATACTATAGTAATTTAGCATCTATTTGCATAGTCTCATTAGTCTGTCTTTCCAGAATCACTACCCCCCCTTAGCTTGTAGTAAAGCATTGCTCGGTCATGACCTCCTAATCACCAGCTAAAACGACACGATAACATCTATGTAAGCCTAACGTTCTCCCATAATTGTGATATTCTGTGAACATGGTGAATGAATCCATTAAAGGGGAAGTCCCCACTTATATGGAGTTGGGTTTTAAGTAGAAACAAATTAAATAGTGAGAGTCAGACCAACATAGGTTTAAAATAAGGAAGTTATACTTTTTTTTCCAGTTTTGAACCCTCAACTTTTTTGGCGAAGCTGTGACGTATCTCGCAAGGTCCTATTCTATTCGATCTGTACAAAAATAAAAATAAAAAACCCCAAAAATCAACAACAAAAAAAAAAAATCAAAAAAATAAATAAATCGTAAATTTCTCTTTTATCGATACTAAATCATACATACCCCGTAGATATTATTTTGTCTAAACATGTTTCTTGGTAGCCACTGTATGAAAACAAAATATAAATAGACCTACATTGTGTCAGCGTCTAAAAATGTGATATTTAATGACACTTTATGTACAAGGAAAAAGGGGAAAGGATGTCACACTGTTGTAAATTTGTGTTTCATTACAACTTATTTCATAACTTAATTTTCAGCGGATTTTGCTCATACATGGACTTCCACTGATCTGTTTTTCTTCATTTTCAGCTTTTGATAAAATTAACTAAAAATGATAGTGGACTTCCTCTTTGATTTATTCCACCTTATTTCTATTACAACACATCGCCTACCCAACTCCCCAAATGCAAGATTGAACTCTTTTAGTATTAAATACTATACTCGCCCACGTGAATTTGAATTAAAGGTATTACAAAGTTTCGGTATGGGGTCATGAATTTGGTTTAAATTAACATATCGGAAGCATATGCGTTCCTACAATATTCATTGATCGTTGTCCCGGTTGAAATCGAGTCTAAAGTTATGAAATTATAAATAATAAACCCTTTATGTTGTATAGCTCCCTCTCAAGGTCAAGATATTAGTTTAGCTATGAAATAATGTTTCTTGACTAAAATCGACCGATTAGCTATTCCCGTTTGGAAATTATATATCACAACTACATATTCCGAGATTTTCATGGTCGCAGCTACCATTGTACGGCCGTAGTCGCCATTTTAAATTTATCAAAATTTACCGGGAGCACCGGTAAATGTTTATATTCAATTTTTCTCGAAAACAGAAGTGTTTTAGGGGTTAATTTTTTTAGTGCTTATAATACATCCACAGGGGCATCTAAATATAACAAAATTGTAAAGATTCACTATTCACCCAATTTTCAAAATTTCCCAAAACTTTGTATTACCTTTAAGCTATATAGTTTATCTTGTTTTGGTAAGAATTCTGGTAGGTATACGTGATTGTATATTGTACAATTGTATTCTCTATCTCGTATTTTGATAATTGCATTTCCTTTGTAATTGATTTCCAAACTCAGCCATTAGCTGTTATAATATTTTAAAACCTTAAATTGCTTGCTTCACATCAGTCACTGCACGGTTGCTCGTTTGTCACATTTGCAACGTGGTACAAGACTAGTATATGCAACATTGACGGAAGGATTGCTTTGTGTAACACAATGACTTCACCAAAATTACAAATTTTCTTCACTTATTCGATCCATGACATTAAAAAGAAAAAATACCAGCATAGATTATTCTCGCAGTGGAAACAATTACATAATCTTGATTACTTTGATATAATTTATCTAGTCTATGGCAAATACAATGTGTCACAGGGAAATTGTTTGTGTTGCCTAAAGGTAGGTTAATACATGTAGATAAACCAATTAAATTCCATCGTTTTCCCCTGTTCTTTTCCATTCTCATCCATTTTCACAGAAGGGAATATCCGGCTTTTTGGTGGTACAGGAGGACACGAAGGAACAGTGGAATACTCGAGTCCTGACTTCAATCAATATGGCGCCATCTGCGATGACTTCTGGGACATTCGGGACGCCCACGTTGTATGTCGAATGCTGGGGTTCCGCGATGCCGAAGTTGCCTGGAAGTATTCGCACTTCGGAGCCAGTCCAAGTGCAATAATATACGATGATGTCGCTTGCGAGGGGACTGAGGGGAGCCTCACTCTCTGTGCCAAATCGGAGAAATGGGAGAACGATTGCAGTCGGTCGGAGCACGCTGGGGTCACTTGTAAAAGAGGTAGAGACTTTAATTAGAACCTTTCTCCTTTTGAATGGAAGAGGTACGAACTTGTTATACCTTAAAAATCCCCCTCTCTCCTTCCCCCCCCACACTTTTCCACACCTGGTCTGACTTTTGAAGAAATTGTTATATCACAGACTTATTATTTTTTTGTTTGTTTACTGTTTCCGAATAGCATGCCTATTATGATTTTTGTTCCTTTAGATTACGGTGTATCTCACAATTTCAAGTCTTTTAATATTATACACCCCATTAGATTTTTTTGCCCCACCCTCCATTATAATGTATCATGACGCAGCCACCTATTTAAGAATGTTTTGATTTGGATGGACGGATCTGCAAGCTATAATTTTTTTAAAGATTTTGACCGCCAAGCATTTCTTACCATTATCATCACTATTGTTGCTACTACTTTATAACCAATCCACTGTCGTCATGATAATTTTGTTGTTATTTGGTTAATAAGCAATAACAATCTTCATAGATTTGTGTTTTCTTTTTATCCTTATTTTCTCAACTTTTGTCGTTAACCCCTTTCCTACAGCGCGTCTTTTTCTTGGCCACTTTCAAGTTTATTACAACGATACATGGCTAAACGTCTACCTGGAAGAAGGAACTGACTGGGGTTTAGCCGAAGCTACGGTGTATTGTCGTTCACTCGGTTACATGATTGTTACTGAGTCAACCCAATCTAGTTTTACGATATTGACTGTCGACACGCATGTGACCATGTCATGTACTGGAGAGGAGGTGGACGCTTTGAACTGTCATATAAGAAGACGCAACTCATATGCAAAGTTAATAACAACAACAATCTATTACCCGGAGGTGAGGTGTACATCTGGTAAGTGAACGATAAGATGAATTTTAAAACCATACAATACTTAAAGCACTACCGCAAAATCCCCTCTAGCGCCATCTCAGGTCAGCTGTAGCAGTATAATGGTCCTCTAACACGCTGCTCCCTAGCTGCGCTGTTGTTTCTCGCATCGAATCGGTCTGGCTGCGAGGTGGGAATTAGGTACTTAAAGGGATAGTTGAGTTCTGTTTTTCAGATCGCAAATGCTTTCAAAGTGCATGGTTATTGCTCTTATTCTTATATATGACATTTTTAGTGCCCTTTAGTTTTAGGACCTAAAATTGCTAAGAAGGTAATATTAGACCCCAAAATGTGTGAAATTTAGCCAATACGATGATACAAACTCAGCCCCACTTTAAAAAAAATACGGTGACCGTTAATTAATTAATTAATTAATAATAACAATACATGGGCCGGCTGATTGTGCGTAATAATAACCAACACGGAAAAACCAACAAAAAAGCCAACATCAGCATTACAACGTAAGAGGCGCTATTTTTTTTTTAAACGGCTTTCAACGGCTGGTTCAAAATAATTATCTGTGGTACACAAATATTATAAATCGTTATATTTATGGATATTTCAGCCGTCTCTGAACCGATTTTGATCAAACAAAGATGATTTTGTCATTTAAATTGTGTGTTCTTTTAAATTTGACAGTCAGTTTTTCATTATCTCACAACAATTTTTTTTTGTGTAGCGGCCTCTGCACCAGAACTCAACTATCCCTTTAATTACGAACTCTTGGCAAGTTGACTATAAGATGACGCTGGGCAATCCAACCTGTGTGATAAGTTAATTTGTGTGTAAGCAGAAGAGTAAAGCCTTAGCAATAAGTGGCAATTTTATGTGTGTAATTCTATCTTACTCACGTAAAACAAAAACATGGGCCCCTTTTCTTCTCCTTCGGCTTACCGCGTTATATCTGAACATGCCTAAAAAGAAACGGGCTGGAGGAAGTTCGAAATAAATCGTAAAATTAAGTCTTGAAACTTATAAATGTTTGAAATAGTAATTCACAAAATTTATTCGAATCTTAAGTTGGAATCTAATCCATGAATTGTTGGATTCACGGTCAACCACCCCCCATTTTCTGTATAGGTCTCTACTTAAATATCATTACTGCTTGGTTTTCTCCTAAGCGCCTTCTGCCTTGAGGCACTCAAAACTCAAAACATATAGCCCTCCAGAAAGATTTTCTTTTCTTTTCTTTCTGAGTAATACATTTTGAACATCGACAGCTTAAAGATGAAGTTGAGTTCTGGTCATGCGATTGCATTGTGTAAGAAACGGTGTGGAATCGACCTGAAAAGGTTGATCATCTAGGATATAAGTATTCGTGTGTATTGCAAGGTTCTGGAATCATCAAAATGATAAGAAATTTGGCCAAATCTTGGTAAAGTTACTAACACTGTACACAGAAAGATGTATACGGGACTACACGAATACATGGCGTAAAAATCCGTCCCGATTTTTACGATGTTACATGACATATTTAGAATATGAAGGCATTTGAAGAGCCATGCTTTTCAGGGAAAATGTTTTTTATCTAGTGATGTTCTTCCACACTTGCATAATAACAATGATAACGCTCACAAATCATTTTTCACCTCTTCCCAGAACTCAACCTTCTCTTTAATCATTTTGGGCGTTGGAACAAACGAAAAGTTGTCCAGCACTACATGTATGTCACAGCGACAATCGGATGCAGCTAATTCGAAATTTCTATATGAATAGTTATTACAACTCTCAAAATTTTCGTTTTTCTTGTTTGTCCAATTTTTCAAACTTAAACCAATCGGCTAATCCCTGATTATCTGCTTTCCATTCGAGCAATTTACCCAGCGGTCTCAGTATAGAGATACTCTAAGCATGCGTGACCACATGTTTTCCAGACACCCCCTAAACGAGGATTTCTTCTGAATTCGGGGAAAAAACACTCGAAATCACCCTTAATGAGGATTTCGAGTGTGTTTTTTCCCGAATTCAAAAAGGCATTTGATCTGCTATATATCTCCACAAACATAATAGTCTTTTACATCTTTCGCTAATACTTAATACATCGAGTGGTAAATGTGAAATTTAAACGTTAGCAGCGTCCTATAGTATTCAAATTATGCAAGGAAACCCGTTGACTTTCTAGACTTCCCTGTCAGACACTATTGAGTGACTGACCGACATTTCTTTTGGTGGTGATAACATACATAAAATGAGCTGTAGCAAGTACATGAACATGTGTCTACATCAATAACCAACTACTTGTAATGGCCAAAATTAAACCGATTGAATCTTTGTGCAGCACAAAACGTACGACCATTCGGTACAAGGGTCTGAAAATCAGACTATTAATCAGGTGATTGCCATCACTTATGTCGATTCGACAACTAATGGTCGTTATTTTCCCACAAAAAGTCATTTCCAAACCCATTCGTGCGAATTCACAAAGAAGGTTTGTCGACAAACCTCCTTTGCGAATTCGGGCCTTTGAGGGAAGTTCTAAACAAGTATTGTCTTTCAAATGCCGTTGGAATTTAACCTTTTCATTTATGTGACCTGCAAATGGTACCATTTGCAGGTCACATAAATGAAAAGGTAAGCACCTTTAATGTTTTAATGTATACAATATATATATATATATATTTGTTTGTTGTTGTTTAAAGCAGATGTTTCTGCATTTATTGAAAAATCAAATACAAAATATTATAATAACAATAATAGTATATAGTTGATTAATGTAAAATGTAGTAAAATGTGACAACTGAAATTCACAACAAAATACATCTATATATAAGAAAATTGTAAATCACAGAATCAAGATCAATGCAGAGGCCAACTATCATAAGCATATATGAATATGGTATTATACATTAAAGGAACCCTATGGAAGGGTACACAAAATTCTTGCTACTCGCTACCGCCGATACCTCGGCGTGTTTGCACACACACTAATTTCCGGTGATTCTAAAATACGTATCCTGTTATACTACGAGATGCTAATCCATTATTTGCAAATTTTAATCTCGCTTGTCAACTCTGTTTGTTGCTACGGCAGTCAGCTAGTAAAAACAAATTCGTTTAATAAAATTATGGAAATGCAAGCATTACTTTAAAGTAGATATTCATTGATTTTAAAAACTAACTTTATTTTCATTATTGCAAAGTTGAAACTTTGATTCGACAAGGTTATCAAAATTCAATGCTTGGAAACATTCGAAGTAATGCTTATTATTAATTACAAAACGCTTACTACACAGTCCCGGCATAGCACCTGAAGGGCTCTCCAAACGCTGCTGAAATGTGTGAGATCACAGTATGGACATGACTTGCACAAGCAGACGATGTCCCATGACATCTCACACATTTTCAGTGCCTGTGTTTTCATCTTCTCTTGAGTTCTTTCTCTTACCTCACTACCGTCAGGCTAAATGTATAATCTATTGCATCACTCTAAACCCCGCGCATGGTTTTATTTTGATGACAAATGCCGCGATACAAAAATAAAGGAATCTGTCGCTTGTAAACAAAATAAGACGCCATTGTATATTCAGCTGCACACATCGGGGTATGTTCGGCGTTTCAAGAGGGAACAAATGCCGTCCTTAATATCATGCCGGGGGTTTTACAATTTGAAAGTCTGGTTTCTTTGATTGTTAATTAACCCCTATCCTGTGTATTTACAAGCAAAAGATTTTAGTTATCCGAATCGGGTCATATCCCCTTTTGAATGGTTTGACATGCCATTACATTTATATACACTAAACTCATTATACTTATACTTATCTGTAAAGCGCTTTGAGAGGGCCTGCGGTCCTGAAAAGCGCTATATAAGAACGAGCTATTATTATTATTATTTTTATTATAATTTGAGAAATAATAGCTTTGCAATTATGTTCATTCTCTATGGGATGTCGTCTGCTTGGGCAGTGTTGGTCCATATAGTGACGTCATTAAAACATCGTTATTTTTCCGGCGAATCTCTCGTATATCCCAGCTGCTATGGAGGTGGTTATACTTGTATTTTTTTATAAATCACCCGATATGTAGTTGACCTAAAACTTGTCCGATGGCCATATGTTAGCTTACCAGTTTCTAGTGATACATTAGTTGACATATTTGTGATCTTCTTTGAATTTCACTTTGAAAGAATCGAAATGTTGTTATTCCTTGCTCATTTTTCCTGATTAAGGTGTCATATGAAAGGTCAGAAACTTATGAACTTTCTGGAAATTTTTCAAATTCAGATACCGTTCGGCAAATGAAATGTTGGTACCCTTTCTTCAAATTGTTGTTTTTGTTATCACTCTAAGGCCTGCGGAAATATGCATCATATGAGCTACATCAAATGAAAGAGGGGGATCTAAGCTTTACAAATATTTTAAATTATTATTGTGATTAAGTTATGAAAAAACATCGATAATTCTCGGTTTCGTTTTTTCTGGGACGCAGGGTCACATATCTGAATATACCGAGGGTCTACATTTTGAATAAATGTACATCATCAGAGATTTAGGCAAAACCACATTTTCTCATTCTTAGTCCTATTGACAGGCACGTGTGAGATCAATACTGCATAATCTGTTTAAAAAAAAAAAAAACAATCCAATTTTTTTTATTTATTTTTTTATTTTTAAAGTTTACAGTTTAATGTGCACTGACAATTTTTTTACTATTTTAAAAATTTCATGAGTTAAAAATCATGCGTCCGGTAAAAAAAATCATGCGTCCGGTAATTACCAGACGCATGATTTTGCCATGCATCCGGTAAATCTGTCAAATAACAACATTTTGTATTTTTTAAAATTTTTAGGGCCCCATCTTATAAAACAGATGATGCACAGGTTTAATTCGTGGGTCGGTGGAATTGTGTGCACGCGGTACCTTTGAATTTGGTCTAAAACCATTCGAAGGTACCTTGTGCACACAAACCTGTGCATCATTTGTATAATGATTCACAGTTCATATGAACCCTTATAAACAGTCATTCATCATCAGCATCGTCTTGTGTGCTGTGGTCGGACTGGCGTAGGGTAGCGTACTATTGCGTAGGCATGGCGTACAGTAGCGTAGTGTTGCCTAGACTTGCGTCCATCTCGCGTACCCATTTGCGTCCCTCAGCGTATAGTTACGTAGGCCGGCATAAGGTTGCGTACGCTCGGCGTAGTCGGTACGCAACACTACGCAACTCTACTCAAGGCCCCTAATGCCTCAGTCACACCTTTGCGTATTTGGCTTGCGTATTGCTGCGTATTACCCGAAAGCAGACAAAGGCAGTCATACCCAATAACGCGCAATAAAACGTGCTTACTACGTACTCAATACGCAGACTAGCGCATATGCCTGCGTTGGTCGCTCGCTAGTTTTACATTTTTCTAAAATATCGTAAGCAAACGCAAGGTTAAATCGCATACGAGCAGATACGAGTGGCAACCAGTGAATGCGAGCGACAGCGAGTGGCTTAGCGCAGGTAAACGCAATCATACGCACCTCTCTTTCGGAGCACGTGTAGCTGCGTTTCCTGCACGATTTACCTCGCTTTAGCTCGTGTCCATACGCATGATTGCGCGTATTGTTGCGCTGTTGCTCGCACATCGCTCGCAGCAGCAAGAAAACCTTGCGATTACCGCTCGCTACACTGCGAGTCTAGCTCGTACGCCGTTCGCTTTAGCTCGCAGTCGCTGGTTGCCGCACGCTTTAGCTCGCTATCACTGCGATTAGTTGCCTATGCGCTGCGTTTAGGCAATATAAGGCGGGGCGCCTCACGGGTTGGAATCATACCGCAGTCAACATTTGAAGAATATACAACTACTGAACAAGAAGATGCCGAAAGCCAAAGCGAAAAGGGGGGTGACGACGAGGACAAAACCAGTCAAGCCGCCTAGGTCCCATCGCCTCCGCCGGCCCCGGAGTCACCATCGCTGGGTGAACACGAGGAGACGAACGTGGCGAAGAAGCCGCGGAAAGACCTAGTCAACTTCTCAAGTGACCAAGAGAAGGAGCTTGCCTATACCATGGTCCTAACGGTTGAAGGGGTTTGTCGGAAAGTGGTCAGCAGGCACTGAAATCGGTTGGTAAGAATGCAGAAAGCATTCTCCACCAATCTCCTTGCCCGGGCCGGTAGTTGTAAATTCTCTCTTGTCTAGCCATAGCCCTCCTTGCGTACGGCTTCATTAGCCATGTCATCATGGCGAAGGTTACGTCTGCCACAAAGAAGTAGGGGTGTTTTCACCATCGTTGGACATTGGCTCTGGCAGAGGCACTCCAAGGGTTCAATACGTTGTTTTAGTTCACACGAGTTGAAGAGCTCTGCATCAGAGGTTTCGTATCCGACATCTATCCACACAAATGTGAACTTGGCCTCGACCAGGGCCATGAGTACAAAAAAGTAGAAACGCTTGTAGTTGTAAAATATTGACCCACTATCCTCAGGGCTCTTGATTCCAACATACTTGCCGTCCAAAGCACTAATGTTTGAGGAGAATTCCAGCGGTCTTCGAAGCCCTGCGCGACTGCTTTTCATTCCTGTGGGCTGGTAGGTCACCTCACCAACTCATCACAGCATTCCTCCATGATGGCAGTGCATACCTCACATACTATGAGTGAAATGGTATTGTGGGGGTACCCTGAAGCTATACATGAGTGTCTTGTTGCTGTCACCCTGGCCAGCTTCAGCACGGGCGAGAGGGCTTTCCTTAAGAAGGTGTCCCGCTTATCCAGTCTTTCATTTAGTCTCTGCTCTAACTCTTTAAAAATTTCAGAGGTTATCCTCAAAACGTTCGTGAATGCCTCTTGGTCCTCGTCTTCCAGCTCTCTCATCAGTTGGTCGAATTGTCCCTGGTCCTTCCTCCGGTAGATCCAGGACCGCACCCAACAACTCCGAGGGATACTTCGTTGAAGCAACTCATTCAGCAGCTTCCCTTGCTCATAATCTTCATTCGCCTCTCTTCCAGCTTTTGCAAAACTGCTCTGCTGCAGGGCCATTATTGTCATCAGATTTATTTTTCCTGTAGATGTAGAATCGTCAGAAGCTAAGATGTGTATGCCCAGTCCCGCAAAATGACTAGTATTTTTACATATGCCGCAGCCCGAACGAGCTGGTACGCTGTAGCGCGAGCTGACACGCGTCAGTACGAACAACAGACGAGCTAAAGCGAGCAAACACGCAACGAGACCAACTGGTGCGAGCGGCTAACGAACAGTAAACGAGCAGCAAACGAGCAGAAAACGAGCTACATAATTATGCATACGCAACATGGCGAGCAAACTGCGTATTGAATCGTACTGCTATGAGCAACAGCGAGCTATAGCGTGGCATTAGGCAACCGTATAGGCAGTCTTTGTACGAGCGGCATACGAGCTACCTACGAGCTAGATACGCAATAGTGTGACTGCTACCTTCAAATTTGCTGCGTATAATTGCTGGGCACGGCTGCGTATTGATATACCCCGCGCGCAGAGCGCAGCAATACGCAGCAACATACGCAAAGGTGTGACTGAGGCATTAAATATATCTTAAATCGAGTGTAACAAAGGATACTTGAATGACTAATTTTTTGTCTTGTTTAAAGCCATACTGTATTAGTATCACTACCACAAAACCCCCTCTAGCTCCATCTCAGGTCAGCTTTAGCAGTATGGTTCATTAAAGAGAAGGTTTATTGATTTCAAACTTGACTGAATTTGGTATCATTGCAATCTAAAAATTACACTGAGTAAAATCATTACATTTGTGTAACTTGTACATTCGAGAGAAATTTATAAAAGTTGATTGAACTTGACGAAAAATCAACCCACTCAACGCCCCGAAAACATCGTAAGTCAGCTGATTTTTGAAGTGACATCACAATATGAACAAGCGGGCCGCTCAGCTGAAATGATTGGCGACGGTGTGAGATGCAGTTTGCGTGCGATTCACATGTATTGCATTGACTCCCGAGTACCGTACCCATTTATACCTAACGCTGTTTACCTTCATCAAAATCCCCCTGGAAATATGGATATGGACTAAAACAAACTTGAGTATACTCCAGAATTAAGGCTCCTCCATGGCATGGATTTGGTTCTTAATCTGATGTTAGTCTAGATAAATGGAATATAACTTCCCAAAAGCGAGTGAATATATCGTCGATGTAGCGTTCAAGTTTCCCGTAGCTAGTAGCTGTGCGTGCGTACTCTGTGCATGCGTGCATCACATCTAGCGCAGCTTGCTAGCCAGCCCGTAGCACGGCGCTCGAGCTAGCCGTGAATCGCGAACCGGACTGACCTGTTTCTCTCGGTTTATCAGGTCCTATACGATTTAATTTATAAAAAATGTAAATTAATCAGCCTAATCACACATTTTTGTAATGAATATCTGGACAATTCTATGTAAATTTGTCGCCTATTTTACTCCAAAAGAGTCGTTAGGTTAGCATGCAAAATATGGCCTTTGCCTTCCCAGATCAGACACATAAACGCTGAAGTGTCCTCAGAATATGTGATTATTTTCCCGATTTTTATGCTCAAATGTGACGGAAAAAAATATAAAAATCAAACAAACATTTGTAGAAAGTATCATTTATTCAGTGTATCTCATTTAAAATGCCAAAAATAGAGGAAATATCACGACTGGCGGTAAATATACAAACAACGTTAACCCATATCTGAAAATTGCAATGGGTATCTAGCATTGTCCCGAATGTGTGATGTAGGTTGTTCATATTGTGACGTCATCGTTTCGCATGTAAAATAACGCCGTCAATTCACCTAGTGAGTGGGTTCAGGAAAGGGTAACAAAATTGCATTTAATTTATTCCTCACAACAGTGAGGGCTTCAAAAGTACTTTGCTCATTTTGTTAATGTCCTCAGCAATCTGTAGAGGTGTAATTTGCCCAATTTCCACATTTCAATGAACCATCTCTTTAACTCGCCGTTTCCTTAGCTGCGCTGTTCGTTCTCTCACCGATTCCTCTGTCTACGAAGTGGAAGTTAGGTACAGGGTCACTCACTGTTGGCAAGTTGACCATGAGATGGCGCTGTGCAATATACAGTACTAGTGTCCCTTTAAAGGGACACTATACAGTACGCTAGGGCAGCACGTTTATTAGTTTCGTATCGATTAAAAAGTAAATTAGTAGAATGCAAGCCATATCGTTTATGATTATTCTGATACTGTCCTGTTTCACTACTGCAGCTTACTTACTAGGCGGACGAGCTGAAAACGAAGGGATCCTTATCTTAGTTAGACATGATATGATGGACATTTCAACTGACATTTCACCTGGCATCAAAAAAGGCATTCGTACCCTTAGTGAAGAGGGAGCCCGTGTATTATGCATGTAAGTCCAATGAATTAGTTATTAAGCAAATAATTAGCGTTGGTGAAGGTGATGGGACAAACTATCACTTCCAAGGCGATCTGGATGTAGCTATAGTTTGCCATCGCCTGAAACCAAACAGTGAAAAGAGACTAAAATTGAAGGCGGGGTGGGGACTGGCAGACATAGACAAAGACAGACGGCGGGAGACCAATTACATCCGCGGCTCTATAATATATATATATATATATATATATACATACTTTTTTTTTGTTGGGGGGGGAGTTGGGGGTTCTTGCATTTATTTTCTACATGCTCCCCTCATAAATTCATGCATAATAAAAAAAACAAAATATTATTGAGGGGGAAAGGGAGGGGACACATGAGCTCCTAACCCACCTTAAAACGTTACCGACCGAGGGATTCTAAGAAAAACAAAAAATAGCTTGATTTATCTCATTATTACTGATTGTGCCTTTATTAACTCAACAATTCAATCCACCAACCCAAACCCAAACAAAAATAACAATAAAATAATTGTTTGTGGAAATAAAATACTTGATAATGGCAGGAAAATGGGATTTGCTGACGTTGCTCACATCATCAAAGATTCCTTCAAGATGGAGACGGTGGACCTGACGTGTAATGACGAGGACCACGACTGGTGGGAGTGTGAACAGGCGACCAGCACATATGTGGAGGGTAATCCAATCAGCCTTGTCTGCAGACCATGTACGTATTATTATTATTATTATAATAATAACAAAATATATATACAATTTTGAATATAAAGGTTAGGAACGCATTTTGCATTAAATACATCTTTTTTTCTCAAAGTTACTTTATATTTATTTTATAGTCACATTAAAGCGATTGAAGCCATTATACGCACAAAGCTCTTGCCTTGCGTGCCGACGTGCAATATTGTAACATTAGTAAAACTATTGCACGCTGATTCTCCACCAATGGAGTGCCGTAATAAACGGAGTAAAAGCAATATGCTAACAATATTGAACTAGATCGAAGAAAGGGTATCATATAATGATTTTATCCTCCGGAAAAAGAGGCTCGTATGTTTAATAATAACCTTACTGTATGAGTTTTATCTATTGTAAATATAAATCACAGTTCAGTTTTTATGACTGCGAAGGTTTTTGTGAAATCAATAAACCATGTCCCAAAAACCAAACAAACAAGCAAACATATCTAATTTATAAGACGGTGTGGGCCGGCCAGGCCATTATTCTAAGCCCAAATTAGGTTAATTGGTACCTGGTAAAAAGAAGTTCACTGAATACATGAATGCCTTATCAGGGTACTTAATCGGGGTAGTGATAGTATTCAGCCGTTTAAGGGGCGCTTTATTGATTCAAATGTTATTGCAAATATTTTTATCATTTTATTATTATTATAATTATATTCGTAGTCATGCCTGTTGCTATTATTATTATCTATGTAATAAGTAACATTAGAATCATTGATGTTATTTTTAGTTAAGTTGTGATGTAATATTGTTTTATTGTTTTAAATCGTACATACACATTATTTTCTGACCATGAAACCACCAAATATTGAGCAAAATCAAGACGTAACTTAATCTTATAAAATTTCTTTGGAATTTTGATTTGATTTTTAAAATGAACTTGCCAGATTACTCAATCGCATCTGATACGTCTTTTGACCACTGGACAATGGAAAGGGTCCTGGACCCCATTCCTATCGAAAGCCACTCCGCATCTTTCTTGCGGGACTCGCTTTTTTTCTCCACCACAACTACGATAGAGCCCCCTTCAAGCGCCTGGCGTCGCAGTGTTAAAAGGAGAAGTTCATCGACCACGCCCAGAACCTGCACAATTCACGGGAGTTATCAATCCTTAGACTCGGATGACATCAAACTGTTGAATTGTGACGTCATCGAGAATGAGCGAGGTAAGCTGCTGCTACAATTACACAATAAGTTCTAAAAAAAAAAAGATGTTGTATTTCCGCTTGCGACCGACCCCCAAATCTTAAAATCTACGGTCGGCTTTTTTTAGCTTAAGTTTAAAAAAAAAAAGTTTAAAAATAAAGCATTCGAAACTGGGAAATATCAGCCATAAGAAGAACCCCCCCCCCAACAAAAAAAGAAGAAAAATAAAAGAAGAAGATTTCCGACCGACCGACCCATGTTTTGGCACCTAAAGGGCATTAAATACCTCACTTTAGAAATCCAGCCATCTGATTGTCGAAATTGAAGTCGTGAATTTAACCACTCCCGTAAAATGCCAAAAGCGGTCAATAGTCTTTTGAAAAGTGTCCTACGGCTTTTTTCAAAAGACTATTGACCGGTTTTGGCATTTTACGTATAATTATGTGTGCAATCTCAATGGGAAGGATTTTAGCACACAAACTTGACTGGTGCGCGATCAGACACCCTAAAGACAAGGTCTCGATAGCGTAAACAAACTTGATAAGGGTGATTGGTAAGTCGCACATGTATTCTATGACCCTTTTTGGTATATAAAATTTATAATGACTGCTTTAATATTCGAGGCATAGTTGTTTTTATAGGCTCTCGGGGAGGTTATTTGATCGTGCTATCACACCTCGGCACGCCTCGGGTCGATAGCACGATAATGTAACTTCCCCTTGAGCGTATAAAACAACCATGTCTTTCATAGCATTCATTATTACTATATTATATACCTCACTTTAGAAATCCAGCCATCTGATTGGTCGAAATTGGAGTCGTGATTTTAGCCATTCCTGTAAAATGCCAAAACCGGTCAATAGTCTTTTGAAATTCAAAAGACTATTGACCGGTTTTGGCATTTTACGTATATTATATGCGTGCAGTCTTAATGGGAAGGATTTTAGCACACAAACTTGAGTGGTGCGCGATCAGACACCCTATTAAGACTAGGTCTCGATAGCGTAAACAAACTTGATTACCATGATTGGTAAGTCGCACATGTATTCTATGACCCTTTTCGGTATATGAAAGTTATAACGACTGCTTTAATATTCGAGGTATAGTTGTTTTTCAAGGAGGTTACTCGATCGTGATATCAACCCTCGGCATGCCTCGGGGCGATAGCACGATCATGTAACCTCCCCTTGAGCGTATAAAAACAACTATATCTCTCATACCAATCATTATTACTATAATACAACATTTTTTTTTTTTAGGCCTAATGTTCTGGAGACATTATTCATGTAGCTGCTCGCCGCTCAATTTCCTTCAGGGAAATGCTAACTGTTTAGGATTTCCGCAATAATTATTGTGCACACGTTATGCTATGGTCACAAATCAGAGCAGCGACCGACCGATTAGTAGCCTGCTCGATCGCCGCTGGAATTTAGGCATCGCCCAAAGATTTGTTAGAAAAGTCGAGCAGGCTGTAGAGCCCAAGCGATGCCTGGGCGGTGCCCGGTCGATTTTAGGTCAAAACTGGGCGAAATCGGAGAGCTTCTCCGGGGGGCGTCCCGGCAGTGACCGACCAATGATCCACCGATACCCGAGCGTTGGTCCAGCGTTGGTCCAGCGCGCTCGACGAACGAGTAACGAGTGAAGACGCACAACTAGCGAACGAAAACGCACTGGCCAAAATGTAACTTCATACCATCTGTGTTAATCTCTTTAAGTAAATTAATGTCCATCTTTATTGTAGGACCTACCATCTATACCTTTTTGTAATACCCCGCTCACACAGCTCTGCGACCTTACGAAGACTATCCTCGATCTAAACAATTTATCAAGTCGGGGCATTATACCCTGTTCACACATAGACGCCGCTTCTACTACGATTGAAAAGTGGCCGAGAGTGTGGCCAATTTGAGCCAATCGTGGGCCAGATGTGGGAGAGTCTACATAAGCGTGATATGGTTGGGTGCGACCTAGGTGTCCCACCCCAACCAAACTGCGCTCATGGAGCGAGAGGTGGCCAACAAAAAGCGGAGCAAAGTCTTATTAAGAACGTTGTGGAAACGCCATTATCGTACAAGTAGCGTGGTAGAATCGTCGTGAGATATCTGGGGTCGTAATGAATAAAGGTAACCGTCTGCAACTATTTCGAGCAATAGGTCCTTTCATCTTACGAAATTCTTGAATATCCCTGGTTTATATAGACATCGCCACAAATCGCACTACAAGCGTACTACAAGCGTAATATGGTCATCAACAGCGTAAAGACAACGTCCTACAGTCTTCTAGGTCTGTTCAACAACCTAGTATGGTCCTCTACGTCGTAGCGGCAACGTAGTAGGAACGACCGCTTGGTCGGCATTGGTCTAAGAGTAATCGTAGTCACCGCGAGCCAGAAGCGCTTTTGAAGGCATGGTCTTCTTAATGTCGCAGAGCTGTGTGAACGGGGTATTATTGCCGTCAAAATCCAGCAATATGACAATTTAAAGACCAATCCCGACCAAGCGGTCGTTTCTACTACGTGCCGCTACGACGTACAATACCATGATACGTTGTAACATATACCTAGAAGACCGTAGGACGATGTCGCTTCGCTGGTGCTGACCCTATTATGCTTTCTTAAGTTCTCTCCAAATTTCGGAGATGAACGGACCTGATGCCTGTCAGATTTTTTTTAACGACTTGTACGATAATGGCGTTCCTGCTACGTTCTTAATAAGACTTTGCCCCGCTTTTTTTGATGTCCACGACCTAGCCACGATTCCTTTGCACACGTTCAAAATAACTATGGAGAGAGCGTTCAGCTTCTCGACCGAGGAGATCCCACCCCGACCAAACCACGCTCATGGAGATCCTCCCACGTTTGGCCCACGATTGGCAACGCTCTTTGCCACTTTTCTATCGTAGTAGAAGCGCCGTCCATGTATACGAGGTATTATGCAAGTCGTTACAATCTCCGTACTAATTTCTATCTCACAGGAAGTTTATTGTTTAACGTACTGTCATCACCTCTGTACATTATTTTAAGCGCACCAGTCACGTGCGTATAGTTAGGATATATTCTAAAGAACTTCCTCTGGCAATCTATGGGCCAACAGATAACGAGAATAAAGAAAAACGGCGGGAACTGAATCCAAGTCGAATGCGGGTTACGTCTGGGCCCTATTTTATGCGTACATACAAGCCGATTTTATTGACAGTGTATTTAAACGTGGAAATATTTTTACAGAAGAAATACTCGAAGCTTATATTTTGAATATAGTATTAAGGTATGGAACTTATGTTCTAACACGCAGAAGTAAACATATTATTATAACACATTAATATAATTAGTTAAAATTTTGTTTCTATGTTTATAGTTAACCATCTCTATCATGTCTATACATCTCTTTACAGGGCCAGTTGGGGATGCTATTTTGGGCGCCTCTACAGCAAGTGTTTTCCTCACGTTTCATGGGCTGGGTCCAGTTAATAGGGATGCTGTTCCTATGTTCTGCGCTGAGGACATGTGTCCTGAGGGATTTGCCCTGGCCTATTGGTTCACCTTACCTCCTTGTACCAAGCCAGCTGTTACCATGACAATTCAAAATGGCGCCCGGTCATGTTTCATGATGGCAAGTAACTCGGTGTGCCCGATCATAGCTTAGTTGCAGACATAAACCCTTGTCAGTCGCTGTGCCTAACAGTGTCTGCACAGTGGGACTACAGTAGGCTCTGTACTTAATTAAATCTTGTTTGACACGGCCAGAAACCGACTGCTCAAAGCTTAATTAATTGTGGTAAATTGTCAAATTAGAGCCTTGGTTGCAGACTAATGGTTGACGTTTGTGAGCCGATTGCTTGATTGGCGAGTGTGTGTGTTGGGTTTTTACAGACGTTTACCAATCAGATATGATTATTTACGTCTGGGGACCGACCTTTAAACGTCACCATCCGAAAGACATGACTCAGTTTCGAACCTGCGTCCTCGGCGGAATCAGTTTGTAACTTCCATTGTTAGCTGGATTACAGGCGCACGCCACAACGCCTAGTTGGGGGGGGGGGGGTATTGCCCCCTTTTGTTATTTATTTATTTATTTATTTATTTGTTTAATATATTTTTTTTTTATAGAAGTCACTTTATTGAAGAATTACGAAAACTCATGATTTGGATCCCCTTTCCACACTTGTGCCAAATGTCTGCACTTTTGCACTAGATTCCTGTATGTTCTCGACGGAAAGATTTGAACTCCATTTTGTTTTCCAATTAGAACTCTATTTTGTTTGCCAAACATCTAACATCCAAGTCACAATTCTTTTCGCAAAAAGACTGCATTGCCAGTCGTTGAATATAAAATATGCAAAGTCTTGAAAATATGCTTAAACCCTGTTTGTTCGTAGGGTAAATTTGACTAAAAATAAAACAGAAACAACACAAACAACTAACCAATTAAAACAATGTTTTGTAATTCCATTCGAATACGAACCTGATTGTTGAGCTCTTTCAATCATATAGCTTTTGAAGTATCATTTAATATCATTGTCCAATGACGTTCTGTCGATTTTGATTGAACCATATTCAACGAGGCCGACATTGACAAAATCTTCCCTACACCGACAGCTCACTACACCGCCAATAACAAAGAAAGACACAGGAAACATAACAAGAGAATGTTCTGAAAGGTTTACAGGATCGACGCTCCAGGAGACCGACAACCCACGGGCCATCAAAAACAAAGACGTATACACTTCTTTTTTCCTTTGCTGCCGGTCAGGTAGGATTCGGTCAAGTGGACCCTCTGAAAAGTACCTAGAAGGCCCACGAGACCGCCATTGTCAGTATAGTGGGCTGTCGTTCTAGTGAGCTCTTAATAAAGTTGTCGGATGGGATACGAGAACGAAATTGTCGGTCTAGTGGGCTGCCAGTCCGTGGGCTGTAGCCGTATCAAAAGCACAGTGAGACTTATACAATAGCCGACTACTATCATTTTTTTGTTTACATAGACTGACCAATTCAATTTTGTGCCTATGGGCTATCATCACCAGTTCTCTTTTTCTACTGTCCCTGCAGGAGGCTGTTTCACGAATTCGTTTGAAGGCAGACAAGGACAATGACGACGGACAGATCACGATGTCGACTTTGGATTGCCCATTGCCTAGTGACTCCAGACCCACCTGTTTTTCGGACGCGCTCTATGCTAGATCCTTTACATCGACGCCCTTCGAGACAGAGACGGATCCAGAGAATGGATGTGGAAACCTCATCTGGAACCACGTCACTCTTAACATCCGTCGATCAGGTAGACCACAAAGCTTCATCATCTGAAATACTGTTAACAAAAATAGTACTGTTAACTCTATAAAAAAATGGAATTTAAAGGGCTGAATTGATCATTTGTTGTTCCCCAAATTAACAACAATGATTTAATTTCTATTGCTCAATTTATTGTTGAAATAAATTGTCTATTACAACAATATAGATTGGTAAAAACTTGTTGAAAAGTAGAGAAAAAAAATCGCATCGATAACAAATAATGTCGAACCACTTAACATGTTGCCGATTTAAAGCCCCATAAAGCTTATTTCCCTTATTTTTGTTCAAATTCTGTAATCAAACGCAGTATGGTCGTGCAGCGAAAATGGTCACAGTTTGTGTATAATTTGTTGCCCTTAAAAACTCATACATCTAGGCCCCGTCTAATCAAGAGTTGCGATTGATGTAGATATGAACGTATGTACATAGTCGTGATTGAAATCAATCGCAAATAAGTTCCGATTATGATCAACTCTTTATAAGACGGGGCCCTGTTATATGTTTTTAGGATTCTGAATCAAAAGTTATTTGGGCAAAACAAATTGTGGAATGATTGTCTCGAAAGGATTAGAGTGGTCACAATGTAGTTGTTACATTTTCTTAGAGCAGGGGAAGGTCCCGTTTGCCTTGCTAGAGTCACTGACGTATTTTGTCGGTCCTTATGAAAAAAAAACAAGAAAACCCACACGTTTTTTTATTTTTATGGGGGGGGGGGGGGGGGGGGTTGCAAGAAAGAAGATTACAAAAACAACATAATTCCTTTGAACGTTCATCTAATTCAAATTGTGTTAAAAGTGAAGTCCACCATAATATTAAGTTGGTTTTATTATTATGAACAGGTCAGTGAAAGTTTGAGCTAAGACCAATAAAAAATAAGAAATTTAAGAATTTTTGTAATTGCAATCAATTAAACACAGATTGGAATATCTATGACGTACCTTCCGAGGTACCCTTGCAGTTGCTGTGCACTGACAAAAATCATAAATTGTTATTTTCCCTCAAGAGAATTGTCAATCATACATGCACCTTAAATATAATCATTGCAAATTTTGTTCTTTTCAACCCATGTTTGGAAAAAATCTATTCCGTCATCATTAATGAAGAAAATGAAAGTTTATGACAATTTATGTACAGAGCAAATTAGAGAGAAGCTCGCAAGATACGTCACAGTGTTGCCAATTTGTGTTTGATTGATCGCAACTACAAATATTCATAACTTTCTTATTATCAATGTGAATTTGCTTAAATTTTCACTGAATTGTTCTTCTCATACTTCTGCCTTTTCTTAAAACCAGGATAATATCAGGGTCGACTTCCAACTTAAATCTTTATCATAACGATGACTTTTATTAGCATTATCTCTGTCATCATCATGAGTATTATCATCTCTATATCTCTATTATCATCTGTATTAGCACTATCATAATCACTATTATCATTTTGATGATTATCATCAATATCGTCATCATCATCATCATCATCCTCATCATCCTCACTTTAATCGTTATCAATATAGTCGTTATTGTTATTATGATAATTGTCATTGTCATTATCATTATCATTAACGTTATACCTGTAACCTCTCTCAATCAATTCAGAGTCTACATTGACATGTGAGTTGTACATCAATGGGGAGTTGGAGCAATTCAACTGCCAGCCTCTCGAGAGGTGTCTGTCCTCGGTGAAATATGGTCTTACCCTGGTTTCGGAACTAGGACCCGACACCGGTCTGGATGAGGTGGGACTATGGAGACGGCCGCTGGACCAGAGCGAGGTGATATCACTGTATCACCAACCCACCGATCTCCCGGCAAACTTCACGAAGATTCCGCTATGGGTCGTATCGTTAAAGGGTGAGTTGTAAAATAATGAACAGTAACAATGATGACAAACCTACAAATGCTAACAAAAATGATGATGATTATGACGATAATAATACTAATAATAATTCTACTACTAATGATAATGATAGCAGTAATAATGAGGCTACTACTACTTTTACTACTACTACTTCTACTACTACCTCTACACCTAATACTACTAGTACTGCTGTATCTACTATAATTAATAACAGTGATAATAATGATATTTAACATAACAACATCACAAATGTTGATGATAATGGTGATAATAATATTTATGACAGTCATGGTGGTAGTAGCAGTATTTGTAGTAGTATTGGTAGTAGTAGTAGTATTATAATCATCATCACCACCATCATTATTTGTATTTTTACTATCATCCTCGTAATCACCAGTAGCAATGAAGGTTGAATATTAATGAATCATTCTTCATATCTTTTAAGAAGCTTTATGGACAATAATTTAATCAACAGGCTACGATACATCCAAGGTGTATAACATAAACACCTTTCTCTTCATGTTTAACATTATTTGTTTCGATGTCTACACTTTTCATATTCCTTAAATGTATTTTCATCCTATGATTGCAGAGAGAATACACAATTGTCCATGTGAAGAGGCGACGGCAATGGTAAGACAATTAAGCGAAGATAATTTTTTGATTTCATTTTATTTGATTTTATTCTGCATTCATGTAAGTATACAGTTTTTCGATAACAATAATAATATAAAGTACAATAAGTATTTTTATGACAATGAATCATAAATAAGCAAATACATATATATAAAAATTGTTATTTTCAAAAACGAAAGGATAAACTGTCATAAATATTAAATTTCCTCAAACATTATAAAACATTATACAATTCTCGCTACCCCAAATAGCGATTCTGCCGAGATCCGGGGAAAATCCTGAAAACGCGCATTGCATTATGGGATAGCTTTTCGACATTACAGCTTCCTGTGCAGGCTCTATATTACTAGGCGCGATAGCGCAAACGTAAAACACAACGTGTATGCACCGAATATGTCGTCTGCTCGGTCTTGTTTTTTTTTCGCAAATATTTCAACGTTTATTTGAACATTTCATTCGTTGTTTTTTGCGTCTTTTGACATCAGTGACGATGGTTTTCTTTTGTGAGGCTGCACAGTGCTGGGCTCATGATTCCAAGCGTAAGAACCCTTATTTTAGCGTGCGTGAAAACTCTGCACAGCGGGATGGGACTTTATACCGGAAGTTGTAGTGACGACCCGAGAGAGTGAAAATTACCTCGTCTCGCGAATTTCGAGATTTTCGTACCTATTTAGGGTAGCGAGAATTATTTGCGGAAGAAGGACTCTCATTGTAAGCAGATTGCTTGATAATACGACAGCCCCAGACAAAACTCATGAAATATATTAAACACATTTATTAAGCAGAAACGGAAAGGTAATTGAAATACAAATTTTGATGATGGTGATATTGACAATGCAGCTGAGGATGATAATGATGGTGATGATGATGACAATGATTGAAATGAAGGAAGAGATGACATGATAAAGAATGAAGAGTTGACACAGAAATTCTACCTTGAGTATTCTGATAATAACATCGCTTTAACTTTGGCCTTAAATGAGTAGAGGAAACAACATGGTTTAATACATTCTGGGAAAGAGTTCTATAGGTCAATTTTTTGGTTGTTGGTGATACTGGATCCCTTTTTAAACAAAAACACGACTGGAGGATTTTGCTTACTTTTTTCAGGACCTCGTAGAACAGATACAAGACGAAGAAGCGGTCGCTTCAACTGATTTGATACAGATAACGGAAGTGTTGTCATCGGTTGTCAACTCGACTGATTTCACTCTGTTTACAGACACCAAACAAAAACACGAAGTTATTCAGGTACATCAACTTTTTTGTATACTATTCAATTCATTGGAGTCTTTGTGAGTCCTGGCCTTTTTTTTTAGTGCACGTAGATTCTTTTAAATGTGTGGCCTCTTTTAAACCAACCATTGACACTTCATCACTTTGACTCAAGCGGCAGTACCATTATACTCCATCGGTAGAATATACTTGCAACGGGAGAATAAGAAGAATAAGAAGAATAATAAGAAGAAGATGAAGAAGAATAAGAAGAAGAAGAAGAAGAAGAAGAAGAAAAAGAAGAAGAAGAAGAAGAAGAAGAAGAAGAAGAAGAAGAAGAAGAAGAAAAAGAAGAAGAAGAAGAAGAAGAAAAAGAATAATAATAAGAAGAAAAAAAAAATAAGAAGAAGAAGAAGAAGAAGAGGAGGAGTGACAAAGCTACGGAGGGGAGGGGGGGGGGAGGGGGTGTAGGCTTATTTGCCCCTTAAGTTACCTGACATTTCTTGAATAAAGGGGCACGTTTTCAGGAAAGGTCATGTGACGCGACAGCCGACCCGATGCGAAGACCAAAGGAACAACGTAAGCCGGGAGGACGGTGGTCATATCCATATTTATCGAATAGCGAAAGGACGGAGGAGAGGGAGCAAGAAAGAACGTAGGGCTTGGGGAGTGAAAAATAAGAATTCATTTAAGAATCTGATACGTTCAATATATGATACCTGCATTGTATCGCAGACATGAAGGGCAACTCGAATCGTAGTAATTGAGGCGATTTAAGATCAGTCTCTTTAAGTTATTACATTATCGTTATTACAGCACGGAAGAACCCACCCCATCTAACAAAAGGCTAAGGCTCCTTTCATAATCCGGGATGTTACATCGAGAAAGAGGGCGATTGAAATAAGTCATCATCAGGTCACTACTAATTGGTTACGTATATAGAACTTACTCTTACATCTGATCTCTGTTTCATTCAGCAACAGATAACAAGATATTCACTTCGATCGTCATCAGCCTTCCTTGTTCATTCCAAAATCCCGAAAACAGTCTGACTAGTGACTAAATATTCTTCCAATCCGTTGCCCCAGTCATATTGAACATACTCCCTGCATTTGACTTGACCTCCTCAAAGAACATATGAAAACACACCCCTACAATTCTTAATTTGTCCTTAAACTAAGGGGGTAGCGCTTTGTATTCTCTTCAAAAGGCGCTATACGAATCCAGTTATTATTTTGAAAGAGTGGTCCCTCTCGGCCCTTTTGAATGGTGAATGAATAATATTTCATGTTTTACAGTGTAAATAAAAAAATGTATACAAACAGCTTTTAATTCTATTTTCCTTTGCTTCATTCCTGGGCAGAGCTCTTTGGATGCGATTTCTACGGTCATCCACATCAGTGTCAGGAAGGTAAGCAAACACAGGAACAGTGGGAGGTGTATGATGGGAAAATGGGAGGTGATTGGGGGAGGGGGAGGGGAGGGGCGCATATTCGTGCGAAAATCGTTACCCATTCTGTCGACTAAACAATACTCCGTATTGGCAACGCTCATAACTGTGAAGACAATGGTAGCCTTGTCGGCAAAGAAAAATGGTTCTTGTTTGTTTAAACCAACTTTCTGCAGAAGTGTTGGTACCATAAGGTTTTCCACCCCCTAGCCAGAGTAGCTCAAATGGTACTAATATTACCGCGGAAAAGTGCAATTATTCCCCACAACAATTGCCAGATACCCATTTACATCTGTGACGACAGAAGTTAGAACCGGGCTGGGACTCGAACCCCCAACTCTTGGATTGAGAGTCAAGTGAGTAAGCTTATTAAAATAATCACCTTTCGTTTCATCTGTTTCCCTAGGCCGAGGGGTCAATGGACAGCGAGGTTGATTTTCTGCAGGTGGGATACAACATTCTGGGTTCTCTTGAAGCCATGCAGAATGCACTACTTGATGACGTCACAATATCCGATAAATTCACCTCCGACGAAATCGGTAGGGACAAAAGAGGGCCGGTGCCATTGCACCAATAATGATAATGATAAGACTATACTTCTGCAATTCACATTTTTGGGAGGAAATTTAAGCTTGATTTTATGGGTATCCTCTTTGAATAATTAATAATAATGGTAATAATAACAACATTGATAATAATATTAATAATATTAATAATAGTAATGATAATAATGCTTTGCACAGCGAAACTTAATTTCAATTCTTTGTTATGACAATAATAATGTTTTTGTGATTATGTTAATTTGATTTGTAGTATTGTGTCTTTAAATGTAACTATGTATATATAATCAATAAATCCTCTGATGAGGCAAAACAAAAGTAATGATATTAATAATAATAATAACATTAGTAGTTGTTGTCGAAGTAATAGTAGTTGTAGACGTGATAGTAGTTGTAGAAGTAGTGATAATAATAATAACCACGATGATGGTGATAATAACAATAATACTAATGATAATAACAATATCAATGATAATAATAATATATGTCAAGTTTATCCAAGGTAGCCTCATCACTAGTAGTGTTCTCCCTGAGGGCCCTGCAATCATATTCTTACCCCGGCTTTAGCCGACTTGCACTACTTATATGCATAATTTTATGAAAGGTCATGCTAAATGTTATCCGGAGTACAAATGAATCGTAGAAGACAGACTTTATACCATAAAAGAAAATATATACACAAATATAACTTTCTCAAAAGTCCTATCAATACTATGAAAGTGTTGTGGCAAAGTGGTTCGTTGTTTTAAATCTAAACCTAGAGGTTGAGGGTTAGAATCCCAGCCCGACACTAAGACATTATTTCACATTTGCCACTCTTCACCCAAATGTTAAATGGGTAGCCGGTAGGATGCGAACATTGTGAGCGTCTGTAAAATGTCGCCTGGCTTGAATGCAGCTCTCCAGGGAGTGGAGAGTGTGCACACATTAACATGTGCGGGCAAGCCTGAATTTGATGACTGCACTCATTGTTTTTTGTTCATAATGCAAGTGCTATAGTAAGCGATTTCATTTTTTTGCACACCTGCGCCTTGAGTATTTTATTTTCATTTGAATTTGGCGCCTTACAAATTTCATACTCATTATCTGTAAAGCGCGAAGAGACAACGTCGATGCAATAATAAGCGCTTTATAAATTCTAGAATTTTGTGAATATTATTTACCTGACAGAAATCACAACGGCTCCAACGGAAACAGGAGCTGACTTCATTTATCGTAGCGATGAGACAGGGAGCGGGGACGATGGAACAACTGTCCGCATCTCATCAAAAAACTTGAAACAGGGTAAAAACATTAATCTATCAAAACTACATTTATCTATACTCCAATAAAACAGATAGATATGACTTCTGGTTATGCGATTGCATCGTGAAAGTTACTGTGTGGAAGCAATTGGAAATGGTTGATTGTGTAGCAGATAAAAATAAGTTTATACTGGGAGGGCTTGCCAATTATGAGTATGGGCACTGCACACAGAAATGGTACTATACAAACATCTGGCATGGGTGTTTGGTCGAAACACTTGAGCTATTTCTCGTCACACTTTGAGTTCAGGGACGTTTCTGATATACATAATAATATGCAAGAGAACGAGAAAGGTTACACATTATTTCGCCCTATTCTAGAACACAGTCTTCTCTTCTATACTTATTGCTCGTTGCACACTGGGCGTCATCTCGATTGCGTTATTACCTGCGCCACTCTGGTCTAAAAAAAATACTTTTTGCGCATACGCCCGTAATTCCAAGAAATGCATGCGTCGTTTTTTTCAGCATTCACTATTATTCAACGTCACTCTCCTAATGACGTGACGAGACCGCGTTAATTGCTGACACAGTCCTGCGTTACGGAAATGACGTCTCATTTACAATGAGCTTAAACGATTTTCTTTCAAACACTTTAAATGTATAATTAATTAATATACGATTAGTTGATTAATCAATAAATGAATGAATTGATTTAATGTTTGAAACACGGTAAAGATATAATGGTAGGCTATCATTACCAAGGATTTTTGATTAAAAGAAGAAAACAAAATTATGTCGTATTTTTTACAGCAAGCTCTCTGTGGCACTGAATGGAACAACCCTGATAATTTGTTAGAAAAAAAGAAGAATAAATGAATAAATAAATAGATAAATCTCTTGAAATAACTGTCACCACGGAGGAAGGAAAGGTAGAATTATAGTGTTTATAATTATTCATAACTGATATTTTGTTTTATACAACACCTACGTGGATCCTTGTCATTTGATTGGAGGATTGTTGGTCACATGATATTCAATAGATGTTATATTGCACGGTCGTGCATTTTTGGTTATATGCGCCGTGCATTTTTGGTTATATGCAGAATGCGTATCTCTCAGCCGTGCGCGCGCGTATCCCTGCGTGTATCTGACGCGAAGGCAATCTGAATGTAATCGAGAATTAAGGCTTGACTCCAACTTTAATATATCTTTAATATAAGGAGTAAAGCATAATTTGTTTATTAAAGTTCTATTAGATCTTCTTTGATGTTGTATAAAACAAATAATGAATGTTTTTCATTCGTCCAATGGTGCAAATATTTTCATTCGTTGAAAGATTAACGTTAATTCTAATCAACTCGGCTGACGCCTCGTTGAATAGAATGTTAATCTTTCAACTCATGAAAATATTCGCACTATTGAACTCATAACCATTCATTATTTGTATAATATTGGTCGTGAACTTTCAAGTTTAGACTATAATATTTCCTTCTCGTTGTTCATCCTTACAATCACATTCCTCTTCTTCTTTGGACCTTTTGCACATTTTAGGATCTCGAGTCAGTATAGCGCTCTTGAAGGGATCTGCTGCGTCATTTCTACCCCAGACACTAGCTCGGAAGAATAAGTAAGTAGCGAGCATCAAAATAATCGTGATAGACAAGTTCCATGAGATTTTGTAAATATCAAGAAATTGAACGAAATAATGAGTCTTTCATGGATTCAGTGGAAGATGGGAAAATCCAAGATAATTTACCCATACACTCCAGATTAAATTATAGATATTTAAATATCTGTAAATGGTATAACATTTGCTACGGTATTCTACATCATCTATTTGCCCGCTACATTATCCGGTTTCAATATCCATGTATTTTATTTATTTATTTATTTATTTATTCAAGTTTTATTTAAAATAGAGGGTAGGTACATTCAGTTTAACAAAACTGCTTTCCAAGTACGCCCTCTAGCACGACATAACAAGTATATGATATACACAAATTCTACTGGGCTGTTTTTGTCTCCAGCTCTGGTTTGTTTTTATTTCTTATTTCCTTGGTCATGCATATGCATTACTCTGTTTAAATTATTCATATTTATGTCCGGTGACGCATGGATCACTTTCATAATAGGGACTTTTAGATTTGCGTGGACTGATACGTGTGACGTCCATTCAAGGCAGTGCATAAAAAGGACGTCGATCGTAGCAATCCACGTTGTTGCTCGGCAAATCTAAAAATCCCTGATGAGGACTCTGTACTTTGGCGACTACAAGAGACATCTATACATAGTTTAGTTTGGCTATCTTATGCTATGGTCACATTACCCAAAAGTAGGCTGCTCGGCGGCCGAGCGGCGAGTTTTTAACCAATTCTGCCCGGCGGCTGCCCGGCCACCGAGCGGCGGCCGCCCAGGCACCGCTCGATTTTAGGGCATCGCTCGGTCGCCGCTGAAGTTTTAGCGCGGAGTTAAAATTTTGGCGGCGCCTGCTCACTTTTCACTCGCCGCCCAAAATACGCTCGGTGCCTGGTAGGTCGCCGCCCGGGCACCGACCTAATCGCTGGGCGATGCCTAATTCCAGCAGCGACCGAGCAGGCTACTGATCGGCCGGTCGCTGCTCAGATTTGTGACCATAGCTTTACCTCAGTTGGTTACATGGCGTCTATTCTTTTGTTTTGTGTTTGCCAAACAAAGCAATATTCGCCATATTGAACCGGGTTCGGCCAATCTCTCCTAATCAACGCTAATCAATGATTCTGCCTGGTGACTACCGTTGGTGTGTAGGCGTCTCTGGACGTTAATAGTTTTTTTGTTGTTCATATGAGCAACGCCAGTCAGAGGCCAACATAAATATCTTGGAAATACTATTCCTGGATTATTCAATCACCATGTATTTGTTTTACTGGTTGTATTGTAACCCGAGACCCAAATAAAATAGTCACACCACAATAATAAAGTGCCTCAAATCAGCAAGCTGCTATCAATTGTTTTCTTTCTAGGACGTCGATAAAAAGCAATATGACGTCACAGGTGCTCAATCTTCAAACGACTGGGTTCGATGTGACGTCACTGGAGGAGAATATCACTTTCACCATACCCCATCATCCGGATGTTCGTAACTTCGCATCATGTCTTTTTAATTATTGTGTTAATATGAACAAGGAAAATCAGCCTTAGGTGCGGTGCCTTTGTTTGATCTAAAATATGTTCCTTACACAAGTAACATTTTACAAACCAAAAATCATATTGTCTAAAATAGTTGGAAATAGTACCTCCCTTTATTATTTACTATATTTACTTGTAATTTTTAAGGTCTAATATTATTTTAATTCAATATGCTAATATACGCTTTGTATGCTATTTAATGATGACAAATGTATTACCCATCATTTATGAATATCGCAAAAATGTGTTATTTGTGTTGTACAGTATGCATGGTAATTCACCTTCAAACATGGCGTCAGGTTGACAGACTTCAGTCGTAATACCCGTTTGTTGACGATTAAACCGTCGTGTTATCTTTTTATTTGCAGACGACCAAGCCCGAGAATGCATCGTTCGTATGTTCATTCTACGAACCTGCCTTGTAAGTAAGAGAATATTCACATAATTATAGCGTGTTGCTTAAGACTTTCATGCGTCTGTTTGAAGCCAGAATGGCATTAACACATACATGTATACTTTAACACAAAGCTAACGCTTTGAACAGACAATTAATTAAATCAAGTGGCAAAAAGTGGCGGGAATGTCCGTCCTGTAGATGAAGATTTTGATTTTGTATAAACAGAATGTGGGTGAAGGGACGATGAAATTAGTACCTTACTGCAGTCAAACATATTTCGGGAAGCAGAATGTGGGGGTATACAATACAATATTTACACTTGTAAAGCGCTCTTACAAAGCAACCTTTGTTCCATAGTGCTTTACCTCTGATTCAATAGAAAATATGAAAACAAATTATGTCATTCTTGATTCTTAAAAATAATAACATGTTGTTGACAAAGACATTGTGGGTAAAGCAAAAGAAAAAAGCAGGAGAAAAAGAAGAATGAGAAGAAGAAAAAGAAAAAAAGAAGAAGAAGAAAAAGAAGAAGAAGTAGAAGAAGAAGAAGAAGACAAAGAAAAAGAAAAAGAAGAAGAAGAAGAAGAAGGAAATAAAAGACGAAGACGACGATGAAGAAGAAGAAGAAGAAGAAGAAGAAGAAAAAGAAGAAGAAGGAGAAGAAGAAGAAGAAATGGAAGTATAAAAGCAGCAAGAACAAGACGAAGACCGTACCATATATAATAATAATAATAATAATAATATTCAGCTTTTATATAGCGCGAATCACAATCAAGTCTCTAAGCGCTTCCAAACTTGGATATTATTACCCCGGCTATAACCACCTCTTTCATTTGATCCGACAGGAAAAGCTTTTCAAACGAGGGATGCATCCGGGTACCAAGCCAGAGCAATGACCAATCAACAACGTGTTCGTGTAATCACATGACCAGCTTCGCTATTCTCATGGCAGTCACAGATGTATCGGTGAGTATAATATGTTGTGCAGTAGGTTACTTTGACAAAAAGTGAATTTCAAAGGTTACCAATGATCTAGAGGTCCTTTTATTACACAAATCAACCTCACCAGCCCTGAGTGCAAAAATACTGACGGCCTAGTCAAAAGAAGCTTCCAAAATGTACCATTCTAGTCCGCCTCTCACTCTCGGTGAATATTTTGAAGAAAAACAAAATCTATTTTTTTTAAAGATAACACCGTCGTAAAAATTTCCGAAAATCTAATTTTTATCAATTTCGATAGCCTTGTCCATCAACTTTTGGAACATGCGAACATTACAATGACGATTACGTAATCCGAAAAAGGGTTTTGAAATTGCTCTTGAGTTGATTTTTCCAACTTTTTTGCAATCGTGTTGAAGAGAAGGTTGAGTTCTGGGAAGAGGTGAAAAATAATTTGTGAGCGTTATCATTCTTATTATGCAAGTGTGGAAGAACATCAGATACGACATGTTCCCTGAAAAGCATGGCTCTTCAAATGCCTTTATATTCTAAGTATGTCATGTAACATCGTAAAAATCCAGGGTAGGATTTTTACACCACGTGTTCGTGTAGTCCCATATACATCTTTCTGTGTACAGTGTTTGTAACTTTACCAAGACTTGGCCAAATTTCTTATCATTTTGATGATTCCAGAACCTTGCAATACACACAAATTCTAATATGCTAGATGATCAACCTTTTCTGGTCGATTCCACACCGTTTCTTTCACAATGCAATCGCATGACCAGAACTCAACTTCATCCTTAAAGCTGGAACGTACATAATCATATTTTGATTTTTCGAATTTTGATTAAGAATAGCGAAAATACAATTCATGATAAATGTTATATTGATAGAAGCGGTTAAAAAGTGTCATGATCATTGAAATATAATTTTCGTTCTTTATTATTTTGATAATCCAATTTTCAGATTTCCCCTGGCAATGAGTTTGCTTTGGATGTGATCTCCTATATTGGTTGTGGTCTATCAATTATTGCACTCATCTTTTCACTCATTGTTCTCAGCGTTACTAGGTAAGATGCGTTGCTCTTCATACATGTAATTTTGTTATTTTTTGTCCGGAACATGTTTTTGATAAATAATTGGCGTAACTTGACAAAGGCTTAGAGCCAAAATTCGTCATGTTTCATTGCTTTCTTGTCAAAATCCCATCAACCGACGAAGGAGTGTCTTTTTTTCTTCTCTTTTCGATATACATATATGTTTATATATATAAATATATATATATATATATATATACCCATATATATATATATATATATATATAACGGGAACTCGAATTGAAACTGGAATCAAGAAAACTAAATTTTTGAAAACTGTGGAAAATCAACCTGTAAATCGTGATATTTTGTCCCGATCTGATATTTCACTTTGGTTTTAATTTCAGATTGAAGACAATTCGTGTTCGGATCCTGATCAATCAGTGTGTCGCCATGTTACTTGCTCAAAGTTTGTTCATCTCTTTGGTCGAGAATGCTACAAGCAACAAAGTATGTTTTACCACAAAACAATAAAGAGTTATCCTAATCCAACAACAACAAATGAATGACATAATGAGAGACAAATGTATTTCCTTCATTTTACATTAAAAAAACATTTATAAACCGGAGTAGCAAAGGCAAAAGTGAAAAAATAAGCTATATCTCTGGCCATGATACAATTAACAAAAAATGCATTCTCTGTCAACTATTTGTGTATTTCAATGTTATCATTTTGAAGTTTGTCGATATCCACATGAACAGATGAACATCTTCCAATCAGTATTTTATGTTTGCATTCGTTGTGGATGGCATTTATTTTTTCCCTAAGCGTCGGACCGTGTTAAAGCCTTCTAAAGATACTATGTCCCTTTTGCAGCCAACATCAAATTCTGTAGAACTTTGCAGGAATACAAAAAATGTCATGTATGTCCCATCTGTGAAATTTAAACATTAGCAGCTTCCTCTCACATTATGCAGGGAAATCCATTTAAGTCTAGACTGTCCTGTCAGACACTATTGAGTGACTGACTGACATCTTTTTTTCTTTGGTAGTAACATACATAAAATGAGCTGTAACAGGTACATGATCATTTGTCTACATGATCATTTGTCTACATCAATAACCCACTACTTGTAATGGCCAAAATTAAACCGATTGAATCTTTGTGCAGCAAAAAGTGTACTACCATTCGGTAAAAGGGTCTGAAAATCAGACTACTACTTAGGTGATGACAATCACTTAAGTCGATTCGACAACTAATGATCGTTATTTTCCTACTAAAAGCCATTTTCAAGCCCTTTCATTTTGAGGGAAGTTCTAAATTAGTATTGTTTTTCAAATGCCGATGGAATTTAACTTATTTCGTTTTTTTGGCCTGCAAATGGGACATAGTACCTTTAACGGAAGAGAGAGAGAGATATAGAGAGAGAGAGAATAGCGACGTTCTTTTAAATCAAGCATCATCGGGGTTTCTTAGAAGAAGTCACATAACGAGAAATAGATAATTATCATCACTAATTTTTCAACAAAAACAGAGATGGAAGGATTAACCAGGTGATTTGAGGCCTCTGATCTCTTAGTATAACTAAAACCAAGTCTTGTCATGATCTTAGGTGGTCATCCCGGGAGACCGACATTTAAAAAAACGATACTGGACCAGAAGCCCACGTGACCAACAAAATAAAGAAATTCACAAGTAGCACAAATGAAAGTTCGGCAGCCCACAACGCCGACAAGAGAAATAAATATATTATGTGAAGATAGAAAACTGCCAGTTTTGCGGGGCGTTTTAATGAACCTGCCAACAAATTGTCAGAAGGTCCATATTGCCGGGCTAGTGGGCTGTCGGTCTTGTATTAGCTGTCGCCATTGTTGGCTGTCTGTCTAGTGGACTTTCCAAACAGTTTTCAGAAGGTCCATGAGACCGATAATGTCGGTCTAGCTGATTGTCGGTCTCGTAGGCTGTAGAAACCGTAGTAAACCATATTTTGTCAATTTGCACCTACTTCGATTCGAGTATTACTTATTTACACATCTTGTTGAACAGGTGGCTTGCAAAGTGGTGGCCGCACTCCTCCATTTTTTCTTCCTCGCTGTCATCTTCTGGATGTTTGTTCAAGGAGTGTACATGTATAGCAAGACCAGCTTGTTACACAAAGGAATCATCCCTCTCAAATACTTCATCATTGTTGGATGGGGTGAGTTCACACTAGTTCTCGGGAATGTCTACGTTTGTTGTGCGTGTGTGGGTAACTGAGTTGGTGCGTGTGTGTTAAAAGGTGAGCCTGTTAAAAGGGTAACTCTAATTTGCGGCCTGGATAACTTATTTAGTATATTTTTCTTGAGTTGAGAATGTTAGCAGACATCCACTGAGTGAGTAGTGTGCGTGTGTGGGGGAGGGGGGGGGGTAGGTGGATGGGTGAGTATGTGTGTGGGTGGGTGAGTATGTTTGTGTGATGGAGGGGGGCAGGGAGGGGCAGGATTGTTCCAGTAAAATAACCTCCAGATTTGTTAAAGCTTTTTTTTTATATATAAGTGAATAAAATTTACAATTGACATAATATGTTTAGGTACGTATACGTTTACTTTGTTGCTAAGTTATATATACTGCAAATAAGTTTGTGTTTAATTATGTTTATGTAAAAGCATCAATATTGAACACGTTTATTTTATTCAATTGTATGTTATGGTTTTTATTACACATTTGGAGAAATAAAACAAAATAGTAAAAAAAAAAAAAGTGTGTGTGTGTGTGTGTGGGTGTGTGCGTTCAAGGAGCCATTTGTGTAGGCCTACAAAAGCCTGTCTAGGGCAATGATTTTTCATAGCCTTCAAGTACCCTATTCCTTTTCAGTGGACGACGTGGGCCCATGTGGCTGTGTGGGTTTGTATGTGTATGCGCGTGTGGGGTTTCAATTTTCTTACAAGTACACTCAAAAATTCATGTTACACAGATCCATTGTCTCAATTACTTAATCACCAAAGGATGTGGGAAGGGGGGGGGGGGCTCACATTCGCACTCGGGAATTTCAAGTGTTTTGCGCGCGAATTCAGGATATGATTTGGTATTTTCAAGCCAACTTTCATCGCTTTTACTTTTCTTTTATATCTTCCCTTGTTGTATGACCGAAGCTCCTGTGACACTACCTGTAACCTTCAGCCAGTCCTTAACTTAAATATATTCTACGGAATAAAAAATAGAGCAATAGAAGCAAATATTGGATTACCACCGTTCACTCGTTTATAAAATTTCTCTCTTTAAATTATTTCTTATTTCCCTTTTCGACCTTTTATCCTTTTTTCTGGTCTCCTTGAGAGATGTTACTTTAGGCATATTAAAACAAAAATTCTGTCTTTCATATTCACTTCTAGGTGTACCAGGTGTTATTGTTGGTGCCACTGCTGCAATAAATATTAACTTTTACGGCATTAAAGGCATGTAAGTTGACCACTTTAAAGTAGTTAATAGTAGTGAGTTCTCATGCGAACTTTTACATCATTCGGGTTTCCAACTATATCTGAGACCCGTTTCACAAAGCCTCTTTTCATTGACAATTGACAAAAATTAGTGACAAATCTGCTGATAACTGATCAAAAGCAAGGATTTCAGTAGCTTATAACAAAAACTTTCATTTGTCAAATTTCGTGAAACGCCCCCCCTCCCAGGTGTCGTCAATCACGAAGAGTGGACTTCACTTTCATGTACGAGATGTCTTATGTAATGCACTGTGTCCCCCGCTCTCACCCCATAATGAAAGAACATCGTTCAAGGAAAGCAGGGGTAGTTTTTTGGCGGAGTCACAGTTTGACCGCTGCCAGGGAGACCGATACATACATTTAATTTAATTGGAAATTCAACAGATTTTCTCATGGAAACGGGTGACTGTGAAGCTTAATTAAGGAAATAACAGTTTTGTTGTCGTTAAAGTTTATGCATGACTTTAAACTCCATGGTTTATACATAATAAACGAGGCCTTAGTTGAAAAATATTTTTACCGAAAACGACGGATAAGGTCAAACATCATTATTTTCGATTGAAGGAAATGTAAAACTGATAAAAATCAATTTAAAAAAAAAATATCTGTATTTCGTACAAACAAGCGCGTCTAATCGTTTGTAACTTGGTTCGCAAAGGGCGCTTCATTTTTTGGTATTAGCAACACTTCAATATACTTCAATATACATGTCTATCTTTCATGAATACCAAGAAGGAGAGAGAGAGAAAAAAGATAAAAGACCCTTATATCATCCGCTTCGTGTAGGAAGTATTTTGGAAGTTCAAAAATTATATTCTGAATATTCTGATTGTAAAACGTTTTAATAAATTTATCTTTAATCTGCTTCATAACTTGTAGCTGTTGGTTGAACAGAGACAATGGAGGAATCTGGATATTTGTGGTTCCAGCTCTCATCATTGCATTGGTAAATAAATCCATGATTTCATACTGGGAAGATTCATTTAGATTTATTCGGTTTCTTGCAATATTATAGAGTTCTAAAATCTAGTAAGCATGCTTAAAGAAGTACTCTAACACGAAAAAGGCAGATCGATGCACGTGAAGTGGGGGGGGGGGGGGGGGAGGGGGAAGGGTAAACTAACGGTCCACATCCCCTAAAGAATAATACATTTTTTAATTCTGCATGGGAAGAATTTTCACCCCCCTTGCATTTGGGCGAAAACGTCAAAACGTCATAACCCTCTTGTGGGTGGTAATTTTTTACTATTTTTAAAATCAAATTTAAAAGAGTCATACATTTTTGGCCAAAGATGATTATATCTCATGTTCAGCAACGTTCGTGACACGGTTTTGCACTAAGGTTTTTTCCTTTTACGCAGTGCCTATTGTAAGTCAAGACTCAATGCAGAAAGTCACGATTAGAATCTTTGCATGGTAAATGTTCGATCTTAGCGCTTGCTTTATTATAATTGCGATATAAACAGATGTTACTATTAATGATATTGCACTTACCAAAAACAGAATGGAATGAAAAGGGAAATCAAATACTGCTATCATTAATGAGCAAACTTTAAGGTTCATTCATTCATTCATTTTTCCTGGTTTAATTAAACGAAAATTACTTTCATGAAATCACCGTACTGAATTAAATCATTAAAATAGGTAACCACAGGGTTGCATTTAAAATATGATTGTTTGTATGTTTTTTGTTTTCATTCTACAGATGAATTGTGTAGTAATGATTTTAACTCTGAAGGTTCTACGATCAGTGAAGGTGTTCCAGAATAAGACAGATAAAGAAAAGATCAAGTGAGTATACATTTCTTTTCTTTAATAGTTATTTTTGAAGAGTACTTGATAACCCATTGCAAATTAATGTCTGCTTTCACTGATATCTGTTATCTTTTGATCGAAACAGCTCCGAATGATAAATTGTACATGATTGCTGGAAAAACACGATAAATTAGTTAATTTTTAAGAGTACTTGCTAACCCATTGCAAATTAATGTCCACTTATACTGACATCAGTTATCTTTTGATCCAAAATGCTCTGAATTCTAAATTATACATGATTACTTGACATTTTGAGTCCATTTCTGGCACTATAATATACACTTTTCGTTATCCACCGTTTTCGAAGTATTTGTCGGTAAGCCGTTTCTTGTACATGGTGTCAGACTGATAAATCAAATTAATATTTTTAGGTCAACTTTAAAGGCGATGATTGTGATTCTACCCATTCTCGGTGTGACCTGGCTGACAGGTGTATTAGTTAATACATCAGTCATCTTTAGTTATGTCTTTGCCATCTCCAACGCATTCCAAGGCGTGCTCATCTTCATCATGCAGATCCTCATCAACGCCGAGGTGAGATCATTGAATTTCTTCGATTTTTTTTGTCTTCCTCATATTAAAAAAAAATGCAAATAAAGATTCATATTATATACAACATTACAAATAATTCCTCATATCAATTTTCATGAATTATCAAAAAAGAAATTCAGCTAAGTAATTGAGGATGGAACACCGTTTTGATGTAGGAAAAAGGTATATTACATATGTTAACAATTACACTTCCTTTTTTTTTAATGGATCTAGAGAGAAAAGTTAATATTTCAAAGAAAAGGAAAGAAGAAGGAAGAAAAGAAAGGGAGGAAAGAAGGTAGAATAGTGAGGGTAAGGAATACGTGTAAAAATGACCCGAAGGAAACACACACCCTACCACCGTCCCCCAGAACACCCATTATCATGATAACCCCCACTCCTACCGTCACCCACAATCCACCCACACCTTTGCACAACACGAAACACCCTCATTCCCAATTAATGTTTTGAAGGGTTTCAATATCGCCGAGTGGCTATCTTTTTATTTTTTTTAATTTGTTTAATCGCTGAGCGAGAGTTATGAAAGTGTTGCCCCAGTGAATATTAACGTGAATATAAGTTTAAACGTAGAAATACTCATGAAGAAAGGAAATAAACAAGTTTGAATTGACTATATAAAAACGATATTATTATTTTATTTTAGGGAAAACGATGCCAATTGTATCATGGCAATTACTCTCTGGACAATCGACCCCCGGAAAATTACCCCCAGGAAAACTACCCCCAAAGACAATACCCCCCCCCCCCAGGACAAAAAAGGACAACCACCCCCGAGGAGAATTACATCCCCGAAAATTTACCCTCTTTTCATTAAAGGGGTAGTCCACCCTGATAATAAGTCTGTTTTAAGATTTTTTCGGGGGTAATTGACTTCGGGGGGGGGGGGGGGATGGGGGGGGGGGGGGGGGGGTGATTGTCTAAAATGACATTATCAGGGGGGGGGGGGAGTTTTTCCTGAGCTGATTCTTCGGATTCGTCTTCTTCTTGTTCTTTTTTATCATTATCATCATCATCATTTCCTTGCTTACATTCATACAGATCCGGTCTGCACTGCGCCTGCGCAAGAGTCGTATCTTGCCGTTCAATACCTCATCGGTCGGGGAGAATTCGGCTAGGGTAAATAAACGTTTATTTTCTTGTCGTCTCCCTTCTTTATGTTATTTGTATTACATTAATGTTATCTTCCTACTTAAACCTTAATATGATTCTATCTGCATTCTACTGTTTTATATTTTTATATTCATTTCTAAATTTATACCAGTGAAAGACAAAGTTTCCTGAGGATATTATTGATCTATATCTGTGACCTTTTCGATTGATTAATAAAGTTCGAAGAAGATGTCTATCAAGAATAAATCATATTGTCCCAACATTCATGAAGAGACGAAGTATAAAGAAAAAAAAATCAAAATCTTTTGGGCAACAGTGCTGGGGCTTGTACCCACGACTTTTGCATTCCCAGCCATATACGATGAACACCTTCCTCTTTTATTGTTAATTAGTGTTTATAGTAATGAACAAAAAAACAATCAAACATGTTTGATATCAAATTCTCAGTTCGAGTTAATGTGCTAAATTATTTAGGCCTAATTTTTCTTTAATATTTTCTGGGTAATTTTTTTCCTGTCATAATCTACTGTCCCCGTTTCAAAATAAAGTGGTTGGATTCTCAATATTTATCTGCGTTTTCTTTATTACATTGCTCAACAGTTCTCATTTGACATTGTTATCTAATGAGTATCTTAATCTAAGAAAATGTCAAAATTCTCACTATTCATTTTCAAATTGTTGACATTGTCATTAGTTTATATGATTTTATAACTGTTTACGTATCAATTATGTTTTAGTCTTTTATGTCTCTTTTTGAAATAAAACGTATTGTGGTCTGTATTTGTTTAAATTAATGTTACAACAACAAGTTTCAGCTTGGGGGCTGCATATTTCTTTGAATAACCAATTAAATTCAATCTTTCACAAAAATAATACATGCACCTACTTACAGCTTGGCACCAGCCAGGGTAATAATAGTACTTTGCAGTCTCCTTGAGCATCCCCTTGGATGGATACATGCGCAATGTAGTTATTACTTGTATTATTTGTATTTGTATTTTGTATTATGATTACATGGATACACCCAATGATCTGCTTCTCTTGGTTTATTTTAGAGCACCAACTCCACTAGGGGCAAAGATGTTACGAAATCAACAATCAACACGACACAAACTGGTATGTTCTCATCCATATAACTCATTATAACATAATAATAATGATCATAATAACAATTCTACTATTACTTCTAGTGGTACTACTCTTATTCCTACTAATATTAATAATGATAATACCTAGTTATGCAGCTGGACTGAAAGTAGTTTTTGGTCCACTATCTACCTGCGACCGCAAGTTCTTAAATGCAAACGATGTCAAAGAGTTTGGTTGGTGATTTGTTAATACTAGAAGACATACATGTAAATCAACCTTTTATTTGCCCTGGGCGCCGGGCACAGTGACATCTTTGGAAGAATGTCGAGTAGCACAAATAAATTATGGGCATCAATAAATCAAATACCAATGCACTGTAAAATAATACGCTTAAATGATATATATGTGTTTGTATTTGATATTCATTTGTATCTGTTTCACGATTCCAGCCTATTTGCTGAACTTTTTTCTTATTGTGTTTTGAATAATGATTGAATCAATGAATCAGTGATTGAATTATATCCAATCATTCAATCAAAGTTAAATAAACTTGGACGGGGGGGGGGGGGGTGAAGATCACATTCTTTTCTATAAATCATAGCGGTATCTATGTATTTTGATTATTCTCGTCATAACTCACCGTATCTTGTCGACATAGGTGTAGGCGTGCATTCCATAAGTGGCAGTGGTCCAAGCATGGTTGGTGAACCATTACCAGCTGCGTACGTAGCCATCTCATGTCAATTTATTACATTTCATTTCATTTCATTACATTCCATACTTTTTTCATTTTATGTCGTTCCATTCCGTTCCATTCCATTCCATTTCAATTCATTTAATTTCATTTGTCATCTAATTTTATTTCCTAAAATTCTGTTTCATGTTATTTAATTTAATTTTATTCCATTAGGTTTCATTTAATGCTATTTCATTTCAATCAATTTCGTTATATTTAATTCTATATCTTTGTTTTTCATTTAAATTTGATTTAATTTAATTTCATAAATTTAAATCAATTTCGTTTTATTTAATTCTATATCTTTGTATTGCATCTTTATTTTATTTTATTTAATTTCATAAATTTAACCAACGTGCATTCGACATCAGGTACTAGAGAAAGCAATGTTCGTGTGATACATAAGAGAGTGACTCATTTTTACTTAACGAATAATAGCTGTGTGGTTCAAGTTTCAAGAAAAATAATTGTACATGCGACTTCAAAAAAAAAAAAAAAAAACACAGAAGAGAAGACAAAGTATAGGTTTTCCTGGCCAATTTCACAACTTTTTCAATCCATTCAAACGAAGTTAAATTTGTCCCAGACTGGCTATTCTAAAGTTCACATTCGTGATTTGTAAATTCAAATTGGCGTTTGATTCAATCAAATTAAAATATTTCTCATTCAATTCATGGGTTATGTACGCTTTTCGTCAAGCTTGCATCCATTTCATATTAATTTTACCTTTTAAAATATTTTATTGATGTATTTCTTTGTTTCCGATTTAGTTTTTACGATCACGTATCTTGTTATATTTGTTTACTATAACTTTATTTTTAAAATTGAAGATGCAGCCCTTAACGGGTTTTTCAAACCTTTGATGCATTCACGTACATATTTGATTTATACTGAATTGTGAATAGATACACATACAAAAGACAAATTATCCCTTTTCATGAAATAATCATTCCCTTTGCAATATGAAAAACACATTTGCTCCTTTTTAAAGATACTATGTCCCTTTTGCAGCCAACATCAAATTCTGTAGAACTTTGCAGGAATTATGAATATGTTATGTATGTCCTATCTGTGAAATTTAAACGTTAGCAGTGTCCTAATATTCAAATTATGCAAGGAAACCCGTTTACTCGCTAGACTCCAATGTCAGACACTATTGAGTGACTGGCTGGCTTTTTTCTTCTTACATACATGAAATGAGCTGTAAAGGGTACATGAGCATTTGTCTACATCAATAACCCACTTCTTGTAATTGCCAAAATTAAACTGAATGAATCTTTGCGCAGCATAAAACATACAACCATTCGGTACAATGGTCTGAAAATCAGACTATAACTTACTGGCTCTAAAGCTCTTTAGTCGATTCGACAACTAATAGTCGTTATTTCCCCCACTTAAAGACATTTTCAAGCCCCCCTTTTTTAGGGAAGTTCTAAATTAGTATTTCAAATTCCGTTGGAATTTAACCTTTTCATTTTTGGGGCCTGCAAATAAATAGGACACAGTACCTTTAATGCCACACTCTATGCTTATTTTTTAAAATCTTATATTAATCTCATATAGCAGGTATTGGCTAACTCTATATTCTATATTCGTTTGTCTTACACGCACACTTACGATATGTACTACATAATTACGTACCAATACAGTCCTCCCTTCCATTTTTCCGGGTAGGTGAATTAGTGGGGAATGGTAATTGCGTGGGGTGAGCGGAGGCATGCACTATTAAAAGGTAAAATATTGAAATTTTTGGAGGATAAACCTTCAAAGTAATGGAATAAATGTTCATAATTTAATTGTTATAACATTTCGGATTTATGAACTCACTGGTGATGGATTTTTGTTTTGTTCATGAACCTTTGAAAGTACACTGTATCACTAACCTTCACGAGATTAACGGTAGCTGTTTTATTTTTGTGTAATGTATCATGCCTCTTAATACCACCTTGTTTCTGTCATAGCGTGCATTAAAATGACACGTAATGATCGATGATATTAATATCTATCCTTCATAGCTATCCCATAATTCCGATCCACTCAACAATCCCACTCTGAAAATAATTGTCGCTGATAATTCCAATTAAGGCGTCTCAAAATTGTCTATCCACTTTCAGAGTGTTATTAGCGTAACATACATGTATATTTTCACAGACAAAAATGATCTACGCCCCACTTCTCAAAATAAATCCATCGGCCCTCACACCTAACACAGCTATCTCATAATTTTGATCTAAAATAAAGGTTTTTTCAAAGATAACAAGCGTTTTTAAAAATATGCATTCTCAATGAAGTGAAATGAAATGAATTTGTTTACCCATGCATTTTCAATGAAGTGATTAGAAATATATGATTTTTTTTCTCCACGCACTCTCAATTGAAGTGAAATGAAATGAGAGTTTTTCTCTGGGGATAGTGAGGACTTATACCGCTATTTACATTTTAAAACGATCATGCTCAAGCATTCTTTGTTCATTGTGTATTGTGAATTAATTGCTTGATTTCTCTCTGCCTTTTTCTTTCATACAGGCAATGAAGAGGATCCATTGAAAATAGTTTCTGCTCATCGTGAGGGATATGCTAAAATTCGCAATAATTTCATCCATTTCTTAGTATTTTTGATGTTTTTTAAACACGTTTATTTGTAAGGATGGTATACGCATTATTACGCATGAACCTGTAAGAATATTATAATGTTACACAATGGAATAAGTGCAGATTTTGTTATGTTGTTATTTAAATTATAATTTATTTATTTAACATGATCGAATGTATACAGAAAATGAATGATATAAAAAATTAAGGGTATTACATCTGGAAACAATATTATAAACATTTCAATATTTGTAACAGATTTACAGGTTGAACATTATTGAAGGTACTTCTATTTCTATGTCAGCTGTGAAATGAAGGTTGTATTGAAAAGCACGGCTGGTAATGGTAAGCCCATCTCAAATGCTTTATTTGTATAAAATTACTTGAATGCAAAGCTTTCGATTTAATCGCGATTGTAAATATAACTTGATGATAAAATCGTAATGTGGTCTTAGTAGACAGTGCACAAACGTTTATTACGAGGACGTAAGCTTTTGCTCACGACAACCGCCTTGTGTATTCACAGTTTAATTGCTAGTAATCAAAGATCTCGAAAGATTAGAAATACTATTGTATATTACATATATATCATATTATATTAAATTATGTATAAGCACAGTACATTGATTATAATTCGACTGCTATGATTACTGCAATAGTGTTTATTTAACATTTATTTAACTACTTTCGAAAAAGCAACCAAATTTTGACAATTTCAATACCCTTTTGTAAGCCCGGTAGAAATCATGTTCAGATTGCTTAATATATCATGGTGATTCATTCAATAATTCTTACATTCCAAAAGATGACGGACGAGGCCATTGATTTTGCCTAAGGTTGATTTAAAAAAAAAGGAGTTGTGTTCATGCTGTTACATTTAATATAGCCTCATGTGCACTAGAAATCTAATGTTCACCTTAAGTTTTATCTTGGCTGTATATACACTTTTTTCCTTCTTCTTACGTACTTTTTATATACTTTTATATACTTTTATAATGTATATTGTTTATCATCATCCTATAGGTGTTATGATGATGTATATAAAACAAAATATTCAGTCCCATCTTGAAAGCACAATATGTATTCTTACAGCTTTACATGTACATACAATAATTACTGAAAAATGAATTTATATACACTTGAAAAGCACATACAATGAGTGATTTCAAGTTGGGTGTTTAAGGCTGGTGTTAGTGTTTAATAAACACTAACACCAGCCTAAACACCGAAATGGAAATCAGCCGGTGTTAAGGCTTTGACCTTTGAATATCGTCAACTTCCGGTAGTTAGTGTTATCGATTTTGCAAAGTTGTCATCTGCTGAACCGACCTTTGTGGCTGGTGTTAATTTTGTACGTACAAATGTCCTATTCACTAACACTAGCCCCTAGGGATTAAGCAAATGTTGATTTCCAGTTCGGTGTAAGTGTTGTACCCGCACACAGTCAACGCACGAACGACGCCAATTTATTGTCTGACGATCAAAAAAAAGATGTGAAATGGGTAATTCATATATTATTTTGTGTAAAATTTGTTATTTTATAAGACCAGAGAAATAGGTGTAAATTTATTCTGTACTTTTCATGATATCTTTAGTTTTGATGTACTATTTTTAAATCATCGTCGTGAAATCAAGTATGTGGAGACGTCACAGCTGGTGTTAAGCTATCGATTTTGATATCGGTATCGGGCTCTTAATTTCATGAGCAAATTTTTCGCTCGATTTAAGAGCTCTTGACTGCTCTAAACACTAACACTAACACTAACACCCAACTTGAAATCACTCAATGTTGCCTGTAAAGTCGGAATAATTTGTTCGTACCTCTTGTCATGAAATGATTATGAAAATATGATTTATTCTTCAAAGATAAATGTTCTCCGAACTTGAATGATCGATCTCTGTGACTCTTTCTATTTATCAAGGTATCTTCGCCCAGCTCGGAGGTTGATCGTTATACAAATAATACACAGCAGGAATACATAATACATAATACATTGCAGGAATTACCCACAATGTATCTTTAGAACAGTCAAACGCGCCCGAGGCGATAGCCGAGGGTTTTTGGACTGTTTCGAAGGTACCGAGAGTGTGAAATTTTATTAATGCCCGAACAAAATGATGTGTATTAATTGTTTTATAAAATGATGTTTTATTTGTTTTATAAAATGATGTTTTATTTGTTTTATAAAATGATGTTTTATAACACGATTATACTAATGACCGGTCATTAGTAAACTTACGTGTTAGGCAAAAATAAATACCTGGTCACGTGTACGCTCTCAACAAATCATTTGATTAGGATACGTTTCATCATCTCATAACACATTTCTGTTTTTTGCCACCCTAGTACACTCTAGCAGTGTCATTCCACGTGTCCTAATGCCCCCCTCCCAGTTAGTTATTTCATTTCATTAATGAAGTTATGAGAAGTATATAACTTTATCTTTTAAGAATAAATGATATTCTCACAATCACTTCATTAAAAGAGGTTAAACAATTATTCCAACGTTATGCGCACCAGTCTGTATTCGACAATTTTAGTCATCAAGTTTGCATTGTTATTAAAGCAAGTATAATCATATAAACAAATTCTTTTTTTAATTGTACCAATACTTGTACATATTGTATATGTTGATAGCATATTTTATTCTCAAATCACAGACATTAGGCCCGAATTCACAAAGGAGGTGTGTAGACAAACCTAGGTTTATGTGCGTCATATGACGCGTTTTGACGCGTTTTAGACCAAGGTTTGTCTGAACCTTGGTCTGAAATGCATCGAAACGCGTCATCGACGCACATAAACTTTGTCGAATTCGGGCCTATGAGAATGTATGTGATGCGATGACGAATCATTAAGAGTTGGAACTAGTCAAGAAATAAAGTCAAAAGGCAATGGTTCTGGTCGTAGTGGCTCGCTAAACAAGATGAAAAAGAAGAAGAAAATGAAGAAGAAAACAGAAAAGAGAAAAAAGAAGAAGAAGAAGAAAGAAGAACAAGAAGAACAATTAGATAAAAAGAAATAGAAAAAGTAGAACAAGTAGAAAAAGGAGAAAAAGGAGAAAAAGTAGAACAAGTGGGAAAAGAGGAATAAAGTCAATTTAGGACTCATTTTTCGTTATTATGTTGAAAAGTTCGCATTACCCATTTTCGTAGTTTGATAAAGAATTTTTGTTCATAGTTTAACAAGAGACAGTGGTATGAAGTTTCACCAGAGCTAACCACTTGTTAACAATATATCATACAATACCAAAATAGGAGTTGCTTTGTCAGACGTGCTGTATCTTCATCAGGAAAAGAAAGGTAATGTGGAGGTAGTGTATGAAAGAATGCAATTCTCTTGTGAGCATGTGGTGAGCTGGGGGAAGTTACATGCCACTATATTTTGTTAGCTCACTAATGATTGACAGATGATGTCACAAGATGAATGAGATCGGGAGCATTTTTGTGGGATGGAGCTTAGCAGGTCTAAGAATTTTTTTAAAAATATTAACAAATCTATGAAATATGTTAAGATATTTGAATAACAAAATATGAGTTGTATGCAGCCCTACACATCAACAGGAATCGACTTATATTTGGATGTCAACCGACCTTTAAGCAACAAAATGACAGAATTTTAACCAGTATCAATACAATAATACCATTGAAACTGGTTAAAATTCTGATATTCAAGCTAAAATATGATGTATTAGTTTTGTTCATAATGTGCATCAAATTAAATACCTAAGTGCCTATCTGTGAAAAACGAATTGTCCAAGACTGTTTTCATGTCTTACTTAAAAAAAAAAAAAAAAAAAAGGGGAAGGAGGATAAGAAGAGGGGGGAATTATTAGGAATGATATGGTTGGAATGTGGATAGTCAAAGCCACTGATTAGGAATGGGGGTGTCCTATTCTTTTCCTTTCTATACCATTTCCCGTCCCTCTTTCTCTCTCCATGTTTTCTCTCTCTTACTCCGTTTTGTTTGTGTGTGTGTGTGTGGGAGGAGGGGGGGGGGGTGGGACGGGGGAGGGGAGGGCACGTGGCTATTTGTCTTTGTACCCTACCCCATAATAAGCCCCATAATTTATTACGAGCGAGTCATTATCGTGGCGGCACACTTCACTCAAATGTTATCCATTCGGGGGAAAAGAGCACCCAAACGTAATTACACATTAAATAGACGTTGCAGAATGCAAACCAAAAGTGCCCTTGATAAAAATTAAGGAGAAGGGCACAATTAATTGCCCAAATAATTACAATATATTTACAAACCATTCATGATTGTGCTTTATTTCACATTCGAGGTTGATTAGATAAGTGCCAATTTAATAAGCGATAGGCTTGTAATATTCATTGATGTAATATTGTAGCTCTAATAGCTATTTGTGTAATAGAATGATAATTTATCACTAATGATATCAAATTTGACTACTAGTAAATGATAAAGAGTTTCATCAAAGCCGAATAGAATCACCCGCTTTAGCGGAAGGGATTGGTTAGTTAGTACCGATTAAGTGTACTTATCAACACTTTGAAGTTGTAGGGTTGGACAGTATTTTATTTAGGACATGACAATGAAGTATCGAAATTCACGAGGGGAAAATAATGTCGGCATAAAAGAGAAAATTGGAGTATATTGAACTACAATTAAAACCTCATTGTAGAAGTAACATTTGAAACCCATATTTTGAATACTGTATACAGTGTATAGCAACTCCCTTAAAATCAAAAAGTTTTGGTGATTGTACATTTTAATCATCCTTGTCCATACCAACAATACATTTCAGGTATGACAAGAGAAAGCCTTTGTGTCACCGAACCACTCAATAGGCTGATAGCAATAATCACCCGTGATTTTTACAGACAGAACAGCGTTCAAAAGGCACAAGTACTTTCTCTCCTGTCTCTTATCGGCTTGTTGGGCGGAATCTTCGTCCTCGGGGAAATAAACGCCTAACAATTAATTTAAAAGCGGAAGTATTAGCATCATAAAAGGACAAGTCAATGTACTTTTAGAAATCGTGATCATTTCATTCAAATTCGCAGGAATTCGTAGGAAGTATTTATACACACACAAATTCATTCCACACTGAGAGTTCCTTTATAGATGGGAGTCCATTAACTTTATTGAGAATATTAATCGTTATTGAATAGACACTATTTTGGATGAACAAAGCGCGTGTTCTATGTTCCTCATTCCATTTGGTAATCACTCTCTTCGAGCTAGACCACATCATTTTCAATAAGATGTGATAGTGATGGCTTTTCCGGGAGGTGCATTTGTCAATAAGCGAAAGTGCTTGTAAAGATGAATGAAAGTTAATGCTTGATTAAATGACTGGCATCTGGCATCCGGTATATAATGACGAGTGAACAGTCGGAGTTCTATACAGGGAGGGGGGGGGGGGGGGCTGGGAAGGGGGCTGGAGCTCTACCCTCATTTTATAAATTCAAGCTCCACCCCCATACAAAAAAAAATCTTCTAGTACCACGCTTGGGGTTGAAGTGTTTGATTTCCAACCCCAAAAACCTTGTTATCACACAACAAGAGAGAGAGAGAGAGAGAGAGAGAGGGGGGGGGGGGGAATTAATAGAAAGCTTATATCGTCTTTTCTTATCCAAAAGAGCATTAAATCTGTATTAGAGCATATGAAATACTGCCCTTCCGGTTCCAAACAGACAACAAGCATGCATGGATGCTTATTTGAGAGTACAAGTAACCCAGCGAATGAATCATGTCCGAACGATTTTAACGTAGAGGGAAAATAGAGTAATATAATTATACACCTCAAGTGATTGACAACAGTTAAGTAAATACTGTCTAAACCAACATAATTATAGAAACACAATTAGGAAAGGAAAAAATAGGTTTACTCCTAGAAACTATTCCCCCCCCCCAAAAAAAAAAAAAAAACTTAACTAGCTGCTGGTGCCACTTTAAAAAGACAAAAATAGTCAAACGAGCTCAGTTAGCTTCACAATCCTATAAACATTCTATACATACATAAGTGAGTATGCTTCCTTTGTTTGTTGCAAGCAGCTACTTATATTCCATCGATATATTGCTATATTAAAAAAAAAAAGTTTACCGTTTCATGAATGGAGAAGTCTTAGATTGTCGACGTGTTTAACCCATAAAACCATATGCAGTAGCTGAAAAATCTAGACTTTTTTTATTTCCTCTACATTGTTTAAATCATGCATGCACTATTGATATAACCATTGCAAATACGTTTGTACACAACCCTTTTATGACACAAATCAACTACTTCATCAGAAATAATGTTGAGAAAATAAAAAATAATTAGATTATCCGGACAGTGCAAATGAAAGAGGAAGATACGTCATAGAGATGTCAATTTGTGTTTCGAACAACAACAACTATACAATTGGCACTTATAACAGTGTTAGTGATAAATATGATGTAAATATTAACACATGTGATGAGGCATTAAGGAGCACTATAGATTACCGTAACACTCAATTAATTAACACATTAGATTGTAGTTGTTTTGAACCCATGAAACCGTTTGCCGTAACTAGACAACTAGACATTTTCTATTTCCTCTAAAATATTGTTTTAATCATGCACATACTCTAGATATAACCATTACAAATACGTTTTACGTAACCCCTTTATAAAACAAATCGTATACGTCATAGAGTTGTCAATCTGTATGTCAATAATTACAACAACAACAACAACAACAATAATATCGGTACTAATAAAAGTGTCAGAAATAAATATGATATAATATTAACAGTTATAGTGATGAGGAATTTAGGAGCATTAGAGATTACCGTTACACTTAATTGATTGACAACAACAACAACAACAGCAATATTGGCACTTATAACAGTGAAAGTGATAAATATGATACAATATTAACAATATTGATGAGGCATTTAGGAGCACAATGGATTACCTTGACACTAATTAATTAACATCTTAGATTGTAGATGTTTTTAACCCATGAAACCGTTTGCCGCAACTAGACAACTAGACATTTTCTATTTCCTCTAAAATATTGTTTTAATCATGCACATACTCTAGATATAACCATTACAAATACGTTTTACGCAACCCCTTTATAAAACAAATCGTATACGTCATAGAGTTGTCAATCTGTATGTCAATGATTACAACAACAACAACAACAACAACAATAATATCGGTACTAATAAAAGTGTCAGAGATAAATATGATATAATATTAACAGTTATAGTGATGAGGAATTTAGGAGCATTAGAGATTACCGTTACACTTAATTGATTAACAATAGCAACAATAACATCGGTACTAATTACAGTGACAGTGATAAATATGATACAATATCAACAAAAGTAATGAGGCATTTAGAAGCACTATGAATTACCTTAACACTAATTAATTAACATCTTAGATTGTAGATGTTTTTAACCCATGAAACCGTTTGCCGTAACTAGAAAAACTAGACATTTCCATTTCCTCTAAAAAAGTTTTAATCATGCACATACTCTAGATATAACCATTACAAATACGTTTTACGCAACCCCTTTATAAAACAAATCGTATACGTCATAAAGTTGTCAGTCTGTGTTTCAATGATTACAACAACAACAACAATAAAATAAGTACTCATACCATGACATTGATAAAAATGATATAATATTAACAAAAGTGATGAGGTATTATAGGAGCACTATGGATTACCGTAACACTTAATTAATTAACACCTAAATCTATTACTTCGAAGATAGTTACGCCTACGGGGATCTTTGAAAGGGGAATTCATATATATTTTTTTAGTTGATTTTTTTCTTTTCAATTTTTTTGTTGCAATGTAATTCTGTACCATGTTTTTTTAGTTGATATAAAGAAATACATTGAAATCAACAGTGAATCTGAATTTCATCTGCAATGTACAAAGACAAATTTGTGCCGTGCGAAATATCGTGATACAAGAAACTTTAGGTACACGAATCATTATAATAGCATCCAGAGTTCTACACCATAATATATCGCCATACTTCATGTCACTATACACATGAGCTTATTATTTGCACCCTATTTCACACCAGCTGTCTGATTTCAGTTATATTTACACAAACATGGCGAGTAAATTTGATTTCAATTAGTCAGACATCGATTCGTTCCGCTTACAGTTGACAAGGAATGCACGCCACTACCATCCGGATGAACGCGGCGATTTCGGCACGTTATTCTAGCCCACCATCGCCTAAAAACAAGCCTAAACTCACTCTTGCGCGCGTAAATAACGGGGTTAAAAGCGCTGTTGAAGTGGCTCAACAGAACAGTTAAGTTAAGGAGATGTTGGTTGATACCTGGGACTATACCAAAAGCTATGATGCTGTCTAGAGTGAATATTGGACACCATGTAAAGAAGAGAAAGAGCATTAGAAAGCAAAAGAAAAGCGCTTTCTTGCGCTCGGCTTCGATTCGTTTGAATGAATTTGGAGCGCTGCGAGCGCTCCCATCCTTTTCATTACCACCATGATCTTTTCTACCCATCTTCCCACAATTGTCGCTAACGTCTCCACATCCGTTGTCCTTCCCGTCATTTTTATCAATGCTCTGTTGGCGTGAAATCCCCGACGCCAAAACGTCCGCCGATTTGTTTTTCGCATTATCGGCTTCAGGGTGATCGTTGCAGGTTGAAGGACCATTGTTTGAGGCGCCTTGAGATGGGGCAGGAGCCCGCAGTCGGGTTCTTATCTTCTCTAAATCCTCCAACTGGTGCAGCTGCAAAAAAGAAAACACCAAGTTTTAATTCGATCAAATCACTCAAAATATATTATGTACCTGTAGAAAATGCATAATAGAAACAAATCTTTGTATAATTGAAACAAATCTTTACCCAAGGCCTCTTCTCAGCACCTATCAAAATGCATCATTATACACATTTTATTTTGGTGTGAGTGTGTGGGTGTGTTCTGTGTATGTTCGTGCGCTCAGGGGGGGGGGGGGGGTGTAAGTCCACACTTTACAAACAGAAAGTTGAATTTGAATTTGTCCTCCATTATCTAAATATACCTTTTTCCACTTGAATACCGAATTTCCACACTACACGTGATAAAAAAGATTAAGCGTAGATCTATTGCAAATGGAAATTTGATAAATGAAGCACAAGAAATAACAAGTGGATGTTAAATAATAATAAATAATAAATAATAATAATAAAGAGTATGACTAATGTGTACGAGGCGCATGGAGAAGAAAAACTATAAGTACACAAAAATACACACAAAAATGAACAACGACATGTGAAAGTAAATCTAAATCTACTGAAAAGCCGCTTTGAACAAAATAGTTTTGAGGGCATGTTTAAAGCAATCTACACTTGAAATATAACGAATATGTTGTGGCATATGATTCCATAGGTGAGGTCCAGCGTGTGCAAATGACCGATCCCCCCATGATTTCTTACTTTTCGGAACAGCAAGCAATTGAGAATCGGATGATCTTAAGCGTCTCGGAGGATTATATGAGGCATCAATCGGAGAAATCCCTCATTATCATAAATATATAAAGTATATTATGAAATATGGTCAAAATAATCTACTTTTTCTGCTAAGCTTTAGGTCATTCACATAAGAAATTATATTTTTTGACGAATTCTGCAAAGTTTAATGGCTAGGAATAACATGAACATTAAAATGTTGAACCCACAGTCGTCTCAACGTTGATTGGTGAACATAGTGAGAAGCGGTCGTCAGGGCAAACGTACAAGGCCATGAACATTTTTTGGGTGATATAACCAGAAACATTATTTTGTATTTAATAATAATAATCATAGTGGGTTTTTGTATAGCGCTCAATGTCTGTCAGATTTGAGACTCCTGGTGCTTCAGAAGGGCTGCCATTACTCATTGATTACTTTTGGATATAATAGTAGTCTCTATTTTTACATCGATAATTCAAAGACATGTCATTACTTAGGTTGCTTCTTCGCCTATGTGCAAGGTCGCCCTTTTGCCACACGTATAATTTTTTTACAAATTGATGAAAGGGTCGTCTTCTGCAACACAATGGCTTTGCAAATTTACAAATTTTTGAACTTGATCGGCTCCATGCCAACCCTTTAAACACCAATATTGATATCTTGCGTAGGAAACAGTTAAATATTTTTTTAAATACATGACATACATAATTTTAATATAGTAATTCATGTGCAAAATAAAGGAAATTGGCGATTGTTAAACACATAATAGTTGGAAGCGACACAGCCAAATGGAATACAGGGATAAGGAAAACCAGATTATGTAGCAGACAGCAATAAAGAGAGAGAAGCAAATAGATGTAAAAATGAGAGGAGATTCGAGAAAATTCAAAACTAATTGATGGTATTGAGAGAAACTTGAAGAGAGTGATACTTAAAGAAGGGAGAAGTAATAGTGGTAAAAGGAAAGGGAAGAGTAAACAAATATCACTGTGATGACTCTGTTAACCATCCATGCTTTCAATCTCGTTAAAGTGAAAGGTTTGTTTCCTTTTCGTCAAATATAGCGCACAAATTTCAAAAGGTGAAAATGAGATGCATCTCGTCATATCGTACGAATAAAGCCTCCACTCAGCATCAATTAAAAATCGAGTTCAAATTTGTATAGACGTAAAGCTACCAGATACTGTGTATATTTGCACAAATCAAGATGAATTTAAGTTAGAAAATCACAAAATGCTCTCCTTTCCATATCACATAACTCGGCGAAGAATTTTATGTACAAAAATGAAAAGGGAAAATGATAGAGATGAACCTTTCATCATTAAATAATAATAATAAGAAGAAGTCCACTCCGACTGTTACATAAAGGCTTTCACCCATTTTTTGAGCAGCAAGTTGGTCTCCTTCTATATAATATCGACAATTTGATCAATTAGATATCACTAAACGACATACTTTTTTTTCTTGGAGGGTGGGGGGGGGGCTATGGTTGCTACCGCATCTAAAGTTCCATGACAATAACAAGGAATTGGAAATAGGGGAAGGGCATGAAGATAAAGAGAAAGAAAGTAAGGAAGAAAGAAAGGACGGAAGAAAGGAAGAAAAAAAGGAAAGAGGAAAGAAAGATTTTTTTATTTTACTTTGTTTACCACTGCCACATTCTATCCTCGTGCTTAAGACATAAACAAATCCTTCCTAGCTCAGCCACCTTAATTTTCCGGCTCATTACGCCATTGCTATTGTCATTGCTCTTAAGGACACAAAGTAGGCGTAACACAAAGTGGTACACAATTCAAGAGCAATGCAATTCTCTACTTATAACATGTCCAAATCTGTGTTCATTACTCTCCCAAGTACCCGCTCGCCTATGCTGTCAAATACTTGGTGCTCTAGTTATCAATTAAGAGGCTATAATGGCTTAAGTACACCCGAGAAGTGATTTTATTGAATTAAGTGTCATTGATTCTTCACTGCCATTTATCTATCGTATGATGCCGGGCTGTATAACGTTGCTGGGTACATGCAATGTCATGCAAAATAAACAATGCCAAGTTGCCAACGTCATACTCGATTGTAGATGTCCTTTCGGGGACTTTTAGACAAGATATTACGCCTGCGACAGAAGAGAATGGCTAAAGAAATGATTATGGAGACAATATACGAGAGAGAGAGTGAGGAAAAAAGGGCAGTTGTACTATCCATTTGTAACATGATTGATGATTTAATAATAAATTGTTCCCTTGTGCATATTTTTTCTGACAATCTACACGTCAACAACGGATTATGCTAAAATATTCGCTGTTTGTGTCTAATCGGCAAAAAAGGAAAGACACATGATTGACCCTCTAAACCACCATTCCATATTTTCTGACAGCTAGCAAGGCGACTTAAGTCTAAAAAAAAGAAAAAAGAATCGGGATATAAAAAAAGGGGAACAAATGCAAACAAGACATTCAGACTAAATGCTCCTTTTATATAGCATATTAGGGAAATTAGCGATTTTCATGATTAAATTCAAAGAATTGTTTTATGTAATATACATTTTAATGGGGTTCTTTTGGTTATATTTTACAAAATTAAATTAGTTGTGTTTACCAATCATTTTGAAAGAGTGCACATAATGTTGTTTTCTGGGTTTTGCCTGTCAGAGAGTTTTCGGTATTCATGGAAATATTTCCATCTCCCTCCCCTCGCCACTTATCAGATGTATGAATCCGTCCTTGCTTCTCTGTTAATAATTCAAATCAATTTATTTGTAAATTTTGGTTTTATTTTATTGTCTCATTTTAAATAAAACATCGACATATAGATGTATTGCAGTGTACTTCACATAAATAAACATTTCGTAGTAATCAATGATATGTACAAATCTTTGTATGGCTTAAAGGAGAATATCAAACGGCAGGCTGGTGATAATTACATATCGTGAAAAAGAACATTCGGATATTTTAAATGTATTTAAAACGATAAAGAAAAACAGTGAAGGTAAAAGAGCCATAGTATTAGAAATAGAACTAAAGGTGTGGAAGTAGATTAAATCTCAAATGGACCATATTGTATGAATAAGAAATGTTTATCTGAGATAAATGTATAATTATTTTGTGGTTATAAGCGTATTGTGGTTATAAGCACAGGTTATAAGCGTTTTAATATGAAATCACCTTACCTGTTTTGAGATGGCCTTGAATATGCTGCGGTACATGATGCACATAGCGACAAACGGTGGTATCATACCGACAAAAAACAGGAAGGCCAAGAAATCCATACTGACGATCTCAATCAGGACACATAGATCCTTGGTAGCATCACCGTTGTTCCAACCAATCGGCATGACCAAAGCCATGGAGAGCGGAACAGCCCAGGCCAGGAACACATGAAGTATCACCCGATTCGGGGTGGTGATGGTCGGATAGTGGAAGGGTCGGCAAGTGGCGTAGTACTGGTTGAAGGTGTGTGCCAGAAGAGAGTACATGGAGCACAGGTCAAGCAATAGGACGATGGTCAGAAGCGTCATGCAGAAGCCGTAGTTCCTTGGGTAACCGTTGAGGGCGAGCAGCAGGGAAGGAATACCAACAACACCCATGCAGAAGTCGGTAACGGCCAGTGAGACAAGGTAGGTGTTGGGTATGGTGTGGAGCTTCTTGGTGACAGCTACGGCTAACACTATGGTGGCATTACCAACGGCTGCACAGACCCCTAGGATCACCTCACAAGTGTAGTAAGCAATTGTCATCCATGGCATGGAAGGCACATCATCGAGGCCTTCCATAAGCTCTCCCGATGAAGTGATATTTGTAGGAGAAGAGAAACTTGGTACCGTTGTGTTTGCCATTTGATTTTGATTTCTTTAACTTTGTGGATATAACCAAGGTTTCCAACATTCATCTGCAACGCTAAAGCCTGAATTTAAATAGATTATCAAAAAACAGCGATGAGTTGTAATCGTAGCCCGTAGAAAATTATTTTGAAACACAACAGGTGTATAATTTATCTTTAGAGTTGGGTGATATTTTGAATTGACGACAAAGTAATAATCAGTCTCCAAACATTCACCAAGCGGACATATTCAGTTACTGTACCCGAAGTCGATTACAACTTTTGATAAATCGAGGATCTGATATACAGTTGATAAGTCCCCTGCAGCAGTAGGTAGGTTATAGGAGGCCTATAAACCCTAGTGAAAGTTCTTTAGCGAACGTCATTCGATGCAGGTTGGCTAAGGGGCGCTTCAGTCCTTTCATTTATTCTCAGTAAAACAATGATGGCACAATCTACAAAACGAGGAGTTTCCAGTTTAGAGTCAGATTAGAATACACTGTATTTGGCGATCGCAGGTAACTATACCTTAGTCGTTTAAACCTTATCAGTTCAGGTTCCTTAATTTTAAAGGATTATATCGGGACTATGCCACATGCTTATTGTTGCTTCTACACACCTTGTTTTTCGCTCATGACCAGTGAGAATGAATGCAAAGACATGGAAAATGCTAAATCGCACATTTGATAAATTAATTTGGTTCCTCTTTTTGTTTGTTTTACCTTGTCAAAGTTTTATGACGGAAACTACAGCGTCCAAAAGGCGTCACAAAGGCGTCGTCCCGGGTTAACCGTATCAAAAGACACTAGATTCGATCGTCTTGATGTTTAAGCGAACGTCAAATGTTAGGATCTGGCGCCAGATTAGTAGCCCAAAATTTGCAAACCAAATCGGTTCCTCTTTTTCGAAGTTTGATATCAACGTTTAAGTTTACGACGCGACAAAAGCGGCGTCGTCATCAAAGCGTTATCATCAAAGCGTTGTGATGAGCCCGTCGGTTTTTGTCAGTCATCTTGTGGATGAACAATCGACTGACAGATGTTAGATAGCTGGCATGGGATTTATATAGCTCACCCAATACGACCTCAACGCTTCATCGCATAATCGGGAGCGCGTGAAATGATTTACAAAATTGGTGGATAGCTGGTATGAGGTTCAATTATGTGTGACCTTTAAAGCTTCGAAATATCATTTTACTTTTTAAAGTTCGAGAGTTGAATTTGTATTTATCTTTTAATTTGAACATTCTTGGGACTATACCTATTGGGTCTTAATAGGCTTTTAATGAGACCCTGTGATTCTTCTTATATTATATGGAACCATTTAATGTACGTTGTATTCTACCTTGAAAGGCTTTGCATATACATTTTTTGTTTGCATATGTCTTTTTAGACTGAAGATCGAACAAAGAATCTTATTATTATACGTCTTTGGCATGATCTTTGAGAAGAGACGAATCGGAGAATGATCTGGCGGGAGGGGGATGGGGGAAGTTGGGGCGGCACATATTTTTAGAACTTTTTGATATTTAAGCTAGCAAGCAAATAAATAAAGAAACAAGAACAAAAATAAAGATAAACAAACCTCCTCCAAATCCCAACCAAAACAAAAATTCACATTTTAGGGGGAAAAAGAGGAAAATCACTTAAATATTAGGAAAAAAAGAAGACTGGGGTCGTCAGATGGAGGCTAGATTTGAAAAAGGGGGCACAATTACCTACAACTGGGGCATGTTATCGCTTTGTAATAGCGGATGCCTGTTTGAGTTTTGAGGGGGGGGGGGGAGGGGGGGGGGGGCTAATTTTGCTTCAAAAATATGTCACTGTTCCAAATCCGAGGTGATTGGATAAAATTAAGTGTCGCCTCCTAATTTCAAAAGCAATTATTCAAGCGGCTTTTAGAATCTACCGACAAAAGGGATGCCAATCGTTTAAGTGTCACTCTACCAGGAGTTTCCTAAACCTTTTAAGAACCCGACATACAAAAGGTACGATCTTCGTGCATTACTCTATTCAAAGCAAATATAGGTTAATAAACGCGATAAATACATCCGTATTGGTCGAGGAAAATAATCCTTAGTGGCCGTTCGATAATATACCGCAACCCCTGTACCTTGACATTTTTCAGCACATGTTGATTGCGAGTATATTTGAACAATAATCTATAAAGGGATCAAATAAATATGTTTTCGTGAGAGACTGGGAGAGATAGATTAAGTAAGACAGACAGAGAGGGAGAGAGAAAGATAGATAGGAAGATAGAGAGAGAGGGAGAGAGAGATAGAGAGAGAGAGAGATAGATATAGAGAGAAAGGGGGTGCGAAGGTGGAAGAAATTGATAGACAAAAATTGGATGGGCTTTTATCATCTTAAAAATCATGGAACAAGAAGTTTCCTATCAACACAATAATTTTGTTTACGGAAATATTCAAAAAAACGGGATCTTCAAAAGAAAATAAAAATAAAAAAGGAAAGAGGAAACTAACGAACAAACGAGGTTATTCAGGATCGATATGATTGAGAAAAAATTAGTCCAAAACATCGTTATTTGTGCTTTTGTTTTTAAAATTTTGTTTAGTGGGAGCAACTGTTTAGATATATGTACTCGTGTGATATTGGAAACGTTAAGTCCAACGAAAATATAATATTTCAGGACAATTTGAGGGTGAAAAAAAAAATCAAATCAAAGCTACCATCGTATGGCCGTAGGCGCTATTTGAAATTTAACAAAATTTACCGGGAGCACCGGTAAATTTTTATATTCAATTTTTCTCGAAAGCAGAAGTGTTTTAGGAGCTAATTTTGTTAGTGCTTAACATACATCCATAGGGGCATCCAAATATATCAAAATTGTAAAGAATCACTATCCTGCCTTTTTTCAAAATTTACCAAAACTTTGTAATACCTTTAAATAAGACATCGACATATAGATGTATTGCAGTGTACTTCACATAAATAAACATTTCGTAGTAATCAATGATATGTAAAAATCTTTGTATGCCTTAAAGGAGAACATCAAGCGGCAGGCGTCGACAATTACATACAATTACATATCGTGAAAAAGAACATTCGGATATTTAAACTGATGACAAAAATGATGACAAAATTTTGTTTAGTGGGAGCAACTGTTTAGATATATGTACTCGTGTGATATTGGAAACGTAAGGTCCAACGCAAATATAGTATTTCAGGACTGGGAGAGATAGATTAAGTAAGACAGACAGAGAGGGAGAGAGAAAGATAGATAGGAAGATAGAGAGAGAGGGAGAGAGAGATAGAGAGAGAGAGAGATAGATATAGAGAGAAAGGGGGTGCGAAGGTGGAAGAAATTGATAGACAAAAATTGGATGGGCTTTTATCATCTTAAAAATCATGGAACAAGAAGTTTCCTATCAACACAATAATTTTGTTTACGGAAATATTCAAAAAAACGGGATCTTCAAAAGAAAATAAAAATAAAAAAGGAAAGAGGAAACTAACGAACAAACGAGGTTATTCAGGATCGATATGATTGAGAAAAAATTAGTCCAAAACATCGTTATTTGTGCTTTTGTTTTTAAAATTTTGTTTAGTGGGAGCAACTGTTTAGATATATGTACTCGTGTGATATTGGAAACGTTAAGTCCAAAGAAAATATAATATTTCAGGACAATTTGAGGGTGAAAAAAAAAATCAAATCAAAGCTACCATCGTATGGCCGTAGGCGCTATTTGAAATTTAACAAAATTTACCGGGAGCACCGGTAAATTTTTATATTCAATTTTTCTCGAAAGCAGAAGTGTTTTAGGAGCTAATTTTGTTAGTGCTTAACATACATCCATAGGGGCATCCAAATATATCAAAATTGTAAAGAATCACTATCCTGCCTTTTTTCAAAATTTACCAAAACTTTGTAATACCTTTAAATAAGACATCGACATATAGATGTATTGCAGTGTACTTCACATAAATAAACATTTCGTAGTAATCAATCATATGTAAAAATCTTTGTATGCCTTAAAGGAGAACATCAAGCGGCAGGCGTCGACAATTACATACAATTACATATCGTGAAAAAGAACATTCGGATATTTAAACTGATGACAAAAATGATGACAAAATTTTGTTTAGTGGGAGCAACTGTTTAGATATATGTACTCGTGTGATATTGGAAACGTAAGGTCCAACGCAAATATAGTATTTCAGGACAATTTGAAGGTGGAAAAAAAAAAAATCAAAATTCTCCCACTTCCCCAAAATATCCCGAGACTTTTCATGCCAGGACGATTTCTTCTTACTCCAATCAATGTCCGCCCCTTCCAGTGCGTGAGTCTTGGAATGCTTACGCGATTCTTAAAAGAATTATCCCGCTCCTTCCCTTTCTGACTATTTTGGATCCGCCCCTAAATGGGTCGATATTTATGGCACATCATTTGATACTTCAAAGGAATCAGTCCTCAAAATTGACAATATTACTAAGTCGTCTATTCAAATGTATCTGTATAGCTACAGGTATCAAACAAGGATTACTTGTAAAGTCGGCCTTGAGCAGCAATTTTGACGAGACAGGCTTTGACCATCTGATTGCAAGAGGATTTGGTGCTTTACAGATCTTAAAAGGTATTAATTTCAATAGGTATACATGCTGTGAATAGAGAGAGCTTAGGATTTTCGTCATTTATGACGTCTTAGAGGAAACCCTTATTCTTAGTTTTAAATTAAATGCAATTTTAAAAATGCCGCATGACACAGTTATCACGACATGGTTTACAAACGCTTAAAGATAAAGTTGAGTTCTGGTCATATTATGAAAGAAACGGAGTGGAATCGATCAGAAAAGGTTGATCACAAGATGTAGCATATAAATATTGGTGTGTAATGCAAGGTCCTGGAGCCATCAAAATGATAAGAAAATTGGCCTAGTCTTGGTAAAGTAACAAGCAATGTACATAGAAAAATGTATAGGGGACTACACAAACATGTAGCATACAAATTGGGACTCATTTTAAAGCTGTTAAACTTGTCATATTTAGAATATGAAGGCATTTGAAGAGCCTTGCTTTTTAGGAGACATTTTTCATCTGATGTTCTTCCACACTTGCATAATAACAGTGATAACGCTCACAAATTATTTTTCACCTCTCCCCAGAACTCACCCTTCTCTTTTAAAGGGAAAGTCCACCCCCAAAATAAGTTTGTTTCGATAGAGGCAGAATAATAAGAAAATCAGGTGAGTGAAAGTTTGAGCAAATTCTGAATGAAAATAAGAAAGTTATGAATTATTGAAGTTGTGATCAATCAAATACAAGTTGGCAACTCTGTGACTTATTATACGAGCTCTCCTTCATTTGCTTTGTGCATAATATTCCATAAAATCATGTTTTCTTCGTTAATGATGACGGAATATATATTTGTTTCTTGCAGGGGGAGTATAGAAACATATTTGCAATTATTATATTTAGGGTGCATGTATGGTTGAAATTTTTCTTGAGGGAAAATGAAAATTTTAGATTTTTTTAGTACTAAGCAAATGGAAGTTGAGCTCGCATTTTACGTCATAGAGTTGCCAATTTGTGTTTGATTGATCACAACTTAAAAAATCCTAACTTCCTTATTTTTAATCGGAATTTGCTCAAACTTTCACTGACTTGTTTCTCTCATTTTTCTACTCCTATTAAAACTAACTTAATTTCAGGGTGGACTTCCCCTTTAAGCTGCAAAAAACTGTGTTCTTTTGTTTTTAAGCAAGCCATTTGTATCTACATTGCTTCTTTCCTCCAGGTGTTAAGCGGTACCTGCGAAAGTCATTGTAGTTGGCTCAGCATTGTGAACATCTCTCCAGGGAGTCGATTATTGTGCGGGCAAGCCTGTATACAATGAACTGGGAAATAATATCTCAAAGCGCTCAGAGACGACGACGTTTTACGGTGTGTTTCTTTAAAATGAAACCAAACTAAGTCCATTAACATTTTGGCAAATAAACATTGGTGATTGTAATATATCATAAAAAGGGAAAATTTCCCCACTTTCACACAATACTACATCTGTAAAAAAAAGCCTGGAATCATCGAATTACGACAATTTGAAACCATCGATGTTAAAAAGAAAAACAAAGAAGAAGATGTGCGCACGAGAGGGTGCTCTATTAATCAACATGTAACGGCCATTTATGGAACCTCCCTCTGCTTCCCGTTTTCCTTTTTGTCTTTTAATCCTACTGCCCTGTCTATTACTTATTAGGGCTAATTGTAGACTCTCCTTCAAGATGGCATACATGTTCTAGGGTGAATAAAAACATTATGAACTATCACTTATCTTTGCTCTTTGCATTGTGTCTCTATTTTGTTGTTGTATTGAACATGTGCAGATGACGATGATGTTGCTGAAGGCATTGATGATTTTGTTTACCTTTTTTGGCAGCGCTATCTGTTGTTGTATTTTTGTTGGAGTAAAACCAAGTTAATTGATTTGAAGGTTCTGTAAATGTTTACAGTAGAAAAAAAAAAACGTTTGACAATATATGACAAATGCAATGGAATAGACCTACGATATAAAGCTACAACGAGAACAATAATTAGGCAATGCGTCTTTTGCTTAAATACAGGACTCAATTCACTTTTAATAAAGCAGTCGTTTCAATTAGTTAAATAATATGTACAACCTTGACTTAATTCCAATTGAAATTTTGAGGTAGATCTTATAATAATATTTCTATAGAAATAAAAATAAGTGTACAGTTTTTAGAAACAGTTTCATTACTCTGATCAATATTACATTGATTTTTTTTTATTTTCTTTATGTTGTTACCATCAATTTATTCATGTTGTACGATTGATTTTCATCATTTTATAGTACACCACACAACAATTAAAAGGACAACAAAAGTGAAATGGTGAAGTACTTTTTACAGTATTTTATTTTCTCAATAATATTCGTTTAGTTACATCCAGCAAAATCGCATCTCTCATGAGCGATAGAAAAGGTTAATATGTTATGTAATGCAATTTGAAATAATTTGTATGATGTACATGTATTGAATGAATACAATAAAAAATACTACAATACAAAACATCATGGATGACGTCACGGTATAGCACATTTTTCTTATCGGTAATATCATAACAATGTTTTGTTTGGTCACATGATGCTATGTTGACCAATCACTCAACAAACAGATCAGAGAATGGAGCTCCTTGTGAATGCTAGAAACTGAGAGTTGTGGAATAGCATGGTGGCCAATGTCGATAGATGTGTCATGCAGAGAGAGAGGGAGAGAGAGAGAGAGAGAGAGGGGGGGGTAGAAAGATAGAAAGAGAGAAAGAAAGAGAGAAAGGAAGAGAGATAGAAAGAGAGGGAGAGAGAGAGAGAGAGGGGGGGGGAGAAAGATAGAAAGAGAGAAAGAAAGAGAGATAGAAAGAGAGAGAGAAAGAGAGAGGGGGAGAAAGAAAGATAGAAAGAGAGAGAGAGAAAGAGAGAGAGAGAGATCATCATCCAGAAAGAGAGAGAGAGGGATAGAGGGAGAGAGAGAGAGGGAGAACGAGAGAGAGAGAAAGAGAGAGATAGAGAGAGAATTGCAAGGTGTGTGTATAATCAGGGAGGTGTTAACCCCTGGTATAATCATGTTCCCTCTGTGTCTGTCATAGCGTGTCCAGTGTCTCCCTTCCAGCCATCTTGAACTCCTGAAAAGGGGAAATAAAAATAACCATGTCTCGTGATCGTAGAACAAGAAAAGAAGAAAATAAGAAAACTATACTTTATGATTGCTTTTTAGGAATGTAAATGTACTATAGAAAGGCGAGGAGGAAGCTACTTACTTGTAATGACGTAAACTATCTGGAGACTTAAAGACTTGCGAAGGTACTATACCTTTTCGATGAACACTCATCATGCTCACTCCAACTCTAAATAATATTATTCTTCACCACGCAGCAATCCCACCATGAAGTTATCATATTAAAGTATAAGGTCGTACCAATACAAAATCTTCGTTGTTTCAATTTAAGAAATAATAGTTTTTTAAAGGAAATCAAAAGTGACCTAAAGATGAAAAACACCTATAGGCTCTCATTACACGTTCATTAGGGACTTTTAGATTTGCGTGGACTGATACGTGTGACGTTCATTAAAAGGCAGTGCATTAAAAGGACGTCGATCGTAGCAATCCCCATTGTCTTCGTGCGAATTTAAAACTCCCTATTGATGTAATTATGACGACATTAACAACAGGTCATGAGAGTTTAGCGTATATTTGTTTGATTGTGACAATAGGGAAATTTACAGAGTTTAACAAATTGTTCTGTATTCTTACGATGATTGGCATCAGGAAAGACATAGGTTATGCATTCGATATTTTTGGTGGAATTCCTCACCTTTTTTGCTTTTCTTTTTCCACATGATTGTGAGCGCTGTATTGAAGCCCAGTGAGACAGCTAAAATTATTGATAAAGAGGTCAAGCCTGCTATAACTGCGGCAGACATATATTCAGGGCAAACACACGGCACATCTGAAATATATAAAAAGTTGCACAGGACTATTAAAGACGTCCATTTTGACGAATACTCATAATTTCATGTATATAATAATGATTGAAAACAACATCAGTTACAGCTCTACATTGCGACCCTGTAATCATTATCACTATTACCCCAGCAATGGACAGGTTCACATTTACCTCACCTGGGTGGAGAGTGGCACCTGTGGATTAATGTCTTGCCAAAGGACATTTAATTGGTGCTGGGCTGGGATCCAGTCAAGTGAATAAAACATGGTCTAGATCTTGGGCCCCATTTCTCAAAAGTTGTCATCAGTGACAATTAATGAGTCTGTTTTTGTTATAAGCTAGTAGAATCCTTGCTTCTGATTGGTTATCAGCAGATTTGTCACTGATTTTTGTCATTTGTCATTGAAAAAAAAAAGTTTTGTGAAACGGGCCCCTGGTGTGACAGGCGTGAAAGCTATGTGGAAAATTACTGGTTTTGTTAATGAGATAGGCAGTACGACATTCTTAAGAAATAATTGCGAAAGCTAATTATTTTTTTTGGACATCGTGCTGGTGAAGAAATAGCGGATTGTTTCAAAATTGAATGTAGCCTATCAAATCCAGATACACTGATGATAAAAACGCATCATTAGTACATGTGTAATTATATGTTTCTAGTTCTGATCACTTTCCTTAGTTTTTGTTGTTGTTGTTTGTTTGATTTTATTTCTGCATTTTTCAACATACATGTAATAAAAAAAATTGTATACAAACTAGGTATATATTTATTATAAACGAAAGTTAAAATATAATCAATTAGAGATAACCTTTCAGAAAACACATAGTTGCCAAATCATTTCAAAATTGGAAAAAAATTGATTCCAATTTAACCAGTCGACTACCGAATTCTCTCTTTCCGTATATGATTAACACAGGGACCACTATGTTCCAGTAGGTAATGAGTTAATTACTCTCTCGTAGAGAACAAAGGGGAGAATATTCTTACATGAATCCAAGGTATAGTTGTTGTTGAAGATCGGCAGGATCCAGTCCTCAAAGCGAGTAACTCTGGTATAGACACCGGGGGAGTCTGCATCACCACACCCTTCACCCCAGCTTACAATACCAACTAGGTAGTACTGGTCGCTGTTACCCCCTCCGAGGGCTACCAGGGGGCCTCCACTGTCCCCCTTTTAAAAGAAATGAACATTTTTATAGAGTACGATATCAATGGACGAAAATGTGATATGCGTGCATGGAAAAGTATGTGAATTTGAAATGTGGAGACGCGTTGGCTCAGTAGTATTCTCATAAGCGGCAGATCCCTGGTTCGAAACTAAACCGATACGTTCATGCGTTTGGCAGACATTTAATCTTCATTACCAAGTCCATAGGAGTGGATTTATGTCGTCGGTCCACTGACAAAATGAGGCTATTGTATTCATGTTCTATCATCTTTTCGATTTTGCCTTTGTTAGTTCAAATGAAAAGGTAAATATTAACGATATTTCTTTGCGAATAAAAAAAATATCACTACTCAAGCTTTCCAATGATGTTGGTGGCATCGAACCTCTGACATCAAAGGTATTAAACAGCACTGTAGATTATATTGTGGAACATTAGAAAACGGCAAACAATTTGTTGGCAGTTGGGGCTCCAGCTCTTAAAACTCCTTTGTCAAACAAAATGACGTCTTATGTGCAGCAGTGATTTACCTGACAAGCATCGACTCCTCCCTGTGGCAGGCCAGCGCACAGCATGTTATCAGTGATTTCACCGTTGAGGGACTTGTTGCACTGCTCCTGATCGTAGATGGGGACGTTCACCTCGTACATCGTGTCCGGAAACTCGGATTCTGGAGCACAGGGAAAAGTGTTGATCAGTTTTGAACAGGATCGGAAAGGATTTCGAAATCAACCAAAAGCATTAGACCTTCTATTTTCAATCAATTTGTTCACCGAAATGCCCTTTAGTTGGTTTCCCTCAATTCTTTGCGAGAGTGTTGTTCTTATCTTTTTAAATATTAAAAATCAAACCGATGTCTTTCCATACGAACGACAAGATGACCGTTTCAAAAATGAAAATATCAGCGTTATTGTAGGATACAACTCCGATTACTTAAAATACGGAACTGTTATCTTTACAAATACATTCTATCTTCCTTAAAGTAAATTGAGGTAAGGTCGATAAACCTATGAGATGCACAACGTTCAGGCATACGCAAATATTTTCATTGTTTGACCACGGCCCCAATGGAATCCTGTCATGTCACTGTTAAGGAATTCGTGTTTATATAAGTTAATAAAAATCAATTGAAAGTAAATAATCATTTCGATGAATATAAAGATGAATGAATTTAAAACAAATATAATGATTTCATTGTATCTTCTTACTTCCGCTCTGAAGGGTACCCCAGCCTGTGACCGTAGCGACCTTTCCAGCACCGAACTCATCATCCATATCCCCCGTTGGAAGACAGACCGTATTCACGCGATAATCCTGGGTGAGATTAAAGGGCTGCGACATCCTGAACAAGGCGATGTCGTGGTCATTCTCCTCGCCATCGAGGAGATCGTACTCGGGATGGGTGAAGATTCTGGATGCGCGACGGACCTGGGTGACATCGGTTTTCGATGTGAGGCTGTTGGAGCCGACTCGGAACTCAAAGACGTGTGGCGTGCAAAGGTAACACGGGTCCCTAGTAGGCAAAGAGATGATCATGATTATGACGATGATGACGACGATGATGATGATGATGATTAAATGCTATTAATGATGATGATACAAGTTAAATGAAAATTCAAGTTATCAAATAAATAGTTGATTATAAAACAATCAATTAATATGAATAAATCAATAAATAAAACAAGAATAAAGAAAAAATTACTTCAAATAAATAATTGAATAAATGATGAGAATAAATGAATATATAGAAAAATAAATGCATGCATGAATGAATACAAATAAATAATTGATAAGAAGATTAATATAGGAAAATTAATTTGTCTAGCAAAGAAAATGGAATAAAACTAAAAATTGCATCATTAAGAGGAACAATGATATCGACGTTCTTGGAGAAGAGATTTTCAAAAGAAAAATTAAAATGAATTAAAAACGTGAAACTGCCCTAAATTTAGAATACTTACACACAATGAGCAGCAGTGATGACCCACCACGGGTCGATCAAGGACGCCCCACATATCTGTTCTCCATTCTCAAGCATTGCAACCTGCCATGGCCAGGCATATTCCTCTGCTGGCTCACCCCCTACGATCTGCGGGCTAATCCCTGCATATTTTCTACCGCATTCGTCGGGTCTTGCTATATGAAAGGGTGATTCAGAAAGATCAAAGAAGTCTTTTAAAGGAATGGTATTCTACTGACACTACTTCAGATTTACTTAATACTGCCATGATGTCACCTGCTGCTCGTAATGTCCCAATGTGTCGACACCAAAGTCCCACAATGCATTCATCAAAGCCGGAATAGAACATCTGTCCGTGAAATATTTATCATTATCCTTATCATAATATATACACTCATATATAATACATTGCCTGTTGGGTTTGTGTAATTATGTATACACAATAAAATAACTATGAGGTGAAAAGAAGAGGAGGAGAAAGGAAATAAGTGATTGAGATTGGAAAGTTGCGACGAGATCACATCATGATGATGATAAAAGTGCTGATGATGATTGGTGACATTAATGAAGATCATGATTTCCCCCCCTTCCACAGGGATCCTTTATTAAATAACATCGTTCACATTATTATGTATACAACAATTGATTATTACATGCAGAAATTCAAAATAATATTCCTGGCCATTCAAAAAATTGATAAAAAAATACATTTGTAGATATCAGTTACAAATTGAAGTTCACTTTTTTAAATAAATATCACAGATTTAGTTGGCAAAATGATTTGAAAAGAAATAAACAATCAGAAACACTTTGCAAAAAGTAACCACTTTTTCACAAATTTCTGTTCTTTCAGATTTGTTTTACATATATACTTTTCCATGCTATGATAACACTTTATCGCTGATATTATGTTTTCAAAAACTGGCAAACACTGTTTACATTTGGCTGCAGAAATTTCTTTCCTGACTATAATCATAACACAGTTGAGGGCACTGTTATTATTACCGTGAAACCCAAACAACTTATTTTGATTTCTAAACTTAAGTACATTATTACGGGACAACCAATACTCAAGTTTAGACCATATTTCGGTTGTATGAATACAGTAACAAAATATATGTATAATCGTTTCTACACTGTTATTACAGAATGTACATACGTTATCTGTAACTAATTTAAATCTTAACAAAGCATCTTTCATATAAAGAATTCTATTCAGTAACTTGAACTGAAACCACCTCATGTTAACATCAACAGTTGAATTAAAGGGAAGAAAATAATACAAACTCCATACAATGTTGTCAAGGTCGAACTCCTGTTTCCACCTAGTAAGACTTTTACATTCCTTTATATTATGCTTCAATAAAGAACGGTATATATGTGCACAACCTTTTTCCACTTTTATTATTAATAACAATGCTTCCGGGATGATACATGTAGGTTCAGTGACCTTTGGTATGACATTTTTATTAAAACCAAATCGAATAGCATGACAAAAGCCATAATATTGAAGAAGGTTTACATGTACATTGTATTTACGTTGAAAATCAAAGTATGAGAGAAATGATCCATCTGTTTTTAAAACATCGTTAACAAAACGTACCCCCTTGGCGCACCAAGACTTATAATAAATTACGTTATCATTAACTTTTATTTTAGGGTTATTCCAAAGGGGTTGACATGCAATATCATTTACAGTGAATTGAGTAAGGTCTGAAAAGGCTGATAATACTTCTTCCCAAAATGGGTTTCGTATTGTAGTGGCTAATTCTTTGTAATATTCAGCCCCCATGAATAACTGAAGAGATTTATACGGTGGAGGTAAGAATGATTGGAACATAATGAAGAGTGAAACTTTCAGAACAAATAAATCTTCTTATCCATGATTATCTTAAGTGATTTAGAATGCATACAAAGGTCAGTCACTTTAACTCCGCCTTCATTGTACAATTTATTGGCCCATTTGTTTCTTACTTATTTTATCACGTTTGCCATCCCATATAAATTCGAAAAAACGTCGATCGATCTCCTTCATAATTTCTAATTTTGGTTCAGGAAGAGATAAAAATAGGTAGTTCAATTTGGGTACAAATAAGGATTTTACTATGGTAACTCTTTCAAAGGGAGTCAATGTTCTTTTCAACCATATCGTCATCTGACGGTTTATCTCTGGAACCTTTTCTTGTGATTGTGATTAACCATTTCTGATAATTTAACTGAAAAGTCTATGCCCAAGATCATGATGGTGTTGATGAATTTGATGACAATTTGATGTTGATGGTGATAATGCAAATATTGAAGACGATGACTATGATACGGTTGATGATGATAATCATCATAATCATGATGACGAAGATGTTCCTGATGATGAAAAGATATCGATGACGACGATGACAATGATGTGGGGGATTGTGTTGACGACGACGATGATGATAAGGACAACGTGAGCTTACCCTGCCAGTTCTGTGAGAGAACAGAAGATATCACCGTCATCAAACACACCACAGATAGCCGTGTCAGCATAGTGTTGCCGTATTCAAATGGAGTGCATTCGTTTTCCCGAAGTTCCGAAAGAGAAAACTTCGGATAAAAGGGGATTCGTGGTTCCGAAAATGAGGTAGAGCTCTTTGTTCCAAAGGTTCGTAATTCTGAAAAATAATACAAGGTTCTGTGTTATTTTCAAAATAATGAACCTTCGGAATGACGAATCCTATTTTTAGAATTAGGAATCCTATTCCATTTTCAGACTCCATATCCTTTGACAAGACATTAATCTACATTTCCCACAGCCGACCGAGGTGAAGTAAATGGGTACCTGGTAGGAATTAATTCATTGGAATAATGGCAGCTGTGCTAAAGCCAGGGTAATAATCGGGAGTGCCAGGAGTGCCAAGTCTGACAGACATGAGCGCTATACAAGAACCAACTATTATTATTATCATTATTACTCCTATTTCCCTTTTGGAAATACGAACTTTCGGAAAAACGAGTATCAAAGATGAACCCAGCCTTAGTAGACAACTACTGTTAAAGAGAGCAGACAAATCAGAATAACCGACTAGCTGGTGAAAGTTTGAATGCAATCAAATGAAAAATAAGAAATACAGAATTGTTGTTGTTGTAAATTTACTATAATTATGATTAACAATTCCCCCATTGCGATCCAGATGGTTTCATTCAGAATTATAGCATGACCAGAACTCAGCTGTAACTTGAAGTTTACATGCAGTCAAAACATAATTATCAAAATCATTGAGCATACTAATAAGCACCTTGGCTCATTGTTATAATACTACATTACCGGGTCATCTTGAAAAAGTTGGTCCTTCTTTTAAACACATAAATGGACATGACTTTATGTATTCTCATAGCTTTAATCAAATTTATTTTTAAGTTTCTAAGTTTAGCGAGGGAGGAAAGTGATTGAGTAAAAATTGAGCCTATTTCTTGTTGTTGTCCTTTTTGTATAACTGAGACACTTAAACACGTACATAATGTATATCTGAAAAGTTCAAATTAATTTTGAATTTTTAAGTTTGGCAGTGCAATAGGCATAATATGGAAGATGAAAAGGAACATTATACATGTAGTTACAGAGACCATGGCGCTGCCGGAATAGGTCAATGTTTTCCGAATAATTGTAATTTTAGAGTATTCATGATCAATGAGCCTCGTTTCAGCCTATGAAGTTTGCTACTAACAATTCGAAAGAGGAGATTAAAGATGAGACATGACATCAGCATTGGGTTTATTTGGTAGAATAATAATACTCACATCTAATATTGTGGATATAGTGTCCGTTTACGTTACTATTCCGTACTATGCAAAATGTATACAGTCATACTATGTTAATCCAATTTTAATCTTCCATAAATTAAGTGCAAACTCTCATGTCCTCATAATATACATGCATGAACAAGAATGAAATGTAGTAGTCAGTCCACTTTAACATTGTAAGTCTGTTGATAAGCTACACATGTACGTATTGGGGACAAACGCGAAGTAAGATATCATGCATCAATATTTACTTAAAGGTTAATAACCCTGTGATCTTGACGAATGAACTGGTTACAATGAATGCTAATGAAGAGAAAATTTATTATGGTCCTGTTAATCTTTGACAGGGCTGTTGTGCGTCCCATCAAGAAGATGATGTTTACTTGGAATGATGACCAGCATTGGGGAACTTGTAAAGAAAGGGGGGGGGGGGGGTGTTTTCTTTTTGTTGCCAGCACTAGTATAAATTATACATTAATGCCGCGCACATGCACACACAAAAAAGGAAGCTTGGTAGATCGATCACTGCAATTTAGGCGACATTAAATTTTGTCATTATATTAGTTATGACCAAATATTGATGTTATATAATTCCCAAGATAACGTAAATACACATTACTCTTAATAACTAAAAATGTACACGCCAATTAAAAGACTCATATTAATAATCATCTATATCGTCAAGATAAATGTGAATGTTATAGAGCTCCGTGTCTATCATAATTTTTATCATAAACAAGAAAAATGTATTTATATAATTTGTCAGTTATACTTAAGTAGATCGAAATCCTAAAACTCCTTTTTTAAGGATAACATTGTAACAACAGCATATAGACACAAAGTCACAAATCAATTCCTTTAATTCAAGGCCTATTTCATCCTTAACAATTAAAGAACAGTCTTATAGTAAGTTTTAGACATAGAGTTTGTCAAAAGTTATGGAAATAGGAAATATAAGCTTTGTAAAGGCAAGCTCAGCCCTTGCATTAAAATTCATATGAGAGTTGCTATTTTGGAGATGACTAAAGAAGTATATGAACGACCAGACGAGTGAAGAAGCTGAGACAGTTGAATTTTTGTTTTACGGTTATGAGGCATCTATTATCCGACTACGATTATAGTTAGCACTTTTTGAGACCGTATTTTCGACATCGGATACTAGATGTGTACTTTTTGGTTTTCCTTTTTCTTACAATTTACATGAAGTTTTAGTTCTAATTTTGTTCGAAATTAAGGAACCATAAATTCAACAAGCAATATTCAGCCGTATCCGACAACCAACCCCTGCATGGGCAATTACCCCCCGGCCCCCCCCCCCCATGACAATTTAATACGCGCGGAAAATTACCCCCAAGGACAACCACCCCGAGGGCAATTACCTCCCTGAAAATTACCCCGTAAGGCAATTATTGTCGAGTATAAATTTGTGTGGCAACCTATTTTAATGATAAAAAATAAGATATTTGATCCATATATAGATGTCTCGCCTCCATGCAAAGGCAACCTCGGAGTCGGAGCGGCTGCTCAGTATCGCCAGGCCATTGCAGAGCTCGCGAGCTAGCCGATCGACCAGGGCGGCTGTAGACCAAGCTGGAGAAGAATGGACACGTTGATATGTCGAGAAACTTACGGATCTAAGTCAGATCCAAGAGACTATTTGTGTAAAAATGATGGCACAATATCAGAGTCGCGATCCGGTAACAGAGGGCTGTCATCTATTCTGCACTTCTTAAGGGTGAGGCTAAACATTTTGATATCAATCATTGTAAATTTTCGATGCTCAGCCCCACATGTGGTCATTTTTGTTGGTTTTATGTAACTGGTGATAAGATTTACTCTAATGTTATTTTTCTTGATAAGTATACTACAGTCTACCGGTCGGTATTTGTTTCCTTCTTTTGATTAAGCATTAAGCAGGAAGGAGTGTAAAAGAGAATGGAAAAAAGGAAAACTGGAAAACAGGAAAACTTGAAAAAGAGAGATCAAGAGAGAGAGAGAGAGAGAGAGAGAGAGAGAGAGAGAGAGATTCAAGATTTTATTGTCCATAATAATACAGAAATTTGTTTTCCATTGGTATAGCATGTAATACATAAAACATAAGACAAAAACATGGTGTCGTGTGCTGAAAGCCAGAAGGGCGTCAAGACTCTATTTGAGAAAAAGTCTATGAGCAGGTACATGTACGGTCCTCCGGCTTTCGGCACAAAACATGACAAGACAGTAATTTGACTTATAGATCTACATAGCAAGAACTTTAAATACAATTCTGAATCACATCATGAATAAATTCAAGTATGAATATAGATGTGAATATGAAAGTAGAATAGGAGCAGCATCACAATCGAAATACGAGCAGAAAGAGAAAGGAAAGGAGAGCTCAAGCTCGAAGGACTGATAGAAGAGAGAAATATAGGGAGAGTTGGTAGGGTCCAAAGGGAAAGGGGAGAGATAGAGAAGGAGAGATGGCATAATTTCCAATCAGATTATAATGCATGACAGAAAAATACAACAAAATCAGCAGCAGAGCTAAACAATGGATGTTTTGACCCACAAAGGTGATAAGGTGGAAAACTTTCCAACCCAATCCCAACAAGTTTATTTACTGGGTGGGTAGAGAAAAAGTTAACAAATAATCATAATCGCTATTATTTCGCTTAAAGCTGAGAATTTTGTGTTACTTGTGCACTATAGATGTGTATGGAATTTGGAATAAAAGAATTTCTGTATCTGGCTCTACGGGTAATCGGTACACGCAGGCGGATTCCTGAGCGGTTAAAAGTAAAACAAGAAAATAGTGGATGTGATGGGTCTTTCATAATCGAAGTTATTTTAGTCAATAAGCGATCTTTAAACAAAACTGATAGGGGTGGTAATTCAATGCCGATAATACGTTGAGCAATTTTCCTAGGACGGTCGAGTTTAGTTTTGTCTGCTTGTGTGAGATTTCCATAAAAACAAATGAGATTGAATAGAAGAACACTTTGAATGATAGACTGATAGAAAAGATGCAAGATCGTCCTGTCAACGTTAAATTTTTTGAGCTTCCTTAGAAAAAACATCCGTTGATTAGCTCTACTGTGTACAGCGATGGTGTTCTTATTAAATCGTAGCTTATCATCAATCAAGGTACCAAGATACTTATATTCATGTACGTGTTTGATTGCCTGTTCATGAATATACAAAGGGATATGATTAACGTCACGAGAAGATGAGATGGAAAGGGAGGGGGAGAATTCGAGAAAGCCCTTATTATACAATCAATGCAGGAGGTCTAACCGTAGACGGTATTGACCAGTCTACTTAACCGATTTTGATGCTTCCCTCTAGAGTAGTTTGCCATCAAGGTTAGATTACCCTTTAATATATTCTAGACATTTATTCTTCACTCAATGGTGTTTTTGATTGGTCTGTTGGAATCCTTCTTTGCCTTGTTATCCTATTGCAGGTTGTGTTTCTACCACAAGGGTATCCAGACAGTGTGAGCAAGGACTACCTAGAATATCAGATATGGGACACTGTACAGGTAATACTCTTCTAGATGGCTTAGCTAACCTGGTACTCCCACAAAGCTGTACCTGTGAGATTTTTTACAATACTGAATAGCTGTTGTGTAGAATGGTAGACAAAATAGATGTATATTACTAAATCCTAGAGGAAGGAGAAAAACTGTCATGTAGATAATTAATTTTCATCTTGGAAACTCTCAATTTGTTAAAAGATTATATTTCAAAAGACCCTGACTCATGTCATCATCTGACAAATGTAAGTGAATTCAATCCTACATTGATTTCAATGTTTTCTTTTACTAGAGCAGCCCCGCCATTAGAGCGGCACACCCCTGTATACGAATACCCCCTAGGGAGAGCAGCAGCGAATGTTCTAAATAGTCCCATGTAACCACAAGCCTTCAAGAGTTTTCTGCAAAAGTCTGCTGCTCCTCCTGAATGGTTTTGTTTGCATTCAGCATCAATTTCTATTAAATGGGTTCATTATGGTTTCAAATGAAAGAAGAAATAATAATAATAATAATAGAAGTTGAACAATGATATCATGATCCTTATCTCCTTTTCTGTCTGTGATTTGCAGGCTTTCAGTAGTAGCATCACAGGGACTCTGTCAACCCATGCAATGCTGAAGGGGGTAGGAGTAGGAGATGAGTCAGCATCCGCTGCTGCTGCTACCATCACATGGCTACTCAGGGGTAAGGCATGGGATTAGGTGTAGGGCAGTGGTTCTTCAGTTCAAGCCCCCCTGCACTACTTACAGCTACTTGCGCCCACTATATAGCAAACAATGCCTAATCGGTGCCTGTTGGTCCCCCATGATCCTCTTTTCCTTATTTTGATTAAGAGCTGATTTCATGAGATAATCACCTGTCAGTGATCTTGCAGGGAGGTCTAATCCCCCTGGTCAAACTAGTGCAGACAGGCTTAAGGGGAGGGGTGGAGGGGGAGGAGAGGGAGAAGAGAGGAGAGAGATGAGAGGGATAATGGCTAAGGGGAAGAGGAAAGAGGAGAGAGGGAAAGGGGAGGGGGAAGTGAAGGGGAGGTGGAAGATGGTTGATAAGGGGGAGTTTAACAAGTGGTGGAAGAACAACAGGGCAACTTCTTAAGAGGGGATGGCATTTATGATGAACACAGAATTTATTCTTGTGACTTCAAAGATGGAAAGAGGAGTAGGAATGTTTCTCAAAACTATTTGATTATCTCTCAAATATGTCGGTAGATAGTTGTGAAACATGTATTGTTTGCTTGTTTCTTTGTTTTACCTGGCTGGTAGGAAAGCATGTATAGTACTGTGTACACTTGTAAGTAAGCAACCAGGGGACTGAGGGCTTCAAGTCCTCTCCGAGGGAGGATAATGATTATTAATGCCTTACCAGAGGGCACGAGCGCATCGACATGGTTTCAAACCCAGGACCTCCTGGTTACGAGACCACTGCTTTACCACTGAGCCATCGTGCCTCCATAAGTATTGCATGATCCCAATTTACAGCCGATGAAGGCTTTTCTGAGTCTCACAGCACCCTGCATTTTCAATTTTACTGTTCATAAGCTGGTCAATATCCTTAATCAGGAAATATATATAGATTTTGAAAAATGCCATGTATACATGTAATCCCATTTCATTGTCTCTTTCAAACCCCAATTATAGTTGGGTCTTATTTGTCGGTAGCTCTATGAGATAAAACAGAAGCATTTGTTCAGATTATCAATGAAACTAATGATTTTATGAAGTATTTGTAATTTTATGATGTTTCTCTTTTATAGATGGCACAAGTATGACTGGTAGAATCGCTTTTGCTTGGTACCAAGGGTCAGTTGCACTTTTTCTTTTGTATATACTCCATTTTAAGACAAATTCATGAACAATTCAATAATTTCATGACTATGTCAGAATGTTGAATAGTATGTCTGACCATTTGAATACTGAGTCTGAGATAATTCAGGCTGGAGTCTCTGGGAAATATGTGGTATCTCAAAATCATATTATGCCCATTCGTCAGGCAGTATTCACTAGTGTCAACCAAGAATTTGGGAGATGTCCCATTGCATTCTCACTTCTCAGTGAACAGTTTCTTTTTCTCTTTTTCACTATACTCATATTCCTTTTTGATAAATTGCACAAAATATCTGATGTGAGAAATGATTCAAATATGTACAATAAACAATGTTGCATTTTCCACCTTTTGTCTTTTTAGGTCAAGCCTGGATAGTGATGCAAAAAGATGGAGGTGAGCATTTTTTTTGCATCGTTTATTTCTCTTTTCTTTTTTTCTTTTTTTTCTTACTTTTTTATGGGGGGAGGGGGGAATTGTTTCCTTTTTTGGTTTCATTCTTTTCATCTCTAGTTCCCTTTCCCCTTCTTGCTTTCATTGATTTCTTGAGATTCTACATTCCCTGCTCCTGGTCTGACCCTCCCTCTCTCTCTCTCTCTATCACTCTCTTAAATATCCAGTTGTATCCATATGGTTAAAGAGTATCAAAAAGGGTGAATTTATCAAAAAGAGGTAAAACAATTTCAAATTATGATTAGAATTGTAAGTTGACATAGTGCACTTACAAAATGTGTCCTCATGTTATAATTGCAAATTGTATGCGGTCATTGATTGTATAAGAAATTTTAAGACTCCTTTTTTTCTTTCTTCCATGCAGACTGTTTGCAGACATGATGAATGATGCGGCAATGTGTATAGAGCTTTTCTCTGTTTTCTTTCCGCAGTACTTTGTCATCATTGCATGTGTGTCATCACTTTTCAAAGTAAGTATACTGCCCTCTAAGGGAGTATTGAAACAGTTTAATGTGGTTTATTTCTTCTGCCTTCCCATTTCCTTTGTACTAAAAAAATCTGAAATGTCTATTTTTGCCCTCAAGAAAGATTTCAAGGCACACATACACCCTAAATATATTTGTTGGAAATATGTTTTTATACAACCCTGTATAAAAAAAATATCTTCCTTTATTAATAACTAAGAAAATGAAAATTTATGACATATTCTTTACAGAGCAAATGCGAGGGGAGCTCACAAGGTACATCACAAAATTGGTAATTTTATAACAACTCATAACTTTCATATTTTCAATTGGATTTTGCTTAAACTTCCACTGTCTCCTTTTTCTGCTTCTGTTAAAACCAATCCAATATCAGAGTGGATTTTCCCAGCAAAGTGACTAAGAGATATTATATGGATTACATTTTCTTTATTTTCAGTCGATGGTAGGGGTCGCTGGGGGAGCGACAAGAGCCGCTCTCACCATGCATCAAGCTCGGAGGAACAACATGGCTGATGTGTCTGCTAAGGATGGTAGTCAGGTAAGAATGCAAGGGAATCTTCTTAAGGGTGTATCTCACATATGCTTAACACCTCAGCAACATTTAGCGACTTTTAGCGATGTTTATCGACAATTAGCAACATTTGAGCAACTGTTTGCAGAAGTGTTTGCGAAAGGCAGTTGGCGACTACTAGCGATTGTAAGCAAATGTTTTGCGAGAATTAGCTACTATTTGCCTTTCACTATTAAACTCCTGGTACTAAATGGGTTGATTTTATATAGGAACCATATGGTCACATTGTTCGCTAGCAGCGGCGAAATAAAAAAGAACTTCAGCAACATCGTCTTACGACCGTTTGCAAAGGCTTATAACTGTTTGCAAATGCTTGCAGCTGTTTGCAGAAAAATAAATTTGCAAACTTTCTTGCAACCTTTTTACAACCTTTCACAACCTTTTATGAACCCATGCAAAATCCCGAGTTCGCTACGTTCACAAGCATTAAAAGACTTGTTCAGATATGAGATGGCAAAATCGTGGCATTTTAAAATATTTTGCTAAAGTTATTAGACAGGTAATGTGTCTTGAAGTGTTATTTTACGACTCTGTTTGAGAAAGTTGCCTTCAATTATTCAGATATTCATGCTTAGAGATACTAAGTTAGTCTTTATCTCTTTCTCTCTATCTGTTTTTTTCAGGAAACATTGGTGAATTTAGCTGCTCTTTTTGTAGGCCTCGTCATAACTCCAATAGCTTCAAAAAACATTCTGTAAGTCACTGTAGAGGTTTTAATGTACTTTCTGCAGTGTTAAAATTGTGGTCACAACTCCTTGTCTTTCTTCTTGCATGTTTGGGTGCACATTCTGATATTTAGCTGGTTTTAATAGAAGCAGAAAAATGAGAGAAACCATAGCATTACCCCTTCATTCCAATTCAATTCAATCAAGGTTTATTAAAACATAACTGACAGTCACAGACTGAATCGTATATGTTTATACAGTGCAAGTAAAATACAATATATATTCCAATTGCAACAATAAGGAAACTTGTAAAATTGAATGTAAAAGATATACATAAATTAGATTACATTGATAAGATTTTGTTTATAAAGCATATAAAAAAGTATCGTTGAAAGCATTATCATTGCATTCAATCACCTCGCTTTTCTTAATGAAAAATATTACATGATAATAAAAAGGTAAAGGAAAAAGAAGGAGTGTGTTTTTATAAAGGTAAGGTAAGTACTCTATAAAGCTTTATTCAACTTTTTAAACATTTCATGGATTGCTCTAGTTGACTTTTCATCGCAGGACTGTTCAATACGCACATTTAAAGATTGGCAGTTTGTGAATTCAATTCATGCAGACACATAGGTAAACATAGAGATATCTTTCTTTTTTTTCTTTTCAGACTGACATGGTCTCTTTTTTTTCTCTGCACCTGTCTCCATCTCTACGCCAATTACCGAGCAGTGACGTGTGTCGTCATGGAAACGCTGAATCAGAACAGGTTCCACATCCTGGTCCAGGACTACCTCCACAGTTCTCATTTCAGCATGTCTGGACCTGATGCTGTGAATAGTAGAGAACCTGTTGTATGGAGTAAGTTTTAATGAAGTATGTAAGTTCTCTCTATTTCAGTAATAAATGAATCAAATATGTTACGTTAAAAAGATATCCAGGTCCTCTGCCAGAAGAAGACAAGGATTGGAGCCAGGGGCAGCGATTTCTTTTCATGACCGGGGGGGGGGGGGGGGGGGGGGGGGGGGACGAAATGCGAGGGACGAAGGAGCAGTGGCGTAATGAGCATAGTGAATGAGAGGGGTGAAGGTGACGGAAGTGACTACCCCCTCACAGGTTTTTGAAGTTTTGTTGTATTAAAAAATTAATTCCTTAGCAAAGCTATAGTATAAAAACAAGCATTATACTTTTTTCACACTTTTCTCTGTATTTATTGCACATTTTGAAGGATGTTATACGAGGGATCGAGCGTAGCTACCAAGTGAGAAGATTTTTGCATTTTTATTTGTCTAAACGCTGCACTCTTGGGCCCTCCAGAGCCTAAAAGTGTGTTGCAGTCTGTAGTTAGTATTTGCTATACATTTTTTTTGGCACTATTTCAAATTTTGAGGGGGGATGATCCCCCCCTAAAAAAATTGAGGGGGGGGGGGACTTGTGCCCCCCGTCCCCCTCGAGACTGCCGCTCCTGATTGGAGCAATGTAATATCTGCTCATTTGATGACTAACAAATTTTCATATGATGTGTACCAAAGTTTTAGATTGAACTCTATATGTAATTTACGGAAGTCATTCATATTTGCATAGTGTTGTAGATACAAATGCCATTATCAGATATCATTGTGATAGACTGATCAGATACTCCAGTATTTTTCGTTCCTTTTTTCCTCGTTCTTATTCAAATCTTTTTCCAGTCAATTTTGAAGAAAAAAAAAGACTTGAATCAGGGAATTTTCTTTGCCCCTAAAGTATTTAAATAGTCATAATACTTTGTCTCTTGTTCAAACAGCATATTCACCGGATGATTGGATATGTTAGCATACTTAACACTTCACTTGCTTTGGTAGCCTCTGCACAGTCCCTCGTTTACCACCTGTGTAATTTTGCACAAAACAGTAGGCACCAATTGATAGAAGAATTGCTTTGTGCAACACAATTGCTATGCAAAATTACCCATTTCCGGTCTTGAATAGCTCCATGACGATTAATCTTCCACTGCAAATATCTATTGTATATTAACACTATGAACATGACCAACAAAGAAAGCGGACAAAATATACAGTTCCTCAGGTAGACAAAAGGAACATCCCTTCACTGCTATTATGTAAAAATGTGTAGAACAGGTGAATATGCATGTGACACCTGTCTTACAAAGAGTTGATATCAATCGTAACTTATTTGCGATTGATATCAATCGTAACTATGTACATAAGAGATAGGAGACTGCAAACTTGCGATTGATTGGAGGACTTACGATTGATTTGGATCGATCGTAACTCTTTGTAAGACGGGGCCCAGGTGTCACATGCATATTCACCTTTTTACATAATAGCAGTGAAGGGATGTTCCTTTGTCTACCTGAGGAACTGTATATTTTGTCCGCTTTCTTTGTCCGCCATTTCATAGTGTAAGTATCCATTTATCTATGCCATTATAATTATACGCGATGGGGCATAGTCAGAATTTTTGTGTGGCATGTAACAAGTTAAACTGGAGATAAGTTTAAACTGTGATCCAGGAATTTGGAACTCCATCAGGGTAAAATAAATGAAAAAATCAGGGATTTTGTTTTTCAGAAAATGATTGAAAATGGTCAAACCTGATATCTGATTGTCCTGTGTATCTTTGACATTGCCCATGCCTTTGACACAATTATGAGTGTTCTTGACAGGCAATCATCAAAGAAACCATAAGAGTAACATCACTTATGCCGCTATTTTAGACTACATTAACCCTTTACCTGCGCGCGACGGCTGGGACCTTTACTAAGCCTATGGGAATGATAGAATTCAGCAGTCAAAAGATCAAAGCAACATATTTTCATGACCTATTTGTTTTTTTATACAGGGCTCTCGAGACCTTTGAAGCTCAATCTTGGTGTGCCATTCCGTACAGTAGCCCAAAGGTAAATTCGCTGAAGTGTCAATAGCACATTCTAATATTCATGTTAAAGGGGGTGTAGCTTGACAAATACAGACCAAGTTCTCAAGCTTCTCACATAGTCGTATTATACCCAATTGGCCCCGAGTCAGGCCACTGGAAAGACACGTAATCTCGTCATGCTACACTCCCTTTTAGGCCACTTCCCCCTTTAAAATATGGCTCAGGCTGGATTTTGGAAGAAAATTATATTTGACTATTTTCATATGAAATTCCTGCGTTGAGTCCCACATTGTCAGGTGAAAAATAATTTTGAAAATGCAGGGTGTTGTGATTTTTTTCTGTGGAAGAAAAAGCCTGATCAGCACTGAGTCTTGGTGACTTTACTTCAGTCGCAAAACTGGCGACCAACTGGGGGGTGTTTCACAAAGACTAAGATCGATTTTAAGTTGGACTTGACTATGGCAGGCCGTTCATGCCACTGTTTGCTCTCACCATTTACTGGCATTGGTCTCTCAAGGGACGTACAAATAATGGTCACAAATCTACAGAATTTACATTTTTTATAATTCATTATTGATGGAAAAAATATTATCTAAAGATCATAATGGTGAGAGCAAACAGTGGCGTGACAGCCTGCCATGGTTAAGTCCAACTTAAAGTCGATCTTAGTCTTTGTGAAACACCCCCCGGGTAGCCAATTTGGTCTTTGTTCTCTGACTGGAAGGGTTTTAATATCATGCAATTCCGATCGTACAGGACCTCGGCTAAATACTTATCAAGTGTCTGAAATGACATATCTCGGGTAATATTTTGTGGTCGACATGGATTTGTGGGCTGAAGCTCTGCTTTGTATAATTATCTGAAAACATAGTGTTGATCATAGCAAACTGTTTTTTAATAATTTTTAACAAATCATGATTTTGCTACATAGAATTGAAATATACCTGTAAAGTGAATATGTAAAACGCTTGCCAATGCACTTGTTATGTGTATTAGTTAATGACTTGTTTTTATCAAATAACATACAAACCATGATTTTTATAAATACAAATGATGATAAATGTGTTTATATATTGAAAAACTTATTCATGCTTTAGTGCTTTTAATGAGATGTTTTGCCTTTTGTTTGGTCAATAATAAACACATTTTTATCTGATTCATTTATTTAGTTTTGTTTGTTTGTTATTCCAGCATGAGGGACATTGAAATGTGTTTACAAAGCAATGGACAGGAAAAGTTTTTGTTGAGTTTGGACGTGAAAAAAGGTAAGCCCTTGTTTCTACCTAACTGCTTTGTTTTCACTGATGTGTCAATTTGTCAAAACAAATGTATCTTTCAAGGAATATCCATGGAATTCATGAATTCATTGTGAAGTCTTTTTAGCCAAACAGTTGTGAAAATTGCTATGTTTCATCATGCTATTCCTTTCTAGTCACTTTGGTATAACAGTGATAATAATAATACACAAAACTTATTAGCCGCTTAATACGGGTGTTTCAAAGCGCACCATTGTCTGACTAAAAATTTCCAGATAATTTATATTAGCTATGGGTTGTAAAAACCCATCTATTTTAATTCATTGAACGACCCTACTCTCTTTTCCTGTTGACTTTATTTTTATTTTTATTACATTTTTATTTTATCTCTTATATGATCTCTTTCTTCTCCATTTAACATCCTATCCGAGGGACATTCTCACATGTTTTTGTATGCCTTTATTTCCTAGGTTGTATTGATATTGTAATACATCATGACAGTACATCAGAGGATTTTATCAAAGCATGTCTACAGGCTGAAATCATCATGTATACAACATTCCATCTCCATGACAACAGGGTAAATATTCTCCCTTCATCATTACATGATCTTACAAACAAGTTCCCATCAAACATTATAATACTAGGAC